>OV121098.1:14665160-15067660 GCA_921293015.1 Phorcus lineatus | reverse complement strand
ACCACTTCTATTATACTGCTTCATCTACATCAGTTGCTTCTGCTGCTGCTGCTGCTGTTACTACTACTACTACTACTACTACTACTACTACTACTACTACTACTACTACTACTACTATTACTACTACTACTACTACTACTATTACTACTACTACTACTGCTTCTGCTTCTACTACTACTACTACTACTACTACTACTTCTACTACTACAACTACTACTACTACTACTACTACTTTTTCTACTACTGCTACTACCACAACATCAACTATTACTACAACTACTACTACTACTACTTTTCCTTCTAATACAACTACTACTATTTCTACTACCACCTCTAATACTTTTACTGCTACTGCTGCTACTACTGTTGTTGTTGCTATTACTACTTCTGTTGTTGCTCCAATTCCTACTGCTACTGCTGCTACCACTTCTACTTCTACTCATACTACTTCAACTGCTATTGCCACAACTACGTACTCCTGATGCCTATACTCCTACTAATACTGCTGCTACAGCTTTTGCCAACACTACGTCTACTACTCCTGATGCTACTACTCATACTAATACTGCTGCTGCTGCTACAGCTTTTGCCACAACTACGTCTACTACTCCTGATGCTACTACTCATACTAATACTGCTGCTACTGCTATGACCACAACTACGTACTCCTGATGCCATTACTCCTGCCCCTACTGCTGCTACCACTACTGTTGTTGTTGCCACTACTAATACTGTTGCTGCTCTTACTACTTCTACTACTGCTGCTACCACTTCTACTTCTACTCATACTACTACTACTGCTGCTGCCACTACTCCAACTAATACTGCTGCTATTGTTATTGTTTAACTTGAATACTGCTGCTACGGTTATGGCCACAACAACGTCTACCACTCCTGATGCCATTACTCCTGCCCCTACTGCTGCTATTTGTACATGAAGCACTTACATCAGCTCTGCCGCCATGCCACAACATGATCCTATCCCTGTTGAACTTAGTCCAGGCGGCACACACGTTGTTGAGGACCAGGAAATAGGCACTTGCCTCGGGATCAATTCCTCTGTACAGTCACGGAGGGACAAACAGATGGTTAAAGGCTTGATTGAAGATTTGTAAGCTTAGATGATAAATAATAGATAAAGGATACGGGAAATGTCAGGAACATCTTATTCAATTGTTCAAGTTCAATTGTAATTGTGTGCACACACACATATAGGGTTCGCAAAGTAACAAAACTTTCGTCAATAAAATTTACAATATTTGCAAACTGTACCTTTTACTTTGCTGTGACACCGAGGCGAGTTTGTTCATCGGACAGTTGTATTGGCATTGTTAGACTTACATCAGATGTTATATCTTATATTTTTTCTCGTATGTTTCTGTATGGGCTAACACTGTACTGAGAAGTTCCCTACCTTAAAGAAAATAAACACCTTCATCGGACACCTGCATTCCCACTGTTGATTTTATACAAAGTTGATGCGCAAAAAGGGGTTCTTTCTTTATCGGCAAACTGTACTTACACATTATTCATTGATACCCAAGTACTGGAAACTTTCACCAACAGATGTTGTTCACTGACCAGGTGGTACTCATTGGTCAGTTCCGTCATGTCGCTGTCACTTAGCGCCCTGGAGAGAAGCATATATTAGATAAAACACATCCTGCTACATCAGCGTATTTATTTCCGCCTCGTTCCATCATATACCCTGATATCCTTCGGCCTAAAACGCTCGTATCGCTTACGGCTGGTTACTCATGGCTATTTATAGCCTACATTGACATTTCTTTGAATTCTCATCCGGGCGGTGCCGCTATTGCTAAATGTGAGTCATTTCATTGGCTTGCTATATTTCATATCGAGCGTTTTAGGCCGAAGGATATCAGGGTATCTGATGGAGCTAGGCGGAGACAAATACGCTGATGTAGCAGAATGGATAAATAAGCCTCCGTGGTTATTTTAGAAGTGTAACAAGTAAAGTTATTTGACACAGAATTTTAGGATTTTTTTATGTTCCTTAAATAATAGCCTAATTACCATATATCCTCAATTAAGTTCAAATCACCTACCAAATGCGTAACTTCATCTAAAAAATTCCCAAATTGTGCTACTTTTATGTTTTCAAGGTACATGAAAAACGGCCATATAAATGTTAGGACGTCGAAATTCTGCGTACAATTTACATGTTTATTAGTTAAAAGCCCAATTCAATACTACTAATCCATATTTACATTTGGGTCTGCTGTAAATAGGCTTCCAAAAATAAATTACATATGAGGCATTGACGCTCGTCACTGTCCAGTTTTCGATCACATCCTCGATCGAGACCTGAACTTGTTTTTTGCCACTTTACTGGATTCATATTTTTCTGGAAACAACCACCACTTCTCGATAAAAAAAACCCCACTGTTTATGAAGTTCGGCATATCTGACTCCAATACTAGAAGGGGGGGGGGGGGGCTCCCTTTGTTTGGGATTCAGATTTTTACCTCAGTGGGGGAGAGGGGGAGGGATTTGGCTATTTGTTTCTGACTGGAATCTATCATTGATTGAAAGGGGGGGGGGGGGGACTTGGGCTATTTGTTACACTATAAATGATTTACTATTCATGTTTTTTTTACTTGAATCTATCATTGATTTTCAAAAGGGGGGGGGGGGGGGGTCCGGTCTGTGGCCCTTTCACTAGGATGGAGAATCACGAGCGCGTGTACATAGAGTAAAATGTATTATCAAGGACAATGCTATCCCAAATCGTTATCTTTTGTTACGTAACTGACGGGAAGTGTCTTTTGCCGTTATGAACCGTCAGAAAAGAAATGTGTCTCTCAAGTAAATCTCTTTGTCTCTGTCTGTGTCATATTCCGTCGTTCTCACCCTCCGTCTTTCATATTTGCTGTCTGTCTGCCCTGTCTGTGTCTGTGTCTCTCTGTCTCTGTCTACGTCTTTCTCTATATCTGTCTCTCTTTTTGTGTCTCTCTGTGTCTGTCTCTCTTTGTGTGGCTCTCTGTCTCTGTCTCTCTTTTTGTGTCACGGTCGTTCTTTTTGTTTCTCTTTGAGTCGTTGTGTGTCTCTCTCTGTCTCTCTCTTTGTCTCTCTCTGTGCCTCCCTCTGTCTCTCTCACTGTCTCTCTCTTCTGAGTTTCTGTGTGTGTCTCTCTCTGTGTCTTTGTCTACCTGTCTGTCTTACTCTCTCCCTCATACACGCACAACATAGCTGAGTAACATCTTTCTCTGTCTCTTTATCTCTCTCTCTTATAGCGTCTCTCTGACTCTTTTTTGTGTCTCTCTTTGAGTGTCTCTCGGTCGTTCTTGTTGTTTCTCTTTGAGTCTTTCTGTGTCTCTCTCTGTGTCTCTGTCTCTCACTGCCTCTCTCACTGTCTCTGTCTACCGATCTGTCTCTCACTCTCTCTGTCTACCTGTCTGTCTCTCTCACTGTCTCTCTCTGTCTCTGTCTCTCTGTCTCGCTCTCTCTGTCTCTCTGTCTCTGTCTGTCTGTCTCTCTGTCTCTCTCTCTCTCTCTGTCTCTCTCTCTCTCTCTCTGTCTGTCTCTCTCTCTCTCTCTCTCTCTCTCTCTCTCTCTCTCTCTCTCTCTCTCTCTGTCTACCTCTCTGTCTCTCTCTACCTGTCTGTCTCTTTCACTGTCTCTCTGTCTCTGTCTACCTGTCTGTCTCTCTCCCACACAGACGCACGCACACAACCTAGCTGAGTTACATACCGTCTATCTCTCGCGTTACTCTCATCTATCTGAAAGATAAAACAATTTCGGTGGATTCATACCTTGCTTCATGTAACAAGCATGCCTGATGTGTAAGACCTTAATTTGGAATAACCGTGAATTAAATATTTGAATAAAATTTGGGGAAAACTATTCACAGTGAATATTAAACATTTAAACCCTAAAGGAATACCAAAATATGAAATAATGATAATGATATGCAACACAGTCTCCGGCTTTAGCCTCTTTTCCTATAAACAAACAACGCTGGAAATATCTATGTAAGTTAAATATAGTTAAATATATAATGTGTTCACCTTCATGTAAGTCTAAACAAAATAAAATAAGAAACGTTCTTTTACCACGAGAGAAAGGCAGACTGTCCCTGAAATAAAACATATTAGAATAAAATTAGTCATGTAAGTTTCATACGAAATGAAATATTGAATAATTTCATTTCCTTGAATTAGAGTTATTACTGAAAATATATTTCATATTAGTTGTTAATTTATTTTTAGTAAATTTGCGTTATAGATGAACCTCACTTGTATACGTTGACACATTAATTCTTCAATTTACAAAGCAATGAATGTGAATTTTTCATGCACGATAAAGCTGTAAATATAATGGAAACCAGGTAAATTTCTATCATGGTATAGAGTACTCCGCGAATTTTTCACATCGGCCAAACTTTATGTATCCTCTCAGTTTATCATAATTGCTCACGATTGCTGAAAAGTAACAGTTTTTATTGTTAAACGGTACAATCTCCAGAGGGTCAAACATATCATTGATGAACCTGAATCCCCGGATGTTTAGTTAAAGGGACAGTACTACTGGATTGGGTAGTCTGTAGTCGTAGAGGAAATAATAGAGTATCAAACAAATGGTGGCCATTTTTGTGTGAACACCTTAGGTTGGGGTGAGGTGATATGGGGTTTAACGCCGCGTTCAAGAGTATCAAGATGATACCTGCGAGCATCGGCTGGAACTAGCGAACCGTGGGTGGTACTGCACTAGAATTCAGTGTAGCATTGCACCAAAATCTGATTGCGTGTAGAACAGTTATCTACTGCGGACAAAGTTGCCGAGCCCCTGGCGGATTTCGAAACACGGACCTCTTGACCCGTAACCGAACGCGCTAACCATTGCGCTATCCCGCCCACATTAGGTTGGGAAATGGATTTGCAAAGCTAAACCGATCATTGTAAATTGGTTTTCTTATGATTCAAACACGTTATCTTGAAATTTTTATCTTTTTTTCGATTTCGTGAGATCACTTTATCTATCTAAAAAAACGTGCTATTGTTCCTTTAAAACTATAATTTCTCTACTTACCACATAGAGCCAACAAGTACACGATCGACGCCATTCTGTGCTTACAAAGAGAAGCAACTGCTCTCCCTAGGTCTTAAAGCTTATATTTATATCATTACCATTCCGTCAAATTATGGTTAGCTAGATAAGAGATTTGTTTACTGTCACTGATAAAAATGACTGATTTATCGGTTATTGCTATAAGTCAAATATAACAACTACCTCTTGTCATCACCACTATCAAAGAGATCCAAAAAGCGAGAAATAGATTGTACCGTGTTAGATTTCATGCTCATTGCCGGCATGTGTTGTAAGTTGTCACTGTTCATATTTTAAAGAGCCACTCCGTGAGTTGTTGGAGTCATATATGCCAAACTTAATCAATGGTGTCATTTGATCGCGAAGTATCGCTGTTACCCAAAAGACACATTTTAAAGCTTATTGTCTTTTTACAGTGACGATATGAAGGTAGAACGTCGCATATTATGATCGAAAACCGGACAGTGGCGCGCGTCAAATAGTCAAAAGACGTGATATCTACACCTCTGTACATTTATAAGGCTGTTTTTAGATTTTCATTGAAACCCAGTATTTGTCATAGATATGTCTTTTGGACATGAAAAGTTAAGATGTTTTGATTTTATATCACCTCAATCGCCATTTAGGTTCGTATCAAAGGAAAATAGTAAGTTATGAAAATCACGGAGTTGATCTTTAAACAGTTCCTGTCAAAAGGTGTGACGAATGTTATCTGGTGGAGACATATACATGTAATTGAAATGTATTCCATGAATAATTGTTATCATCTATTGTTATATCTTTTTTTATGTGTCATTCAATTTCTTTGGTTTGGCTTTTTAGAAAGCACAACCATATTTCATCATAAACATGAAATGCTTCCTTTGAATGTATATACAATTTCATAATTATTTTCAAACCACAAATGACCACTCTAAATTAACGCAACGAATTGGACAATGACTACAGAAACAACAACAAATATTTTATTTAAAAAAAAGCCAAATCCAAAACCCGACCCGATAACTCAACATAAAAGAAATATGAACATGATAACCTTTGGGGGCTCGTTCTATTATAAAGTGACATAAAGTATTTTTGATGAATTTTTTATGTGGTTTGAATCGAGTCAAAATACCATTTGCCATGAGGTAAGTTCAACTTAATTTTCTTAAGTTCCATATTTAACTCTAAACTGTCAAAACTAATATTTTCTTGCCTTTAATGATAATTGAAAAACGGCAATATGTACATAAATGTTAAGAAGTCGAATTTCTGCGTCCCATTTACAGGTTTAAATGTTATATGATTTACTTAACCCTATCAACCTCTTTTTGTCTTGATATCTGCTATAGATAAGTTTCCAAAACTACGTTTCAATCATAGGCGCGCGCCATTGTCCGGATTTCGATAATAAATTACGATGTTAGCTTATTTATTGACAACATGGTTAACTGGTAAAACTAATATTCTTATTTGCAGAAACAATAACTATTTCTCTATTGAATAACACCATTTATTGAGTTTGATATATTTACCTCCGACATCATGCTCTGTGGCTCTTTAATTTTTTTACGCCCCTGGTTGAAGTTGCATTTCATGACATGGCATGGCCTGGGCCTAGATTTTCGAAGCACCCTTAGCACTAAGAAAGTCGTAAGTACCATCAATTAACATTGACTTACGACTATCTTAGCACTAAGAGAGCTTCGAAAATCTACGTGAGTTTCTATACTGTGTTTACTGACATGACGTACGTGTGCAACGAACATGGATATAATATATTCCGCGATCACACGTCCTTAAAGTGACATGGAGTTTATTTCATGAAATAACGTTTAGCTTAAATACAACTGCATGCCAAAAGTTTGTTCACATAACTGGTTATACTAGTGCATATATCATTAAATTTGTGATGTCTTTGAGGTATAGTAGCATTGCGAAAAAGCAACGCATAATGTTTAAATGTAATTACAGATGTGCAGATTCAACCTCCTTTAAGGATGTCCGCTCCTCAAATTTAAAGTATTAAACATTTTTTCTAACTTGTTTTTTTTCGAAAGTTTAGTGTATTTGCTTGAAATATCAGCCCAAAAAAATAGGGGTTAGTGTTGGTTTTTTGGAGATATATCAAGACAAAGATCCCTATGTCAGTCAGAGATTTAACATGGGAGTCAATGGGGGAAATGATGACCTTTTTTGAGAAATTTTAAATTTAAATTAGTTCCTGTATTAAACTTCTTTTAATATGAAAAAATGTTTGAGTTAACATAATTTTCTTCCAGAAAAAATATAAAATATACATTTTACTGTGGATTTTTAAACGCTACAGCACAACATGTATTCAAACATTTCAATTAAATTATCAACATTTAAGCTATTTTTGTACTAAAAACATGCTTTCTCCCACTCATGATCTAAAAATATAACTGAACGCATACATGCATATAATATTCTTTCTTTTCAATCTACTTTCTAAGAAAAACAGATCATAGATCATAGAACTTGCTCAATGATAGTTACAATTAAAATTGCTGAGTCAGCAAAATTGTGAATTTGGTCAAAATGAAAAATACTACGTTTCTTAATTTTGATGAATATTTAATAAGAAATCATCAAAATTGAGAAATTGCCACTTCATTTAAGTTTATTATATAAGAACATTATGATTTAAGGTTATCTGAGTTTTTTCACTCTGACTGAGGAGCGAACATCCTTAAGTCAAGTATTTATCATAGTCACCTGGGTCAAAATTTCGAAAACATCATTTTATATTTTTCTCCACAACATATCTCCTTTATAATTCATCAAATTCTTTAAAAATTAGTGATGCTTGTTCCTTTCCATATGGACAATTTTATTCGAAATTTAACGAAATCGAAATTTCAAAAATATGACCCTTTCTGTCTAATTCAACATACCAAAATTCGAAATTTCGCACCAGAGACTAGATGATCCTTCAATATGTTTAAGAATGGCTATTTCACACATGGACAATACGTGATCCGTTGTCAGTTTTTTTAAAGTTATTTTATTGATGTCCAAAGTAAACCCAAATTATATGATATTTGCACTACGAATCAATGGTAAGTAACAAAATTTCGGTATGCAGCTGTATAAGCAAAATACCATGTGTCTTTAAGTTAAGCTCCAATTGCTAAAGTTACCTCTTTATCTCTAAAATGTCAAATTAATGATATTTCCTTTTTTTCAAATGTAAATGATAAGTAGTCGCAATGTCGCGTCCTATTTAAATACATTGTGTCTGTCTTAAGTACTTTTTTCAAAATAACGTTTGAGTCATTGGCGGACGCCATTTCTTGGTTTTTGATATCAAAATCTCAACACTGCTTTTTGGTCACTTGACTGAACTCCATTTATGAACTTTGACAAATTTTAACCTCAGAGCATACACTGGTCTTAGAGTACTTTTTGGAATTTTGAATAGTCTTGCCCAATGAGAAGACATACACATCCACGACAAAGACCTATTATCGTTGTTGGTTATACTTCTCACTGCGGAAAGACATCATAAGATATTGTGTATTCCCTTGGCGGTCACTAACTGCACGTCATCCAGCCTTGGGTATAACGTATACGCTCTCGCTCAACTCATTTACCCTGGGATATAACCCCGCTAAAACTTTACCCGGAGACAGGATGACCGCGCGTAGTATATATCCGGTTATCTTAACATGGCGAGAGTGCTGCGCTTAGAAGGGATATTTGACATAGAGAATACTAAACGGCGTCCCGTTTGATAACATTATTATGAAACAAGTGAGTGATTTGGTACTTTACGAGCGAAAGCGAGTTAGATACTCAGACCACTCACGGGGTTCATAAAAATAATGTTATTTAGCGAGACTGAGTATAGTATTTTATCATGTACTTGCATATAAATACAGAGAGTTTGCATGTTCTAGAGACCCTTCACAAAACACCCTGCATCAGCACGTCGTCAAGGGCAAAAACCCGTATCAGCCCGTCGTCGAGAGACATGAACCCTGGAACGCGAAAAATAGATCGGAGTTAAGTGAAATTTAGAGTTATCTCCCCTTTACAGCTGACAGACGCCATGACCGCCAACGCTTACAAGCAGCTCGGCGTTCTCGCCGCTCGCCTGAGCGAATTAGATTATGAAGAGTACATGATAGATTTCATATCATATCCTTTATCAACCTCAACCGAGATCAAGCTGATATTGGTGTCTCGGACTGATTTAGAATATGAAATAAAATTTATATCATAGAAAGGCATGAACATTGCTGACACGTACAATCTACAACATTGTGACGTCATGCTTAACAAATATGACGTGCTGTGACGTCAGGCAGCAAATGATGTTGAAACAAATGTAATACTTTAAACATTGTACATAGAGAATATTACCAGGGGAACTGTTATTTAAGGATTGTTTATATTTTTGTGTGCCTTTATAGATGTATAATGCAACACATTGTATAAAATCGCACCCTCCTTGCAAGTACGTTCTTACACAAGTTCGGCGCAGACAAAACATAGAAAGAAAAAGATCCGATATTTCTTCGAGAGTCTGTCTGAAGCAAAATTGACTGGCACAAGTTGTAGTTTTAGGGCCAGATGTACCGTACGGCTAGGTTTAGCCCATCTTCCCACGGCAAGGTGAAAATGTATCGAGAAGCGAAGCGGAAAGTGTTTGAAATCATATCGTTTCGGCCTTGACGTTGTGAAGATGGGTTTATTCAGGAAGTACAAAGGTTGAATCAATTTGATTTATTCCAGTTCCACAATATAAGAGAGCTCATGGGATTCTTGGAAATGGCAGGCTATCATAAAAAATTATCCCAAACTTTCTGATGTAGTATCTCCACTTACGAACCTTTTGATAAAGGTTAACTTCATGTGGGATAGCAGTTGACAGGATACATTTGAAAAGACAAGGTATGCTAATGAATTATCCAGTGTTGCAAGCACCAACTTTTGCGAAATCCTTTCAAATTGATGCCAGTGATGAATGTGCAGGGGCTGTTCTCATTCAAGAAGATGACTCAGAAATTGATAATATTTGCTATTTTACCAAAAAACGTTTGATAAGCACCAATGATACCATTCGACTATTGAATAAATGTTTTTATTATACCTCTATTACATTTGTAAGAATATCATTGGTTAGTTGACATCACGTGATTGAAAAATATAGTGACCCCGGTTATCAGTGAGGAAGTCAGTTTTGTGACAGGAATTTGTGACACTGACCTGAGATATTGACTCGTCACGTGATTTGTCAAATGAGTGCATCTGTCACGTGACGCCTTTTTCAAGTTTGTGTTAGTAAATGAGATATTTTGTTCAATCTATTAATCTGTTAATATAAAACACATGCATAACAAATCTAAGGAAACACGAATTTCGGTAAAATAAAACGCTTAATTACTCATGGTAAGGCGAGACACAAGGACTCTCGAACCTGACTTCCTCGGCGGTCTGACCTGACCTCGGCCTGCGGCCTTGGTCAGGTCAGACCGCCTCGGGAGTCAGGTCTCGAGTCCTTGTATTTCACATAATGATCTCACCATGAGTAATTAAGTGTATCTTTGGTCTTTTGCTGGCATTGCAACATTTTGAATCGTACTTAGGTAAGACTACTTTTCCTGTTAAAGTCTTTACTGATGTAATAGGCGTGCCCTCTAATAGGCAGCCCAGTGACAGTGTGTAATGTAAATTGTACCAAGATGTTAAACTGTATGTGTTTTCTATGTGAGGACTTTGCGTTGTGTATTTGTTTACTAATGGAAAATTATGAAAACGTTAATACAGCGTACAATCTCTTCAGTTCAATGGCATTTATCAATTCTTTCAACCAAAATATAACCCAAGTCAGAGATGTAAATAATAATGATTTAATACTGGAAGAAAACAAGGGAAAATCGGAAATAAATAAACTCAACAAAAGTAAAACACTCGCTCACAGAAACCTTTCCCTAACCTATCGTTTCCTAACCCTAATTTCTCCCCCTTCCCGCTACCTATATAATAGATAAACGTCTATTCTACATAATTACTTATCCTAAACCCTCTCTATGTCATCTTAACCTTCCTTCAAACTCACTCTTATTCCCTAAACAACTACTAATAAATTATTCCTACATGTTTCCTAAGCTAAGATTTCCCCCACCCGTCTTACTACCTACAAGCAATGTCCTACGACTACTTCAAAGAAAACGCCAGAGAGATATCCCCCGTAGGCGGCAGTGGACTTACTGTTGCAGATTGCTGCGTCAGTAATGACATCGATCGATAGCGCACCAGGCCTCTTATACCCCAGAGCTAACCCCTGATTGGCTGGCGACAATAAACAACTTTACTGCAGTACTTGCCTAACTTCTGGTTCCGCCCCACAACAATCATGGCGGACACCTAACCGATAAACAAATACTCTAGCGCTACCATCGGAGGAAATTCCAAAGGAATATTACTGCCAAATGTAAGTATAAGTAGATAAATGAACTACAAGGTAACGGCATCAATAGAATACCTACTTGAATAGCAAAATACGTTAATAAGCCACCCATTAATCCCATTAACAACTATGTTTACATTAGCGATAAACTCATGAAAAGCCACCCAACCACCCGATAGCTGAATAATAATTACCCGTTATAACTAATTAATACCACCTGTCAACCATTTATAAATAATACATAACCCCGAATTCCTACACTGATGACAATCCCTTGACTTTTCTTCATAAAATTAAGAACAAAAATCAAAGGCTTATGACAATGGTAAAGGTGAAGACAATTTTTGTGCTGATGCAGCTTCAAAAGCGTAAATTACTCCTTATGATATTATGTGTTTGTATTTATTTGTAATACAGTTTTCTAGTTTTACAATATGTTTGAGAGTTCGAGATCCAAGTTAACATAAAAACGCCTCCATTAAAGAGCCACTCCGTGATTTTCATAACATATTATTTACCTTTGATACGAACCTAAATGTCATATGTGGTGATATACAATCAAAACATCTTAACTTTTCATGTCCAAAAGACATATTTATGACAAATACTGGTTTTCCATGAAAATCTAAAAACAGCCTTATAAATGCACAGAGCTGTAGATATCACGTCCAATATAAATGGATACTTGTTATATAACCTAACAAACGCTATCAGCTCCTAACTGCCCTCCTGGCTGTTTTAGATAAGTCTCCAAAATTACGTTTGACTATTTGACGCGCGCCACTGTCCTGTTTTCGATCATAATTGCGAAGTTCTACCTTCATATTGTCACTGTAAAAGACCAATAAGCTTTAAATGTGTCTTTTGGGTAACTGTCGATACTTCGCGATCAAATAATAATAATAATAATAATAATAATGAGTATTTATAAAGCGCTATATCCATACACAAGGTGCATGCTCAAAGCGCATAAACATGTTAGAATTAAAAAAAAAGAAAGAAAAAAAAGGTAATGGTGTGAAGTAATGGCATGAATAAAATCTAAGAAAAGAGTATGAATTATAGCATATGAATAAATAAGTCAGATAATTCAGTCAGTGTGAAAATATCATGAAGTAATGTCTATGAATAATAGCTTGAAAAAAGATAAGTTTTGAGTTTTGATTTAAAAACAGTCGATGAAGGTGATATCTTGATGACGTGAGGAAGTTGATTGATTGAAATGACACCATTGATTAAGTTTGGCATATATGACTCCAATAACTCACGGAGTGGCTCTTTAATTTGGACCGTTAACTCTTATGCAAACGTGAATCAAAGGAAGAATGGTAAAAAGGGGTCAGGATCGTCTAGTTATTATGTTTTCAATTTTATATAAAATGGAGGATACTAAGGATTTAATGTATTCGCTCCTGGGTATTTTTTAATTCTCACATAAGTTTAGGAAAATAAGCCTGTAGACCTGTTTATTGTTCGAATTTCGAAATTTGTCATTTTTCATATTTTTTTGTTGCAACTTGAGGCTTCCTTATTTCAAAAACAGCCAAACCTGCCAGTGAGTGTGATAGGGCAACTCTCGCTGAAAATCATGCAAAAAAAGTCCCCTGTAAGCAACCATTGTTGTTTAATTGTTTACAGCTACAGCGCAAAAACGGGACAATTTAAACTTTTTCGTTTGTTTAGGAAACATTTGAGATGTTTTCACAAAAATATCGTTTAGAAAAGCGACTTAAAAATAAAAGTAGGCGCAAGGGCCTTTTGGTCCACTACTATGATATTTCTACCGTTAAAATTCTTCCACATCCACCCTACTCCCCAGATTTGTTCCTCTTCCTCATTCTGAGGGACCATTAACGTTGACGTGGTTTTGTTTATAACAACATCCTGATTGCTGCCGTGGAGAGATTTTCTAAGCTTCAGGATGTGGAGTTCCACAATAGTGGCTTAAAGTGACACAGAGTATGTTTTTGGATTTTTTATGTTCCAAAAATAAGAGCCAAATTACCATATGTCCTCAAGTTAGTTCAAATCGCCTACCTAACTCGAGTGTATATCTCCCAATTTCCCAAATTGTGATATTTTTATGTTTTCCATGATAAATGAAAAACGGCAATTTAAATGTTAGGATGTCGAAATTCTGCGTACATTTTACATGTATATTAGTTAAATGTCCTAATCAATACTACCAATCCAGTTTTACATTTCTGTCTGCTGTAAATAAGTTTCCAAAATTACGTTTCAGTCATTGACGCGCGTCATTGTCCGGTTTTCGATCACAAATCGAGACTTTAACCTGTTTGTTGTCACTATACTGAACTTATAAGCACTAAGATGCTAATTTTTGGAAACAACAATCACTTCTCGATAAAATAACACCATTTATGAAGTTTGGCATATTTGACTCCAACAACATACTCTGTGGCCCTTTAATGGAGCTGGAACAACGCTGCTCCAAATGTATTGATGTCAGTGGAGATTAAGTTGAAAAGTATAATGCTTTAAGGGAAACTTTGATTTTGTTTCTATGTCTTTCTATGATCTTTTTTATTTACCTTCGTATTCGTATATAGAGATACCTACCCATCCAGTGAGCTGCGTCTGTTGATGGCTATGAATTGGACCACATGGAGTCGTGGCAGTGTAAGAATTGCATGAATGTTTCGTTAAGCAACCATATATCAAACTCAATCGAGATGTTCTCTTCTTAATATAGACACATAACATGGATAAACATTTGTTACATGAAATAAGATAAGGAGAATCAGAATTATGGAAATGTAATTGTGATCTTATCCCAATTAGCCATTATAAAGATTCTGACACGTCTTCAGTATCATTATCTAGGGGCAAGTAACTCCTGTTATGCATTCGTGAAATTGATCGCCGCTATCCTTCTTTTAAACGCGATTTTGTGATTGGTGTGTACACTAAACTGGTAATAAACTTAAGAGCCATGATACTACATTCAGGCAGTTATTGAGAGGACAGCCTCTTTATAAATCTTATATTTCTAGCTTGTTGAAATTTCCAAATTTTACAAGTCCATTTGTTTGTACACATTGTACATCTCATAACCGACCCATGTGTTTAATAACTGAAATGTTGTAAGAAAAAAACAAAAACAAACCCAAACTCATGACCAGAACCGACCATGGTGGTTACAGGAAAACCAACCTGCGAATATGGAGGTTATGGAATATAACCTTAAAATAAAACAAAGGCAAAAACTTCCAAAACTATAAACAAGCTAGAAATATAAGATTTATAAAGGGCGTAAGTGGGATTCGAACCCGGGACCTCTCTGTTTTCAAGCAACACCTCTACAATTTACGCTAACGAGGATCCTTTTTGTTATGTCTTGTCTACACTGATTTCCCCCTGTGTATATATATAGGTAATAGGTTTTGTATATTTCTGATGTAAAGGATCTAGTTTTTAGCTTTAAAATCTGAAGCAGGCGCGTATTGTAAATATTCTATGGGACTCGTTCGGTCAGAAAACACAAAGCCGCAAAGTGTAAAAATGTAACGTTTGAAATGTGACATATATGAATAATTTAGCTTAAAATTATTTTACGAATGTTCCGCGTGAGTGTAAGACAAATAATGACCCGATTGCCTCGCGTTATGGCAATAAAACTCGGCTCGGGCTACGCCCTCGCGACTTTATTTGCCATAACCGCTCGGCACCGGGTCATTATTTACTACATAATCATATTTGAGCAGACTAAATTCTGACTCTAGGAAATCTTTAATCCTCTCGCACCTTACTTGTGAGATCTTTTCCCATTAATTCTGAGTTTAAGGCACATGCTTTTATTTGAGACTAAACTATTACAGTTTCATTGAAATCGAGAAAATTAGAGAAAATAAACAAAATGTGGACTCTTCCTGGATACTAATTATATCCATCGGAGATTTTCCTTTGAACAACGGTCTAACTGCAGTCCTGTTATTCGCATGTTCAGACGTAGTTTTGTTAGCAAATCACAAGGATCCCGGTTGAGGATTTTGGCATCGGAGGCAACTCTTGTGAACCATTTGTTCTCGCAGCCATTCTTTGTTCTTTGATCAGTTTGCTAATGACTAGTTTTTGTCTACATTAAACTGGTAACAGAACATGCGCCTATACGGGTTGCCATTAGAAAATATTGAGAAGAACACACGCACGAGTTTCTAACCCGGTAGAGGCAGTATTTTGACATTTTCTTTCCTTGGGACACGTCGAGACTGTTTGAAGACTGTTACTTTTATGTTTTACTGATATTTGTGAATCCTTAATCCTCTGAATTCTGAATTGTCAGAGTTTTCTCCACACACTCCTCCTCCTCCCGAGTCATGTGGAACTTGTTGAGGACCTTCTTGACGAGGAGCACGAGCCCGAGGAAGCTGAGGAGCAGGAGAACACTCTCCGCGGTGAGGACATAGTTATACCACAGAGGACTGTACTCCTCCATCAGAGGACCGATAATCAGCGGGTTCACCATTCCTCCGAACCCGACAGCGATGAAGATGACTGACATGATCTTGCCAGAGAGTTGCACAAAGTCCTTCTCGATCCAGGTCAACATGGCGGGGAAGCTGATTGAGATTGAGAAGCCTACTGCGCATGTCGTTAACCAGATTCCCACTTCCGATTGGAAATATCCTGACAAGGTCATGGCAACCTGTGAGACCACAAGGAGTATGAAGAATAGCCCACATATTTTCATATGGGACACGTACGAGATGAAAAAGATGGCTACAAGGCGTCCGAATGCATATAGGCCCCAAAAGGTTGATGTTATTCTAGCTGCTTTAATCTTCGTCCAGTCAAGTTGTTTCACGACGTAAGCCGCAAGGAATGAAACGGAAGAATCTTCGACTTCGTCCAGGAAGAAATAGAATATGCCTAGCGCTCCTAGTGTAAGGACAAGGAGTTTCGTCGAGAGTGATCTCCCTTGTCTTTTACTTGATAACGTCTTTGTTATTTCTTCACGCTTTTCCGACTTTGCATACAGTCCCACTATGAGAAATGGCACTGAGGACAGAATTGTTAAAATCCCTGTCATTAGAAATGCCCAAAATATACGAGATTCTGTTAAAACTTCAAGGCAAACTGTTGAGTTTAAATCCCCAGATATAAACGTCATATTCAACGTTTCATTGCTTGATGTGCTACAGTTTTCTGAGCTTACAGACAGGAAAGGTTCAAGGATGAAAGGGGAGATAATTCCGCCAAGAGACCATAGAAAATGAAGAGCTTGCATGTAAGGTTTACTTTCCACTCCCCATACACGTATAAGTTCCACATTGGCACCTGAAACAGAGAAAAAAAATCCTTGGTTAAATAAATCGAAATGCCTTGTTTCACTTTTAATCACACCTTGTCTCTGTCGAGATGTAAATCGTCTATTCTTAAATGTTTCTTTTAAATCATGGCCTATATCTAAAAAGTTGACTTTCTTGTCATAAAACTATAAAAAGAAACCTAAAAAATCGTATTTTTTTAAGCAAAATATATATCGACCCTGATACATTATAAACGCAAAGTATTAAGTCATTTTTCTCATCTTGGCAAGGCAAATCTAAACGCTATAAAACTGATCAAAAACATTGTATGTGTAACAGATGTAATTATGAAAGCATGAAATAGGTTTTAGTGATGTCATACAAGTATTTTTAACGTTGTTATATAGGTGATTTGTTACTTTGTGTAACAGCATCTCTGGATATTACATAAAATCTCTACCCCTCAAAAGAATATGACCTAAGGTTAAGAATAGGTACGGCTGGCGTATTCACAATACCTCCTGAATAATGCAGTCAATATTCTCACTAAGGTGGAACGTGATTTTTGCAAAATGACTTGGTGAGGCAAGTCGTGCGAAAGTAGTAAAGATGCTTCAATTTAAAGATTCGTCATTGAAATTAAAAAAAAATCATTACAAACTTAAGATGAAAGATTTATGTAAGTGATGAATTATTCGTATGGCGTGCAAAGTATTTACCTTGCCAAGATGAGACACGACTATAATAGTTGCGTTTACTTTAGTTCTTAAATATCGAAATTCATTTTAAATTCTACGATACAGTCTCTCACAATCTCACTACAACAAACACTGATATTGTACGTCACACCACTCAGGCATTACATCTAGGGAATTACTGATTGATGTCATAATGGTGAAAAATTGGTTGATGACATTTGAACAACCAAAAAAGGAACTTTTTTCACCGAAAGTTGTCCATTCATCATTATAAGCTTCTGATTGGTACCGGTATACATTAGCTGGTGTGTTTAATATTTATCATATTTTTTTATATTTAATGTTAATGTTTGTATTAGAGAGCTCTCATGAGTTTTTGTTTGTTGGTAAACGTCATTAACGGTGTAATTTTATCTATAAATACTGAATGTTTCCTGTACAGTTTCATTTGAAGCTGATCATTTGATAATGATAAAAACATGAAGGTCTTAAGATTATGATCGAAAACCGGACAATGTGACGTAGCTAGCGCACGTCAATCAGTCAGACTTAATTTTTGACACTTACATATAAGGACAGATTGGAGTTGATAGTGTTTGTAAGGGTAATAAACTTATTTATAATATAAAAAAACAAAACAAAAAACCCCAACTTATTTACGTAACCATGTATATGGGGCGTGTGATTTCAGCCTCCGCACTATTATAGAAATTAAAACTTATAATTGTCATGCATTTGTAATTGTTGAATACATACTTTGACTTTACACAATCACATATGGTTTATAGGCACATAACAAAACATAAAACGCACTACACATAGAGAAATCGAGTCGATTGAAAATATATGCGTCAGAATGATATAGTCGTCTTATCTTTTTACGAAATCACGGTGATTTAGGAACCTGGGGCTTTTCGATCAAGATCCGATATCACGGTGAAAACATTCCATTGATACGCAGTTGCATGATCTAGGACATTTCTAATGTTTTTTTTTTGCGATTGCGAACATATGAACCATGAACCAAGATACGATTTATCTAATCAAGATTTAAAAATACCTTAGAAGATGGATCACGAATCCCAATTAATACGTTTAAAAATATCTTGTATTTCTTAGTTTAGAAACAACTTCGTCCGAAAGGTTTAACTTGCGTCAGCCCCGATAGATCGGCTAATTAAAGCCTTGCTTCGTTTCCCCCATTTTTAAGTGCTCACTGTCTAGACGGCTGCAACGGATATCGATTGTCCAATGAAATATCTTACGAATACGGTGCTGCCCTCTAGCGACGAATTGAGCCTAGCAACAAGGTCTAGACTGGCCCATGATGGAGCCCAGGGAGAGTCATGCCTTGAAGAGATTTTGGTTGGATATATCAGAGCATAATATTTAGAATTTATTCAAAAAAGTAATTATACAGCTACCAGTGGTGAAGATTACGAGGGGGAAACCCCCGGAAGGAACGATATTTTTCAAGTATCTAACTAGTCAGCCGTCCATAAGATTCAGAAGCGCCTATATATTCTATGACATGTGCCCATGAGATATGTTCCTCTATGAAGATCTTCGTATTTGGCATTTTGGATTAAAGCCCCACTCATTGAATTTTGAATATTGTCACCAAACGCACATGAAATCTCTTTGATGAATACAATTAGAGTCTATGACAAACAGGATTTATATCATCAATGTAAATAGAGCTAATATTTCATTAGCATTTACATGATCGTGTGAAAACAAGAGTAACCCCAAGAGCCTAGCGCACGGTTTACCAAATATGATAGTGTGACAAGCGCTCATAAAATATCTGAAATTAATAATTACCAGTTTTGAAGATCCCAAGGAAGAACTCATGAGCTACAAACATGGTGATCATGAGCCAGTATTGGGAACAGAGTGGTATGACGGCTACAGTGATCCCGTGACCCGCCATGGAGACGAAGAGTGATAAATATTTGTTAAAGCGGTCGTAAATGGCTCCTCCAGCTACAGCCCCGACCACGGAGCCGGTGGCAGCAGCTGTGAAGAAGGCTGACCCCTTGGACATGTCCGAGCCTGTGATCTGCTGCAAGTCCAGAAGTGAGGGACCTCGCTGACCGTTGATCCAGCCCTGTCGGAGAGATACAGTGGTGTCAAAAAGTTAGGGATGAATGCGTGGACTTCGGAAGTTGATTATTGAGACTTGGAGCAAAACTATCTTTCAAAAAGCAACATATTTGTAATATGTTTTAGCCTGGAGTTGCTTATAGTTAGCTGTTCACGGATATAGCCCCGTCAAAGACAGACTGAGAGGTTGAAACGTTCATAGCTGCATACAGACGGTTATTTCTTGCTCGTTTATCTTAGTACATTTTGATTATCTAAAGTTTTCTTTGAGGAGTCAACACATAGAGAAATTAAAACCCGCAATGTATGTTTGGGGGGGTCAGTAGCAGGATTAAATGCTTTAAATATTTCTTTTGCGTATATGTTATTCTATTTTATACCAATCAGGAACTGTATATTCGAAGCTCTTTTTGCCGGGGCTATATCAGTGGACGTCAAATTTTTAAAAGTGGATAATTAAACATTCTAATAAATTCATATTTTTAGATGAATATTGTTGATATAATCTGTTTATAAAGCGTTAAAGTATAAACTGTTCGAATCTGGATAGTAATGTAATTTTATGTTAATTTACTTGACGTACTGGCTCGGTATATATCTCATCGTGTACGAACTATTAAACATAAAATGCATTGTAAACATAATCTGCTTTAAACGTACATTTCATAAATAAATGAAATAAGTTTATACCGTATTATAATATCCCACAAAGAAACTTTGAAAAAATCATCGTTTTCTGCATTTTTGACAGCATTAAACAGTTACAAACAAATTAATGTGAGTGAAACCACCAAACGACTTTTACGATGTATTTCAACAAAGGCATTCTTTGTTATATATCAACAATATCTAACAACAATGTTTAACTTATAGGAAGTGTACGTACGTATTTTACTAATATCTGTTTCCAAAAAAAACTAGTATGAATTTTGACCAAGTGGGAGATCAATCCAATAGAGATCAACGTTGATAAATGCTTCTGCATCGGTTCAAACTAGTTAAAACTAGTTGTAATATTATACGTCCCGAAGTCCGTTATTACGGATCATTACATCAAGTTTTGACTAGATTGGCATCGCTTTTAAAAACATGAAAATGACTTACCTTTTAACAGAGAAATAAGTAGTCCGTGCAAAAATCTTGTAGAACCGAAATATCAGTGTATAAGTATTGAACACAGTAGAGATGTAAATCTGACAGCTTGGCATGTTAGAGGACTTGGTACGAGGGGATATCAAAAAGTTTCAATTATCACAGACACATATGTGTGCCCGGAAACGGACCCTATCCTCAAGTTCAAATTGTTTCCATGGAAACCAGAACAAAAAAATCAGAATAACCAAAATAGCAAAAGGCACTACACCACCACTAGACCTAACCACATACCAAGTTTCATTAAAAAAATATTGAATGGTTTTTGAGATATGGTCCGGAAACTAAAGCATTTCGGAATTACGTAACCACGGAAGACCTAATGTTGTTACTTCCGTCCGTGGTTACGTACGGAAGTGAAAACATTAGGTCTTCCGTAAAGCTTTGAGGGGGACATAATTAAGTTACTCTGCTTGTTGCAATGTGGAGTATAAAGATTCAGTACCGACATGAAGTTTCCGAAGAGAAGACAGGCGGTATACGCAAATCGTTTCCAGTATCCTGATGACCTGCTAGGTGTCTCCCTTCCCTCATCCGGGGACTTTGCAAATGTCTCCTTAGCAGAACATTTGGTATTCGTAAATGCTTCAGCCATCTTCTTCGTTGATAACCCTTAAGGATTTCTCGTCACTTCCTGCTCGTCATATGTCGAGTAAAAGAAAAACAAAACATTAATACAGAATAGAAAACACATGATACACTATATGTATTGATTTGATATAATCAATTTTCAGCAGTCCCACGCTCGACGAAATCATATGCCTCGGTCAGCTGAAATGATCTTCCTCAATCATTGAATGATTATGTTAAGCCCCTGGTAAGGCGAAATAACATTCGAACTGGCATTGGCTGTTAGAATACCCCTTAGCTCGGTTGGTTGAGCGTCGGACACGAGGCAGACGTTTTACAATGAATTCTGTTGGTAGTTTACAGTATTGAGTATTGACTATTGACCCAGTTTAAACGTACTAGTGCACGGCCCTATTTCGTAAACACAACGAATGCACAGATACTGCTTATCTCTCGATATTACTCACTATCCCCACTCGAGTAATCTACCTCGTAAGTTTTTAAACACATATTTATGTATTCAGGTAGTAAAGTGGATTTTTAAAGGCCGGAAGTATTTGATGTTAGGCCTACGTTACATTAAATCCGCATGAACTACGATGTCGGAAATATTAAAATTTTGCTCATAACCAGAAAAGCGGAAACGGCAGCCGCTATGGCCAATCTTATAACAAAGCTAATACTGTGTTATCAAATAGGTTAATTTACAACATTGCTTTCATAAAGCATATTTAATGATTTGTTCTCAGTTCAGAGTTTAGGTAAATTCAATAGCTGCACACAATACTAGTTCAGCCGTTTCCAAGTGTCAATAATTTATCCGTTTTGTGCACAGCTAACCGTAGATGTCCAAGCCGACAGACGCTGTCTTAACGTTTTCATTGTTGATTGCAGGTAAAATGTAAAGAATGTTTAGTATTTCATTGCATCGATAGAAAGTTTAATTGAATGCATAAGTCGTCGTAAACCTTAAAATAGCCATTTTAAACCGTAAATGCGGGCACTAGTGCCTTTAGATCAATATACATGATGTTTTCATGAGGTTACACTTTCGAAAAATTTTCAAATATGTTTAAACAGAATCAAATGTTTGGGATACAGATAGTCTCGGCCCAAGTGTCTTCTGGTATATCAACATGAGTTAATAAAAGTTACAAATATCCGAAGCTTGTCGAGGATATTCTTACTTATATCAAAGAGAGTTGATATATTTGATATCAGAAGACAGGAGGTCGAGAATCTATTCATCATCCCAAACCATTTTTCATAATGTCCTAATGTTGACATTAAAAAGAAAAAGATGTAACTTTTAAAAGGCAATTTCAACTAAACTCAAGTCATATGGTATTTTGGCTTTTATTTAAGCCAGAAACTTTATGAAACATACTCTGTTTAACTTTATGAATTAGTCCTGGGCTCTTTGACTATCGTACGTACTAAATGAATTATCTATGATATCAGATTGCATTCCTGCCCCCCGGCATCACTGATCTGATAATCCTGCTTCATGACTGTGTATATAAAGGAGCCTTTTATACAGTCTAGGTCCACATTCAGCAAGTCTAGATTGACTGAATACACAATATGAAATTAGGGGCCAAACGAAAAAAAATATTGTGGATGAAGGAACAGTAAATTACTCAAAAATGTCATAGACTAAATTTTATGCTACTGATCTGAGTACAACTCCACGTGGACCTTGTCAGGTGACCTTTGACCTCCAGCATATCAGCGACGTGATATTACATTCTAGTGGTCTTCTTAGTGTTTGAATTATGGGTTCTAGCTGATTTAAATGAGATTGATACTCTGTGAAAGTGTGATACAGTTATTGAGATGTAATAAACATCCCACCAGATTAACATGTCCGTGCTTTTAACGTGAGGATAATATACCTTTTACAGATTTTAAAACACAAAAACATAGCAAAGTGATTAATATTCCTTTCCATAAAACCACTAGAAAAAATTTCAATGTACTAGTTCTGATTAAATCTAAAAGTCCTATTCATCAAAGCTTTACCCATGCGTTAAAAAGTAACGAATGCAAATAATATTCATAATTTCATTTCAATTTTTATGATTTCGTGCTTAAAGATTAAGGGAAAGAGATTAAGACACATATCTGTATGATTTAGTAGCAAGGATTTTAATTCAAGCACAAATCTATTAATCTAAACAGTTTATAACTAAAAGGGCTATATATAACAGAACAATCAGGTTGATTGTGTATGACATATATATATGACAAATACTGGTTTTCCTTGAAAATCTAAAAACAGCCTCATAAATGCACAGAGGTGTAGATATCACGTTCAAATATACATGGATACTAGTTATATAACCTAACATACACTATCAACTCCTAACTGCCCTCCTATCTGTTTTAGATAATTCTCCAAACTATCTATCTACTATTTTTTAACTATCGTTTGACGCGCGCCTTTGTCCGGTTATCGATCATAATTGCGACGTTTTACCTTCATATTGTCACTGTAAAAAACAAATAAGCTTTGAAATGTGTCTTTTTGGTAACAGTCGATAATTCGCGATCAAATGACACCATTGATGAAGTTTGGCATATATGACTCCAACAACTCACGGAGTGGCTCTTTAATCACTGGTCCATACAGTTGTTTGTTTAAGACTGTAGGCGTTGTTCCCTGTATGCATTGTTAGACGCCACCATGTTTTAGGTCATTTAACTATTAATCATGTAACTTGGAGTCTACTTCAGCACATTTACACCTGGAAGAAAAACAGTCTGATTAAAATCGAACTTATTCCGAGGAATAAAAGTTTTAAAATATGTTCTTTATAGAGATTCGAACTCGTTCTGTATCCACACATTCTCGGATTGAACCTGAATTAGTGGTAGGGTATTAGTGGGTTATAACCGTAACGTTTACTCTTTGTTCGTATACAGAAGCGATAAGCATGCATAACAACCACTTCCTATTGATATAATAACACCATTTATGATAAAGTTTGACATATTTGACTCCAACAACATACTCTGTGCCCCTTTACCCGATTTCACAAACACAGTGTTGACATTGTTGTGGATTAATAATCGACCCTGCCTTTTTTTGTTTTTCCGGCTGTAACAATTTAATGTTACAGATATCGGTAATACATGCGGATTTATGGCAACGTTGCATTAAATACTTCCGGTTTTGCAAAATTGACTTTAATACCTGACAACGAAATAAATAATGTTGTAGAGGACGTGACTGCGGGTCGTTAGTACTATCGAGAGATATGCATTATCTTTCGAAATATTAGTGTGTGCGAGAGCTTTTATGGTTATCAATTAACAAGTATATCATTCATTTAAACGTACCTGTATAGGGAGGTAATGTTTTAGTAGTGATATATGGTTGAAGCAAAGGGGCAAGAGCGTAACGGCAAACACTCACCTGAAAAAAAAACTAAGGAAAAACAATTAGGGCACTTACTTTCCGCAACAATCCGTTACACAAAGGGGCCCATTCACAGCCCGCAAACACAAGGCATGCGCAATGACGTGATCAACACCTAACACAACACAGTAGCTGATATCTACTTTAACTAGTCCTTTCCCACTGCGTGTATGTTATCATTCGGGAAACAAAACAACTCTCACCTCCGATAACATAAATTATAAAACAGCTTGGAAAGACAACCTCGATTTCAAGTGAACAGTATTAACTCCGTCTGTGCCAAGTTACAACGCGCACTGTGAGACCTTTGGCAGCATAAAAGTTAACCCTCAATGGCAAACGAGAGCATGGCACGTTATCGGGGCTGTGACAAGTTTCACGCTCTGCCCAGCATTGTTTACCCTAAATGACGATTTCTTAGTAACATATCTTAGACCATACCGCAGTCAAAGCGTTAAAGGAACAGTACTATATCGCTTTATTTCAGCAATTTATTTATCAAAATAGAAATATAGAAAATCGAACTCTTGATTTCGTTTTCTTAAGATAAAAAAGGTTATCTCACGAGAATGAAAATAAATATTTAAAATTAACCAATTGCAAGACAATGTTTTTTACATAAAAGAATGCAATTTAAAAGAAACGTATTGTGTTCAGTTAACTTCTGTGAATGCATTCCTGATTAAAAGATGTCAAACTAAAATGACCACCTGTAGTTTTTGCTAAACTTGATAATTTCTTCTACAACTATGGATGATCGGGTTTTGTAGTGAGATGTTCGACGATCGGAAAAACTAATGTGACTGGTAAATTTAAAAAAATAAAATTTTCAAAAATTTGCCACAGCCCCTTTAATTTCAGTCTTTATTAAACACATTGGAGACCAGCCTTCCTTCATTCAGGCTCAAGCATTATAGACTTGCCAAGGTTTCTAGACTTGAGAATGTCTTTGTAGATATTGCAATCTCGTCCCCTGGTGGATCGAATACCATACCATGTGATACGATCTTGAAGTTGACAAGGCTGTTTGAGGGTTTGTAAAGCCTTCTGGTTGACCTACATTGTAAACCCCTCGTATCGGGTGATTCGATTTGGAAAGTTTTTTTGGTCAAACTTCAGAAAATACAATCTCATTGAAATCAGCTCGAAACTTTTCCCTCGTACCTCGCTGCGATACGAGGGAAAAGTTTAGATCTGATTTCAATGGGATTGCAGAAAATATGGCTATGAGGTTGATAATAATAGCTCTGCCTCTAACAGGCAAGGGAAAATATACTGAAATGAACAATGCACAGTAAAATAATAAAACTGATCAAGGTAAACTACTATAGATCGTGGGAGGTCTGATTATTTTGAAAGCCACATGGCTCATTTATTACCTATTCTCTTTCGAGCGATATCTTTGAGTGATCAGGGGGATAAGTTGTCCCGTTACAACTTGAAATATATGCACCGTAACCCTCTTTCCTCTAAAAAAACACAATTCTAAATCTATTACAACACTGCTTGTAAGTAAGACTCCCTCCTCACCACAGGCCTACGGATCATTAAAAGAAATTTAATTTAATTTTTCTTTTAAAGTAAAAACTTTTTTGAGAACACCCCCTGAATAGAATTGTACCTGTCTATAACAGAGGTACAATTCGATTCAGGGGGTGTTCTCAAAAACAAAATTTGTGATTTAAAAATTTTTTAAAATTGTTTTTAATTGATTTTGATGTGCTCCTCACCTCTCGATTGGCAACTTCCTGGTACACTCTCTCCAATGACGAAAGCTTCCTGGGCCTGTAGTGACCTTGAACGGTTTATTTTAAAGATAGATTGCAAGACCCTTGGTCACTAACGGGATTTTAAAAAAAAGATTAAAATTTGACATTGACTCGACTTTAAATTTCTAAAATCGACGGATAACGAGTGAAATTCTGATTTTTAAAAACACCAGATAATCAATCTTGACGAGCATATTCCGTGGTCACTTTTAGCGTATCTGCCAATTCTGACGTCACGAGTCTCTTTGTTGACCCTGCTGATTATTTGTTTTAGAACCTGTTTATTTGTGAATTTGATAACAAATTTTCACCAAAATTCAAATCTTTGATAAAGCAATAGCTTGGAAATCAAATTGATCAACAGAGGTTGTTTATTGAGTAAACGTGCTATATTGAAATATTGCAAGCGCCCTATAATCTGACCAACTGCAGTTACATTAAAAGACAGTTTGTTTATTTGGCGTGTGAATGTTAGCTATTGTGCATGAATTGCTAATTATTTTGTCAACACACTTAATTTTGTTAACTAAATGAGAATAACTACACAATATATTTTCTCTTTGTACGTTTTCGTTTATGTTTAAAAATGCAATTTCATGAAATGATCACTAGAAAAAAAAGGCTGGTAAATTATATTGAAATTACCCTTTTGTTACTTATATTTTGTTTTGAGTTATTCGTGTTTTACAATGAGGTTTTCATTAGGGTTGTTCGTGTTTCATTTTCAGTTCGTGTTTTATTATAGGATTGACAGTTTTGAAATGTTTCAATGCTGTTACGTTCAAGAAATTTTAAAAAAAAACTGTTGAAAATTGTGTGTTCCCTTTGGGCCACCGACCTATACTAAAACTAAAGATTGTATTAACTCACGCTTGTGCTCAGTTTATTCCGATACATTTTTTTACATAGAGATTATAATCTCTCATTCTAAAACATAATTCATTACCTTTTCCTATTGAGACAAACACTCCTTAACCTAACTTTTCTCCTAACGAAATTTATACCATCTGGGTTCGTGCACCAGTTTTCACTTTTAACACGCTAGTTCGCTCGAAAAACTTTCTGGCTTGAATGCTAGTATCAATAAAGTTAACTACAAAGTGTCGCGCAGAATTAACCCTTACTTCCTGAATATTTTCGAACATTGATCGGTGATTATTTGAGGTAGGCCATCTATCAAGACAAGCGAATTCTAGTTTCGAAATAAGGATGATTGTGTTTGTCATAGAATTTCAAAATTGAAACCAAGAGGAATAGTTTTGATTATCATAAAAAATATGTTATTGTCATGCATTAGGCCGATAATAGTGATCCGTTATCATACCAAATTGACTCAAGTGCTGTTACTTCTCTCACTGCGTCGAGTCTTTATCAATGCTGCATCCAGAACCGTGACCTTGAACAAGCAGGAGTTGACACAGCATTGTATCTGTATGTAACAATATGGCGGGACGATGTTATGCGTTCCCTTCGTGACGTCATTAGGTTATAGGTCAAATTTTATTAACGTTTTTATAGGTCATCAAGTTTAGAGGCTAATTACTGATTATTCTGATCGTTTAGAATAATTTCTTTGCATTAAAGGTCAAATTATACTTCAAATAACAGTTTTTATTTTCAGAATAAGCAGCATTTCTTATTCCCTTAAATATAATCATACCATCTCCGTACTTTTCCTATGGAATATTCACACGGATAAGATAATTTTGACGTTTGAATAAATCACTTATTACGCAGCGATTTACTTCACTTATTTACCTCCGCATACCCACCGTCTCGTTACGGTCAAAAGTAAAATCGGAGCAGTTTGGCTTATTTTAGGAATGTTAACAACGTTATTTAGGCACCAAATGTCGAAATATTTAAGATACAGTATTAAAGGAAGTAAGTTGATAATTGAAGTTAGTAAACCTGCAAACCCTTTGATGGTCAGGATTCCTGGCCAAAACCGATCGCTGACGTATAAAGCTTTAGTGATGTCAACTTACTTTCTTTGGGTGATTACATGGTTTAATTTCCTTCAGCCTCACAAAACAAGGACATTATTCGCGTACACCGCAGGTAAGCAGCAACAAACCCTACCAGCAGGATATTTGTTCAAGCATCCCTCTTCAAAATATTTTAATTCAATGAGGACATTTTCTAAAAAAAACATCAGGTCTAAGTAAAAGGATTCAATATAACGTTTACTTACGAAAAATATGAAAATTTTCAATTTGCAGATGTTAAGACGATATGCAGTCTCGAACCCTCAGACTTCCAATTATGCTTCTCCCTACTCCCATGATGCCACTGTACCACAGAGGCTGAGCTGGAAGAATATCAATCAAAGACCATTTTATGGTCAAGGTCTTAAGTTTTGGTTGTGGGACATTACGGCCGCTTCTGTACATATTCTACCTTCGCGTGATCAGTTGATTGAACGTAATTAAAACAACTGACGGTTTATAAAACCGATAAAACATGACCCGCGGGGCACAGAGTACACGTACATTGTATGTTGTTGGGGTCAGATATGTCAAACTTCATAAATGGTGTTATTTTATCGAGAAGAAGTGGATGTTTCAGGAAATTAAAATCCTACTGCTTATCAGTTCAGTATAGTGACAATAAACGGGTTAATGTCGTGATTTGTGATCGAAAACCGGACAGTGGCCCGCGCCAATGATTCAAACGTAATTTCCGAAACTTATTTACAGCAGACACAAAGACAAACATTGGTTGATAGTAATAAGTAGGTCTTTTAACTAATATACACGTTAGTTGGACACATAATTTTGAATTCTTAACATATACAGAGCCGTTTTCCGATGATAGGTGAAAACAAAAAAATGTCACAAATCTAGCATTTTAGAGAAAACGATGCAATTTTCGGGAGGCGATTTAAACTTTACTCAAGTCATAAGGTATTTTGGCTCTTTCTAAAGCCACATTTAAAATCATAAAACATACTCAGTGTCACTTTAAGAATAGAGGATGCTTGGGATTTGCCCGCGGGCAAACATTCTTTACTCCTAATAATGCCTGCGGATAATTGTTTCTTGTCGACGGGATGTGACTTGTAAATACCCTTAATGTGACCTATCAGATCCCATTACGTAGAGTCTGAAACCCTCATGTGATCTTTTCTTTTTGATTCTGTTTAGCCAACAAACTATTAACACAGCCCCTTTCAAACAATCATGATAAAGATTATCTAACGTTTAAGTTTTCAAAGCTGATCGGGCGGGACCCTAACCGGTATTGCTTTGCTCCTATATATTAACGTTCTACCACACTGCAACGGATTCGATTCCTAAGTCAACTACTCTGTTTACAATCGCACCTTTAAGTCCCAATATAACGCTAACGAAGGGAGACGTCAAACTCTTTAAAACGCAACCGTGCATGTAAACCGGGAAGTCTTTGGTTACATGTAATTAAGGTACTTGATACACAATGTATCGCTTAGAATTCTATTAGACCGTACAGGCCAACTCTATAGATGACATTATAGAGCCTTACATAAAAATGGACCAAATACATTATTCGTCAGATAGCGAGAACCAGTTTTGTAACGAAAACGAGTCATTAGCGATATCAGGGTATTAAGGGCAATATTAGGGTATTGAAGGCAATATCAGGGGAATGAAGGCAAAATCAGGGTAACGAAGGCAATATCAGGGTAGTAAAGGCAATATCAGGGTAATGAAGGTAATATCAGGGTAGTAAAGGCAATATCAGGGTATTAAAGGCAATATCAGGGAAATGAAGTTACGAAGGGCAATATCAGGGTATTGAAGGCACAAGCAGGTTGTTGAAGGCAATATCAGGCTAGTAAAGGCAATTTCAGGGTAATGAAGGCCATATCAGGGCAACGAAGGCAATATCAGGGTAGTGAAGGCAATATCAGGGTAGTAAAGATAGTAATATCAGGGTAATGAAGGGAATATCAGGGTAGTAAAGGCAATATCAGGGTAGTAAAGGCAATATCAGGGTAGTAAAGGCAATATCAGGGTAATGAAGGGAATATCAGGGTAGTAAAGGCAATATCAGGGAAATGAAGTAACGAAGGGCAATATCAGGGTATTGAAGGCACAAACAGGTTATTGAAGGCAATATCAGGCTACTAAAGGCACTTTCAGGGTATGAAGGCGATATCATGGGAGTAAAGGCAATATCAGGGTAATGAAGGCTATATCAGGGTAATTAACGAAATATCAGGGTCTTAAAGGAGCTTTGCGGGTTCGAATACGCTGATGAAACAGGATTAAACGGAGTATATTCAGATCTTTTCAATGACAGAATTTCTGAAACTCTTTGCCGTTCTGTTACCTTACGGTTTGGACTATAACAGAAAGAAACCCAAACAACATCGGGGACGAAAAAAGCTATATCGTCAGCTGAAAGTAAAACTATATATAAATATATAAACCACACCCACATTCACATGTATTTTACCCACACCCTTCAAACGTAGCACATCCACACCCTCCAAACGTACCACATCCACACATCTTAAAACTACATCCCATACACACACCACACTCATACCCTCACACGTCTATCAAAACCACATCCTATACACACACCACACTCATACCCTCACACATCTATCAAAACTACACCTTCCACACACATCGTAGTCTTGTCCATTCTACAGTTTTATAATGTCTTTATGCGTATCTCCTTTTAATTATTTGTATGCACGCTGTGTGTGCCCTTACTCTAGTTTGTATTTATTTTGCATCGTTTGTATGTACTGTTCTTATGTAATTACCATAGATTGTATTTGATCTTTGTATGTCATTTTTTTCAGTTTGAATTCACTCTGAGTATGTTATCTAGAAGTTTGTATTCACTTTGCGTATATACGTCCTTTGTCAGTTTGTATGCGAATGTCCTTTACATAGTTTGTATACACCCTGCGTATTTCCTTTCTATTGTTTGTATACACCCTGCGTATATCCTTTCTATAGTTTGTATACACCCTGCGTATGTCCTTTATATAGTTTGTATACACCCTGCGTATTTCCTTTCTATAGTTTGTATGCACCCTTCGTGTGTCCTTTATATAGTTTGTATACACCCCGCGTATGCCCTTTATATAGTTTGTATACACCCTGCGTATTTCCTTTCTATAGTTTGTACACACCCTGCGTATGTCCTTTCTATAGTTTGTACACACCCTGCGTATGTCCTTTCTCTAGATTGTACACACCCTGCGTATGTCCTTTCTATAGTTTGTACACACCCTGCGTATGTCCTTTCTATAGTTTGTACACACCCTGCGTATGTCCTTTCTATAGTTTGTACACACCCTGCGTATGTCCTTTCTCTAGATTGTACTTACTCTGTGTATTTCCTTTGTACAGTTTTCACGCATTCTGCATATGTCCTTTCTAAAATTTCTAAGCACTGTATAAACGCCATTTCTATGGTTTGAATCACCCTGAGTATTTTCTTTGTCTTCTTTGTTGGCACTCTCTGTATGTCATTTCTCTAGTTTGTATGAACTTTGAATATGTACCTTCGACAGTTTGTATGCACTCTTCATATATCCTTTCTAAAAAGAATCTCACCCAAGTGTCTTCTGAAATCATATATAGCAACACGAGTTGATAAAAGTTACAAATATCCGAGGCCTTTCTTATACTAGAAGGAATCCCGCCAGGGGCTCGGCAACTTTGTCTGCAGTAGAGAACTGTTCTACACGCAGTAAGGTTTGGGTGCAATGCTACACTGAGTTTCAGCGTAGTACCACCCATGGTTCACTAGTTCCAGCCGATGCTCGCAGGTTTCACCGCAATGCATAGCCACAATGGTGTTGCGGGCTTTCTCCCTGCAATAATACTAGCAGACGCGATATAAGTGAAATAATCTTGAAAGCGGCGTTAAACCCCCACTTACTCAATCACTCACTACATTAGCAGACACGAGGGTAAGATTATATTTATCTTCCAAAATCATTTTTCTTTTCGATTCTGTGAAAAATGTATATTTCTGAACACTGCACTACTCCAAAATTCTTACAAAAGCGATATATCCTGTTGAACACAGTTTTGGATGATAAATGTCTTTAATCTAGTTTGTACCCTCTATAAATGTGTCCCTGATCTACTTTATTTGAATTTGAAAAACGCAAATGGTTCTTTAATGATTTCTTTGTCACGATTGTGGATGTAATCTGGTGTCAATTTTGTTAAAAGAAACGTGATTTCTCATTCTTTAAAAGGCATAAAAAGCTAATCACTGCCGCAGACATTATTTACCTTAAGAGCACAAGCTAATATCGAAGATGAATAAAAACTTTCTTTGTCAATAGATATGTGGTCCTTATTTGTGAATGATATTCAAATATTTACTCTATTGTATATAGGTATTGCATGTTATATATCAGCGCAATCTCATTGAAATGAAATCTAAATGCTCCACTACATAACGCAGTGTTAGATTGTATTTTAATGAGATTGTATATCAGCGCATATTGGTGAAATATTTGTCATGAGATGTTACCGATCTATGTTTTATCATTTTTTGAATTCATAAAAGGATATTTAAGCCATTGTATATACCCCTTTCTGTTCTCAATTTTTGCCGGTTTTGAACACGTATGACAGTACTTGCGGGCATAGTTGCTAATTTGAAAACCCCTAAAAGAATGAGTTTAAATCCCACTAGTCAATTCTTTAAACTTTTCCCTTTGGAATACGATCAATTTTGATCAGACCTGGTCAAATATATATTTTGATTGTTTGTGTATAAACCTAAAATAAACATGAATAAACCAAACATAAAGATGATATGAATATATTCTTATTTTGAAATTCAATTCTGTAAAACATTGTCAGGTATGATTTTGTAAGTGACAATTTAAAAGTATTTTTAGGACGAATTATCAGTATGTGGATTTGTCCTAATACTGATTCACGAGTTTAAGTTATAGAGTTCATCAGAGGACAAGAATTCGGTACCATAGGTTGAATTAATTCCTTAGAATAAATTCGAATAGAATTCTTTTAAAATATTACCTGTCAATGATAACCACTTACTATTGTTTTGTTTCTTCTTAGAAGGATTCAATACTGTCCTAACGAGAAGAATTCAATAATGTCCTAACGAGAAGAATTCAATACTGTCCTAACGAGAAGAATTCAATAATGTGCTAACAAGAAGGATTCAATGTCCTAACAAGAAGGATTCAATAATGTCCTAACAAGAATGATTCATTAATGTCCTAACAATAAGGATTCAATAATGTCCTCACAAGAATGATTCAATAATGTCCTAGCAAGAATGATTCAATAATGTCCTAACAAGAACGATTCAATAATGTCCTAACAAGAAGATGCAATACTCTGTTACCGTGTCTAAATATTACATATATTGTAAAAATCGAACCTTCAGTTTGTGCCAACTCGGCTGAAAATACACTCAATCTCATTAAAATAAAATCTAATATTGCTGCACCACGTCACGCAGATTAGTGGAGCATTTTGTTTTCAATTTAATGAGATTGAAAATACACTCATATAGATCAAAGCCTACTTCATCTTTCGACATCAGTGATTGACAAACACATCTTTTTATTCTATATCTGGATCAATATATCAAAGTCATAGTCTCATTTTTGTAAGGCAACTAAACTAAACTAATTATTCTTCACGCACAAAATCTGATCACTAACACAAATATTTCCTGTTGCATTTGCAAAGATTTTCATTTTAATGCCCGTTTTACAGTTTTGGATGAAGCAGCTTATTGGCGTATGCCGTTTCAGACCGATGAGGTACCGAATCAAGTGCAATCCCATCGCGAGTACGAAACACCGGAAATCTAGTCATCGCAGCCCCGATACTTATGACAGACGCATTCTTCACTGAGTTTACCACCTTTTTGTTATTTCTGTATTTGAAAAAGCGTAAGCTATTAGCTATTTTCATTGGATATTCAGCTGGGAATTTTATGTGTACTTCGTCACGGCCATAGCTAAATGACGTGGTAAGGACTAACGCTCGCAAAAAACATAATATTCGGGTAGGGTAGGGTAGTTTTAACTTCATTATTGAGGGCTAGAATGCCTGCAGAGTTCTGAAAATTGTTGCAAACGTCAGGGGAAAGATTTCTGTGAGTGGTGAACTATTTGTCCGGCATTTATTACAATATGCCTTGCAAAAATGAGACTATGACTTTAAGAACTAGTTGTCCTTATTGCACAATTGTGCCTCGCTTCGGCACCACCGACTTGTTGCAGAGAGACGTTTGACAGCAGTAGGTGCACTCCAAGACGTTTGTGTTGATCTGGGAGGGGTCAAAGTTCAGACATCCGGGATGTTGTACTCTGGTTTTACAATCACTGTATCGGGCACACCTGTAGCGAATAACAATCTATCTTATTACTCACCCTTTGACATTCTCTCCCCACAAAGGTAGCTCCGTCATAAATTCCTATACAACCTCTGTCTTAATACGAAGGTTTTTCGGGCATCCGGCAGTTCCCCCTACAGGTGCAATATAGCAACTTAAACTACCTGGCATTAGTTCAGCCAATGAAAACACCGAATGCATGAATAACATATTTTTGTCACACAGGCCTATACAATGATGCAGTCGCAAAATGAGGCGTTTGTGTTCTGGAAAGAAGACTCAAAGTGCAAGGTGCATATTCGAATAAAGTCTAGCTTTAGGAAAGCTTACGGAAATAATTAAGGCGATTTGAATGATAACTTTTGAAACGGCGTCGCTGATTGCACAATTAACTTTGATTGCATCCAATCAGCGGTCTACATTTCTAGACCAAGAAACCTTCGTATTAAGACAGAGGTTGTATAGGAATATTTTACGGAGCTACTCCTGTTCGAAGAGGATGCTCGATGTTTAAGGAAGCAAGGCTCCAATTACTACATACCTCTTCGTGACGTTCATATTGCCCTCAGAATCGTTGATTAATGTGTTGAGACAATATTGAGCGTCGAGGGGACATTCCATCGTTGGACCGTCTTCAGACAACCCGCAGTTTGGACCAGTACATACCTGGCACTGAACTAGAAAGAACCCCATTTAGTAAGAAAAGTTGCGAAAAAAGTAATATACTAGTAAGTCACGTGAGAATATCTGTAAAGATTTTTAATTATGTTAAGGAGAAACCTATACTTTAAAAACATAAGGTGACAAAAATGATATGAAAATTCTGTTTTTAGATTTGATATATACAGAGCATTTAAAGAGTGTTTACTGATTTAAGTAGTTACAGCTTACAATAATTTGCTTTTATACTATATAAAATCCGTGTACTCTTCTTGCAAGCCCGCCTATGCTGATGCTATACCTTTACTGTCTCTACTTCATTGTGATGTAAGAACAGATTGCTTATGAAAGGTTACATTATGTTATCATCTTATTAAACGGGGTCAGGGTAGCCGCAACAAATCGTTTTAAGATGTGACGTAACGCGACAGAGTTGAAGGGAAGTAACTCATGCTTTAGGGTTATTAATTAAATTGTTTATTCTTCACCAAAGTCGGCGGTTCAAATCTCACTGATTTTTACCCGAAAATGATTTTTTTTTTTACTGCAATTTCTCATAGAATACGGGAGTTTGCCTTATGCCATGTTTTTATGTTGTAAATCATAAAATTGAAAATACTAAGAAACACTAATTGTATAAACAGGATATGATTTATACGAATTGGGAAACAGGTGCCCGGCCTGCCGAGGTCATATGTTGCTATGCAACCAAGCACCTCTAACATGATTTACGACACCGTTGTACGACATGGATACGACCCCGATGTGAAACGGTCGTAAGGCAGGTCGTAAACAAGGTCGTATGCGCTAAGAAAATATCATAATTTTGTCATTTCAGAAATAATAATGCAAATTTAAGGAGTCGATTTTACCTTAACTGACGTCATAAGGCATTTTGACTCTTAATAACGCAAAATTTAAAATCGTGAAACATACTCTGTGTCACTTTAAAAGTAACAAGGGAAAGTATACCACCTAGCTAAAAAGGGAAGTTTATAGTAAAAATAATCTGTGTAAATGATACATTTTGTTAAAATTGTTTTTTTTTGTCGAACACTAAGTCTTTGTGTGAGCAAGTTGATCTCAGTGCCGTATTTGATTATAGTTGAGAAAAAATACGGGATCAGTCTTCAGATTCGTTCATGTTCCCATAAAATGATACTCACTTCTTTTGGGCATTATCAATCTTGCAGTTGTCGTTGGTATTTTGGTAGTAGAGATAGTAGTTTTTGGTGTTGTTGTCGTCGTTGGTGTTGTCGTAGTGGGTGTCGTCGTTGGTGTTGTCGTTGTTGGTATTGGTGTTGTCGTTGTTGGTATTGGTGTTGTCGTTATTGTTGGTTTCGTTGTCGTTGTTGTTGGTGTCGTTGTCGTCGTTGGTTTAGTTGTTGTTGGTTGTAAGTCTATTCATGAAGCGGAATCAACAGAAGAACCAACCAACAGTCAAACAAACTCATTGAGTATCTGACAAGAAAAACCTCTAAACATCCTGCGATCATTCTGAACATTGGCCTATGGATCATATTTAAACTGAAAGGCACGAATATCCAACAATCATTCTGAACATTGGCCTATGGCTCATACTTAAACTGAAAAGCACGATAAAACACTATCATTCTGAACATTGGCCTATGGATCATATTTAAACTGAAAGGCACGAATATCCAACCATCATTCTGAACATTGGCCTATGGCTCATACTTAAACTGAAAAGCACGATAAAACACTATCATTCTGAACATTGGCCTATGGCTCATACTTAAACTGAAAAGCACGATAAAACACTATCATTCTGAACATTGGCCTATGGATTATATTTAAACTGAAAGGCACGAATATCCAACAATCATTCTGAACATTGGCCTATGGCTCATACTTAAACTGAAAAGCACGATAAAACACTATCATTCTGAACATTGGCCTATGGATTATATTTAAACTGAAAGGCACGAATATCCAACAATCATTCTGAACATTGGCCTATGGCTCATACTTAAACTGAAAGGCACGAATATCCAACAATCATTCTGAACATTGGTCTATGGATCATATTTAAACTGAAAGGCACGAATATCCAACAATCATTCTGAACATTGGCCTATGGATCATATTTAAACTGAAAGGCACGAATATCCAACCATCATTCTGAACATTGGCCTATGGCTCATACTTAAACTGAAAAGCACGATAAAACACTATCATTCTGAACATTGGCCTATGGATCATATTTAAACTGAAAGGCACGAATATCCAACAATCATTCTGAACATTGGCCTATGGCTCATACTTAAACTGAAAGGCACGAATATCCAACAATCATTCTGAACATTGGCCTATGGCTCATACTTAAACTGAAAGGCACGAATATCCAACAATCATTCTGAACATTGGCCTATGGATTATATTTAAACTGAAAGGCACGAATATCCAACAATCATTCTGAACATTGGCCTATGGCTCATACTTAAACTGAAAGGCACGAATATCCAACAATCATTCCGAACATTGGCCTATGGATCATATTTAAACTGAAAGGCACGAATATCCAACCATCATTCTGAACATTGGCCTATGGATCATATTTAAACTGAAAGGCACGAATATCCAACCATCATTCTGAACATTGGCCTATGGATCATATTTAAACTGAAAGGCACGAATATCCAACAATCATTCTGAACATTGGCCTATGGCTCATACTTAAACTGAAAGGCACGAATATCCAACAATCATTCTGAACATTGGCCTATGGCTCATACTTAAACTGAAAAGCACGATAAAACACTATCATTCTGAACATTGGCCTATGGATCATATTTAAACCGAAAGGCACGAATATCCAACAATCATTCTGAACATTGGCCTATGGATCATATTTAAACTGAAAGGCACGAATATCCAACAATCATTCTGAACATTGGCCTATGGCTCATACTTAAACTGAAAAGCACGATAAAACACTATCATTCTGAACATTGGCCTATGGATCATATTTAAACTGAAAGGCACGAATATCCAACAATCATTCTGAACATTGGCCTATGGATCATATTTAAACTGAAAGGCACGAATATCCAACAATCATTCTGAACATTGACCTATGGCTCATACTTAAACTGAAAAGCACGATAAAACACTATCATTCTGAACATTGGCCTATGGATCATATTTAAACTGAAAGGCACGAATATCCAACAATCATTCTGAACATTGGCCTATGGATCATATTTAAACTGAAAGGCACGAATATCCAACAATCATTCCGAACATTGGCCTATGGATCATATTTAAACTGAAAGGCACGAATATCCAACCATCATTCTGAACATTGGCCTATGGATCATATTTAAACTGAAAGGCACGAATATCCAACCATCATTCTGAACATTGGCCTATGGATCATATTTAAACTGAAAGGCACGAATATCCAACAATCATTCTGAACATTGGCCTATGGATAATATTTAAACTGAAAGGCACGAATATCCAACAATCATTCTGAACATTGGCCTATGGCTCATACTTAAACTGAAAGGCACGAATATCCAACAATCATTCTGAACATTGGCCTATGGCTCATACTTAAACTGAAAGGCACGAATATCCAACAATCATTCTGAACATTGGCCTATGGATCATATTTAAACTGAAAGGCACGAATATCCAACAATCATTCTGAACATTGGCCTATGGCTCATACTTAAACTGAAAAGCACGATGAAACACTATCATTCTGAACATTGGCCTTTGAATAATATTTAAACTGATAGGCGCGAATATCTCACGGTCATTTTGACCATATAAAACTGAAACGAACGAACGAATATTCTTAACTTTGGTTTATGGACCATGGTTAAATTGAAACATAGGGACGTCTTAACGAAAGTCTTTTGCGACCTGACAAACAAAAGAAAACTTCATAGGAGGGTGAAAGTTAAAACCTTTGGTTAAAACACCCTCGATGCTAGGTTTTATTATAAACCTGTTAAATCGCAACTCCAGTATTCTGGAGAGAAACAATTCTAGTAATTACCCACTGCCTCACAGAGCGAGGTTAATATTCAATTAAGTACAATATATAACAATTTAGTTTTTATTGGTAATTATATTCCCGTCATACTCCTTGTTCTATGTCATTTCATATGACGAAGGGACAATAAGTAGCTTAAAAAATCGACAGCAAGAGAAGTGCTTGTTGCAGTCGACTTGCGTATCCTCAATATTATGATGAACTTTACATAAAATGTCAAGAGGACTTTTACGTAATTGCGTCAGGGGCGTAACTAGGAAATTTTCAGTTATAAGCACAAACCAAACTGACTAAATTATCATACCAATCAAATATTAAGGTACCATACAAATTATCTATGGTAAGAATAACGCAATGAACAACTTGTAACTACTTTTAAACATTAATCATTGAAACGTCCGACGGATCAAATTGTAAGATAATTACTTGGATGCAAGGTCATTTTATCAACTTGACACTGCGGCGCAGGTGTATGGTCTGAGACACGCGAAAGACGCTAATGCCACACAACTTAATGTAAACAATTTTTGACACTTCTATAAACAATGAACTATTCATCATGTGGTTGGACGTGATCGATTTTCCGCGAAGAACTGTGCGTTTTGCCGATTGTCACTAGTAATATTTTAGAGAAACATTTATTCAAGAAATGTAAATGCCATGCAGACTATATGACGTACATACTAAATGCTTTTATTGAATTTCAAAGTGTAAGCACTTGATTTTTGTGCTACAAGGTAGTTACGCCTCTACGTCTTATTACTAACCAAATCACAAAATTCAATCAATGACCTACCGAAAGTCAAATGAACGTTGCAGAGGTATCCATGGTCACAACACTTGGTTTGTTGTGCAAAAGAGTTACTATTAATGAGAAAGCGCCGTCTGGCGGCATGGTAGCAGTGCTGAAAGGATGCAATTTTATAATGAGAATCGTGACTTTATGCCTTTATATTGTCACTATATAATCACTTAGCTGAAACTTTTCAGCAACCTTCAATATTTTTCGATACAATGAGAAGATAAAAAAGTTTTGCATAAGCAACGCTAACCATAGACTCTTAAGAACTTTAAACGTTACTTTTTCTTAAAGTTTTTCTTCTATAGATATATAAACATTAAACACATATAAAAAATCGCATTCTTGATACCAAAATGGTAGGAAATATAGCTTGATTTCAAACAATTGAAAACCACTTTAGAAGGAAGTGTTTGATAGTAAACAATTGAAAACCACTTTAGAAGGAAGTGTTTGATAGTAAACAATTGAAAACCACTTTAGAAGGAAGTGTTTGATAGTAAACAATTGATAACCACTTTAGAAGGAAGTGTTTGATAGTAAACAATTGATAACCACTTTAGAAGGAAGTGTTTGATAGTAAACAATTGAAAACCACTTTAGAAGGAAGTGTTTGATAGTAAACAATTGATAACCACTTTAGAAGGAAGTGTTTGATAGTAAACAATTGAAAACCACTTTAGAAGGCAGTGTTTAATAGTAAACAATTGATAACCCCTTTAGAACGCAGTGTTTGATAGTAAAGATAAAGTACCTGTTTGGAAGCACAACCTCCAGTATACGTCACTCCATAGGGTAAGAGGGAGGTTTGCACCGACATATAGCAGACCTGTTGTGGTCAAACAAAATTTGGTCATTTTCGTATGTGATCTTCATTAGACAAAACAACCTTAAGGACTTCCAAAATTTGATGCATTCATCGTATTGCTCTCTACAATGAAGTAAAGGCTGCTACAATATTGGAATTGTCAATAAATAAGTTTGTTATACACGTATTTAATGATTTTATACATTTATACTTTAAAACGTGAGAGAGAGAGAGAGAGAGAGAGAGAGAGAGAGAGAGAGAGAGAGAGAGAGAGAGAGAGAGAGAGAGAGAGAGAGAGAGAGAGAGAGAGAGAGCAGACGATACCCCAAGACATTCGTGTTTCCTGGAACAGGACAAGGTTGAGTACGCCCCTGAACATCTAGCACATGTGATCTGGAATGACTGCCGTATCAACACTGCAAGAGAAGTTTATCGTTATGTAACATCACACTTCATAACATATAAAAGTGTGCAAATACATTTTGAAGGTTGTCATATATGTTAACTTCTCTATCTTAGACCAACCGTATCAGATCGTCGTAAATAAAATCATCAAGTGAAAATAGCATTATTTTGAGATGAGTTATTAAATATGTCTCAGTCAGAAGGTAGGCAGTTTGAAATTCAAATCTAATCTAATGATGTAATCAAGATCATATTTTTTCTGACAGTGGGGGATAAGGATTAGAACTTCGAACTACCTACCCTCCGTAACATGTTTCAACAGGATAAAATCATGTACTAATAACACACTTCTATCAACGTCAATATGTTCCCTAAAATTTCGTTTCCATAAAAAAATCCCCCGATAGGACTTCTTTATAATCATTTGAGTTAGGGAAATTGATTCACTGTAGCTTAATCGATCATTCTACGTTCGTTTTAAAACTGCTTTTTTCATTAAGAAACATAATAAATAATAAATGCAATAAGGACAAGACAGCACTTCATTGAATTAATGTCAAATAAAAATGAAGAATGCATTAGAAAAATTGCAATGTATATTTACCATGCTATGGAATTTCGAGAATTAGTTATTACATAAACACCTTATATGTCTTGATGTATACGCATGTGCATTATGTTTGTTAATGTTTATGTATTCTCTGTTTTTATAGGCCGATGGCCTAATTATAAACCGAAATAAAGAAAAAAAATGAAAAAAAAAGAGATTAAGAAACATTGTTTTGCAATATGATTTTTCTTTCGTTTTCATAAGTTCACTTTATTTACTATAAAAACATTGCTTCTATAAAGCCTGTAAGCTTTTTTGTGCACCTAGTCATGTGATTCTGTACACCTGGTCAATTGAAAGAAAATGATTTTGAGACACAAGTATACATGTGCGTGTGAGTGTTTTCATCGAGTTTTCGATTTACTTATTAATAGATTACCTGTAAGGATGCAAATGATCAGGACCTGGCCTGTGAAGAAAAAGAACCATAAAAACATTAAACACGCCGTATACAGTTTTTATCCAATATACTATAGGTCTAAATAAAGTATACACTTCTTGATATTACCTAAAATTCCAAATATAAAATTAGATGTTAAATCTTGCAGAATCATGGCAGACAAGTAATGACCCTTCCTTTCTGCAAAGAAAAATTGAACCGTGTGACGCAATGTCATTTTGAAATTAGAAATTCTCCTTCTTTTTTGTAACACGCACAACAACATGTGTGATATAGCAAACACTGTACTACCATCAGTAGCACTGGAGTAAGAAGAACACGACATATTGTTTGACCTCAATTGAAAGGAAGAGATCTGGCGGTATGGCCCATCAAGAAGCTAACAATTGCTAAAATCTTCGGCTACGAAAAAAACAATCCACTTAAGACAGTTGCAACGACTTAGGTATACAGGTGATATCGCGTCGGGATGCCTAAAAACCGAAATTTGACGTTTTGGTGACGTCTACAGCAACGACGGCACTAGGACATACTATAACTGCCGACAAAGACAATGTACATCTGTAACGAAGACAACAGAAGATAAGAGCAAAGACCGTCTGAATCTTCAGAGCAACGACCAGCAAAAGGCCAGTTAGAACTGCAACGTATAATTTCACGATTGGGCGCAGGTTTTGTCTGTACAGATATACGATTTTACGATATACGATTAGTATTGATAGAGTCCGGCACATCTATGGTGCGTTGTAAGCTACCAATCGATACAAATCGATTGCATCGAGTATTCGTTGCATCGCACAGCTGAAATTAAGCTGCTTGCGATATCACCAATCGCTTATTAATGACGCTTACGCACATTTTTTGCTGAAATCATGCAGCAGGTCAAACTTTCGATGTTGCTTCTGAGGGAAGGTAGCAAGAGAATTCAACTTCAACAAAACAATTGAACATTTTAAAATAAATTCCGTAGGTAAATTGTTTAAAAATGACCCAGAAGGAGTTTGATTAAGAAAATGAAATTTATGTGCATCACTGTATACCTGAAGGGTTGATCTCATAACATCATTAATTGCTAAACGTTAACGACTTTTTGTTTGCAACGCATTGCTGTATTCATTGAATATGATAGCCTTAAAGGTTGGTTGAGATCTCTGGCGGTGTGAAAACGAGACCTATTGTCTTCCAATTCATCAAGCAACTAACGCGTAGCATTGTCTATCTACACTATAAAGAAGGCTTTCACAGCTAGGTTTACGCTGACGTCTCTGTTTTGCCGTTGCCAACTTGAGCTCTAGGAATATATCCCATAGAACACTTAGGGAATTGCCTTAATTGGCATATCTGCGAGTACAACCTGTCATCACTCAATTTCAGGGACAGATCAAGCCCAACGTCAATCGTCTGACCTGGTCAATGAATCACCACTTTTTGGCGTTTACAACTGCATACAAAAAGTTTGTTCACTTGCCACTTAATCGAAGTGCAAATATCATGTTATTTGAGTTTAGTTTGGACGTCAATAAAATAACTTCAGCAAAACTGACATAAGTTCACCAATTGTCCCTGTGTAGAATAGCCATTCTTGAACTTATTAAGGGATCGTCTGGTTTCTCGTGCCAAATTGGCATGCTTAAAAGGATAGAAGGAGTAATATTTTCGAAATTTTGATTTTATTAAATTTCTAATAAAATGTGCCATGTCGACTCTCTGAGAATTAAATGAACACAATCACATTGACTTAGTGCAAAGGAACAAACATGACTTATTTTTAAGGCAGTTTTTAAATTCTTATGTATTTTGTAGAGAAAAACATTAATTAGAGTTTTCGATATTTTGACCCCTGGTCACTTTAATGAAATGCCAAAACTGTTATGGTTAAGTGTAGGGTATGAAAAAGCATTTGCTTAAAAGAAGAATGGGTCTGCACAATTGCAATGAAAATTCAACATTATATGTTTCTTTTGCGCAATGAAACGGTATTTCAAAGGCATCACAAATTACATGATATTTGCACTAGTATACCCAGGTATGTGAACAAACTTTTGGCATGCAGCTGTAAGGACGACTATGGTTGTTACACCCACCATTTATTTAACATTCCATAACATTGTGAAAGATTGCAAACTTAATGTTGTATCTCAAACGAAGATAGATAAACGTTACCTATTATTCATTTGCCCTCTCTTTCACTTTCTACTTTCTACTACGACTACAGATAACCGGGTTGAGTAATGACGCGGTGGATCCTCTAAAGATAACGTATGTAGTAAAACATATATTCATTGAAGAAACTTTAAAGAAGCATCATTTCGTAAAATATTTCCCCTTAATTTCAACTTTCAACGCCGATTTATGTAGCAATGACAGAGAAATCTGCCTTTTAAATTCCAACTGGACCAATTACTAAGAATTAGTATTGTCATTAAAGTCTACATAACCACAAACATATTTCATATTTCATATATTTCTTTGCAATATATAAATGTCTGATTACAATATTGTATAGTGCGTCAAAGGTCGCTACTCAAATATGGTGAGTAATGAAAGCCGTTTTTTAATGCCACTTTGATGGGCCGCTTAGATCTGTCTGGCCACAAACCAGTGAATGCATGACTGGTCACACGTCCTTTTTGTGACGTCATAAACATAATCATTGCCTCGTGATCTATACATTTATCGTAACAATATCACAGAAGAAAAAAAATCAACGATTTTCAGAGAATGTGTTCCACTCGGTTAGATAGATAATTTGACGTAACACTATTAAGCGTTTGGTGTAAAAAAGATATCCACATCAATGGTAATTAAACAATTATTTAAGGCGTTATTTTAGTTGAAATAATGATGCGCCACTCTGTACAGTCTGTTTATTACATCACACCCACGCGAATTTTATGGCCCCTAGCCCAGGTGGGTGTTTCACAGCCGATAATTTCGCTGTCTTAATGAAAGGCCAATTTAAGATTTTTATTGGACAAATTAACAAAAATCAAGCCTAGTTCTCATTTTGTTGAAAAATCTTTGAACAAAAATCCAGAAGTGATAAAGTCGAGGTTAGCGGTTGTTTAACGCAAAAAACATACTACGCAGTCATGATAGTAACAAAACAGTTTTTGCTAAATTTGTGCCAGCCATACCGTAATGCTATAGTTTGTATTTTCGACATTCATAATATCACATTATCTTCTACAAAATTTCTAAAAATCTAAACATGCTCCAAAGCCTACCTGGATACCCCATGTTGACGAGTCGAAAAATACCTTTTAAAAATGTAAATATGGCAAATGTAAGTAAACTTTTTCCAACATATGTCCCAACAGTCTTATCTATTATCGTAACTATCTTTTGAACAATCACCAGTACACCTGTACACCAGATAAAATATGTCAGATACCAGGGTAAATATTAAAAATTCGTAGAAAAAGCATGGCGTAAAAATACTCTACTTCCAAATTATCTACCATATTTCCTCGAATACAACTCCGGGGCTCTATTTCACTCAGCACCCCCTTACCCCCCGGGTTATATTCGAGGCCCGGGTTGTATTCGAGACCCAGGTTGTATTCGAGGAAATACGGTATATTGGAAAACATTATTTTCTGAAGCTAGCGAGAAAATTTTGCAATCATCTGTAGATAAGTTGTCAAGATGTCACATCTCAGGGTGCTATTCTAGTTCAGACCCGTAGCACCAATTTGGATTTGCTAGCTCAGTGGGGGGTGGGGGGGGGGGGGGGGGGAGGGAGGAATAACGTCACGTTCTCAATCTGCAGAAAAGGGTCTCATGCCTCATGAAACTTATAATATTCTATTTTTTCATACAAACATTGAAATAAAGAGCAAACAAAGTTTTTTTTCCCTAAAATTAGTGGTGACCAGAAACAGAAACGCGTGAATATTTCAAGGGACTATTGACAGGGAAAACAGGGATAATTTCCCGAAACGATTAGCAAGGAAGAAAGCAAATTCCCCACTCCCAAAAGTTCAAGCTAGTTCCATCTGTTGAAATGGTGATGGCCTCGGTTTATTTTTTGATAGCCAGGCTATCATCGTGATAGATTACGTACAGAAGGGACAAATTATCAACGGGGCATATTATGATTATGCTCTGAGGCGAATAAGGTCAGTCATCAAGGCCAACCCGCGCGGGAAGCTCAGTGCAGGAGTGCTGCTCCTTCAGGACAATGCTCACGTCCAATCAGCACATGTTGCTGTCACGTGACGAATGTCGCTTGTTCTTCCACATCCACCCTACTCCCCAGATTTGGCAACATCGAACTTCTTTCTTTTCCCGAGACTTATTATTATTATTATTATTATTATTGTTATTAATATTATTATTATTAATCATTAATTTTTATTATTATTATTATTATTATTATTATTATTATTATTATTATTATTATTATTATTATTATTATTATTATTATAATCAACATCATCAGTATTACATGGACCAGGTTTTGCTGATAACAACAATTTGATTGCTAACGTGGAAAGATTTCTTGAGACCAAGGACGAGGCTATTCAACTCGAAAACTATGGACCACTTGTTATCAGATCACTTGGGAATATTTGAAATAAAACATCTGTGTTGAGAGAATGTTTGATCAACTATCGAGTTTCATAATACATTTTCCCTAAAAAAAAAACAGTATTAACTACAAGAAAGTAACATTTGATGATTATTTTCATAATTAAAAGTACAATTCCCTCAGGGTAATAAATGTTCAGCGCTTAGAGCATGTTCCTTGTACACGGAAAAAGCGACATACAAATGCACAATTATTATTATTATTATTATAATACATTTTCCCTAAAAAGAAGCAGCAATAACTACAAGAAAATAGCATTTGATAATTATTTGACAGGATCAAATTGACATTTAAAATAAATTATGGAAGCTTTCACAAAACCGAAAAAGCACTATCAACTGGCCTTGTTTCCAAAGGTCGTAACCTTGTCTTTGATATCTGTTAACTGTTTTATTTCAGAATCTTAAGCATGTTAAGACTCGTATGGTAATCATTTGAATTGACTTAGTTTTCTTACAGAATTAAAGAGCCACTCCGTGAGTTGTTGGAGTCATTTATCCAAAGTTTAATCAATGGTGTCATTTGGTCGCGAAGTATCGACTGTTACCAAAAGGACACATTTTAAAGCTTTTTGTTTTTTTACAGTGACAATATGAAGGTAGAACGTCGCAATTATGATCGAAAATCGGACAGTGACGCGCGTCAGATAGTCAAACGTAATTTTGGAGACTTTTCTAAAACAGCCAGGAGGGCAGTTAGGAGATGATAGCGTTTGTTAGGTTATATAACTAGTATCCATGTCTATTGGACGTGATATCTACACCTCTTTGCATTTATAAGGCTGTTTTTAGATTTTCATGGTAAACTAGTTTTTGTCATATATATGTCTTTTGGGCATGAAAAGTTAAGATGCTTTGATTTTATATCACCACATATGACATTTAGGTTCGTATCAAAGGTAAATAATCTGTTATGAAAATCACGGATTGGTTCTTTTAAGTCATGTTTTATTTTTATTTTTCATTTCTATTTGATAATTGTTTTCACCTCAAAAAAATGAAATAATAGCTTTCACACTTCGACACATCACAAATGAAAACAAACGCTATCTCAATATGTCTTGGTAAATCACATTAACACATGCTCTGTAAGTGCGGTATTCCGGAGGTTTTTTATAACCGTCATCGTTATTCCAAATCATGGATCTTTCATAACATAGACCATATTTTTAAAAGCTCTTTCCATGGATGAGTGATATAGACAAGACTTCGAAAGGAGTCTTTTTTATATAAATTTCTCAATCCTCTCCACTATTTGTACGAATCCCACTCCTATCAGAAGGCATCTCTAAACCAATCCTAAAATCTAAATCTTGCAATTTCAAAATACCAATAGAAACTGGGAGATGGCAAATTATTACTCGCCTGTGTAAGATACTGCAGTGTAATATTTACACGGCGATATTAAACTAGTGTAATACCGCTGCACGGATGACGTCATAATATTGTGTGGTTATGACGTCACAATGTTGGCACCGCCGTCACATTGGCGACCAAGTCGCGGAAATGTTTTGTGCAGCGGTATAAAGTTAGTTTGATATTGAAATATAGATTTCACACGGGTGTATATTAAATGGGCAAGAAATGAATAGAGGTTATGACAAGCCATTTTCATATCATACCTCATATCAGCCCGATATTCCGATATCAGCCTGAGACTCTCATATCATCCCGAGACTTCGATATCAGCCTGAGACTCTCATATCAGCCCGAGACTTCGATATCAGCCCGAGACTTCGATATCAGCCTGAGACTCTCATATCAGCCCGAGACTCTCATATCAGCCTGAGACTCTCATATCGGTCCGAGACTTCGATATCAGCCCTAAAATCTAATATCAGCATTAGAATCCCATATCAGCCAGAGAGTACCATATCCTTCCATTGCAAGACGAGTCTCCAATATCAGTCCGAGACTTCCATATCAGCCCGGAAACTCTCATATCAGCCCGAAACTCAAATATCAACCCGAGCCTCTCATATCAGCCCGAGTCTCTCATAGCAGCCTGAACCTCTCACATCGGCCTGAACCTCTCATATCAGCCAGAGACTCTCATATCGGCCCGAGACTCTCATACTAGCCAGAGACTCTAATAACAGCCAAGGACTCCGATATCGGCCCGAGACTCTCATATCAACCCGGGTTCTCATATCAGCCCGGGCCTCTCATATCAGTCTGGTTCCTCAAACAACCCCACCCCAAGGTCTACCTTTTACTGAGTCCGGGAGGTAACATCTTTTCGTGAAAGGGCGGAATCCCATCGGAATGAATGAATTATTTGAGTGTAATCATAAAGTTCGTAATCAAAAAGTTCGTATTCTTGTTCCCTATCCTGGGTCTCTATAAGTCTCTCCAAGGCAGTTATCAGGATATTGCTATCAGCAAAAAGCAAAAACTTATCCACGTAAAAGGTTCTTCAGATTGAAGAAGAGGAAGAAGTTGGATGGTGCCAAATCTGGGAAATAGGGTGGATGTGAAGAATTTCGAAGCTACAATTGGTCTCTGTTTGGAAGGGAGCATTGTCCTGAAGGAGTAGCACTCTACAATGAGATTACCTCGCCGTTAAAAGCTTTGATGACTGCACTTAATTCCCTATTTAAAGAAAAATCCATTAGCATAATATGCCATGTCAATAGTCACGATGACACCCTGGCTATCCCTAGAAACCGAGGCTATCACTTTTCCAGCATATAGAACTTTATTGACATTGTTTGGGGATGTGGAATTCGCATGCTTTTTGTGTTTGCCTTCGTTTTAGGTTTCAGCATCAAAGTGGTGCATCCATGTCTGATCCTTGGTCACTTATCGTTTCAGGAAATTACCCCCGTCTCTCCTGAATCGAGCCAAATGGGTTTCTTTAAAATGTCCAGACGTTTCTGTTCAGGTCAACAGTTCAGATTCTTGGCATCCATCTTGCAGAGAGCTTACACATGATAAGAATATTTGAAAGTATTGTGTATACCAACCCAAAACTAAGCCCAGAGTCTCAGCTTGTCTCACACTTCTGTCTGCAAGCACCATGTCCTGAACAACATCAACATGAACATCACTGGTGGAGGTTCTTAACCGACTAGATCTGGTATCATCTTTAACACTCTGCCGGCCACGTTTAAATTCAGCAACACACTTTGCAACTTTGGATACTGCAGGGGAGTCATCATCCTATGTATCGACCATGTTTTCATGGATTTCCGATGTAGACATCTCTTTCCTGAACAAATACTTTATGACTGCACGCTTTTAACATCATTCATTTTTAGAGTTTCTTCACCCTTTTGCACTTTGGGAAGTGACATCTCGAAAACTACTCAACGAATTTTCGCAATATTTTGTCACTAGCTTCAGAATGATTGAATTCCATGGTCTCTTATTTCTTGATAATTAGGCTTAATTTTGTGACTAATTCACTAATTGCCAGGGCTTTCTGCCATCTACCAGATACATACACTGTTTTATTCTTTGGAGGCATCATTTATATTTTTAAAAAAAATATAATCGAAAGAAGCATATTTTTGACAAGATATTAGTTTAATAATTGAAATGATTCGTCGCGAGTGATGAAAACACTTCACGCATCGACCTTCGCGATAACAATACGCATGCGCATATTTGTGTCAAAGACACACCTGACAATCGGCTGGAACTAACAGATTAACAAAAGTACAAAAATTTAGATAAATACCCGATACACCTGTTCAAGTTATTCTTTTCTACTTCTAATCATGAAGCGATTCGGTAGGTTTTCTTCTTATTCTCTCAAACTTGTTAAACAGTAGGATAAAGCACTAAAACAAGGATGTCAAAGCCTTTTGATATAACTTAGGAGAAAAATAGATGTATTTGTAAACTTTCCGAGATTCATTGTTATTTAAAGAGCCATATATGCCAAACTTAATCAGTGGTGTAATTTGATCGCAAAGTATCGACTTTTACCCAAAAGACACATTTTAAAGCTTATTGGTTTTTTTCACAGCGACAATATGAAGGTAAAACGTCGCAATTATGATCGAAAGCCGGGCAGTGGCGCGCGTCAAACAGTCAAACGTAATTTTGGAGACTTATCTAAAACAGCCAGGAGGAGGGCAGTTAGCAGTTGATAGTGTTTGTTAGGTTATATAACTAGTATCCATGTATATTGGACGTGATATCTACACCTCAGTGCATTTATAAGGCTGTTTTTACATTTTCATTGAAACCCAGTATTTGTCAAATATATGTATTTTGGACATGAAAAGTTAAGATGTTTTGATTTTATATCACCTCATACGACATTTAGGTTCGTATCAAAGGTAAATAGTATGTTATGAAAATCACGGAGTGGCTCTTTAACACCCGCAAATTTTAGCGTTTAAACCGACGGTGATTAACAAGCAAAATTTCTAAGTAACCAATCAGAATCGAGAATACAATGAAGTCATGATACAATACCTACATAACTATATTATATAATCAAAATTATGTTTTTATTGTAGGAATATCTATACTTTAGTTATCGCTTGATCTCCGCCGCACAAGCGATATCCTCTAAGCCACTTTTGGATGATAAATTCCCCGTTTCACATAACATATTCTTCACAAATTCTTGAACTGAATATATGATATTAATTATCAAGTATAAAAGAAAAAGAAAAGATATTCATGGTATTCGACGAGAAATGTCAAATGTCCTATTTATTATGTTTCCCAAAACCCCGTAACTGACCCTAACTATATGAACGGAGAAGCTAAAACGCTTCGCTACCGCGGCCTTTGCATGACGTCATTAAATTGTTTCATGACGTCACAGACGACGTCATATGATTGTTGCATCATTTCACTGAGTAGAATACCATTTTTATTTCACTCAGTGAAAATACAGGTTATATTTTCACCGATAAATAGATAGTATTATATGGGTATTTTCATATCACATTCTGTATCAGCCCGTGACCCCAATATCAGCCCGAGAGCTTTAGCTCGAGGGCTGATATTGGTCGAGGGCTGATACAGGATGTGATTTGAAAATACCCATATAATACTATTTTTATCATATATACTTACACAAAAAAAAGTAACTATAAAAAGATTAAACTTTAATTGATAACATTAACATGAGTGTCATGTCACCTGTCGTCTTTATATTGCCATTAGTTTCTATGATCACTTGGTTTTCGTTTTCTTCGTCAACTGCCACTTCCATGATCGTATACAGCTGAAATATCCGATCAGCAAGAGACTGCAGCGTTCTTTCCGCGATATCGGCCATGTTGTAACGTCAGCTGTACAAAGGGAGACAACTCTAAATATCTCGCGACTTCGATCTTTTTTCCCCGTTCGTTGCCCAGGGTTCCAGGTTCAAGTCCCTTGACGACGGGCTGATACAGGTTTTTGCCCTTGACGACGGGCTGATACAGGTTTTTGCCCTTGACGACGGGCTGATACAGGTTATCTGCCCTGCGGGCTGATACAGGGTGCTTGACAGAGGGTCTATCGTGCATTCAAAATCTCTGTATTTATAAGCAAGTATATGATAAATGGCATGTCACAATCGAAATATAATAATAAATAGAGGATATTTAATTAAGTTTGTCAAATACGATGTTTATCTCATCTCGTGGTGGGGTTGAAGTTGATATTTTCACTCGTGGCGCATCGAGTGGGGTTGGAGCTGATATTTTCACGAGTGGCGCAGCCACGAGTGAAAATATCAACTTCAACCCCACCACGAGATGAGATAAACATCGTATTTGACAAACTTAGTAAAATATTCTATTTATTATATAATTTCATTCTAATTTTGTTGATTTTTAGTGTTTATGATGTTGATAAACATTTCTTAACCCTAAAAGTAGTCCCGGCACAAAGGTCCTGGAAACTTCACCAGCAGTGACGATATATTATATCGCTACTGTCACCAGTGACGATATATCATATCGCTACTGTGACCACATACAAGGTTTATTTCACTGATAAATCCCAGTATTTCATTGCTTATTATATAATAAATGATATTAATTATCAAGTATAAAAGAAATAGATAATCTTAACCAAGTGACTATTGATACCAAAAGTATGAACACGAGTTGATAAAAGTTGCGAATATCCGAGGCTTTCTTATACTTTTATCAACGAATTTTGATAAATTCGATATCAGAAGACATGAGAGTAACTTTATGTTATCCTCCAAACTCTACGTTTCCTTAAGCACTGCCCGACTGTTTGACTCCTACAGCTGCGATGTCATCGATAGCATTGTGAGGTATTCGTGTTTATGATGTCATAGCCTTGTAATGTCATTACTTAATGATGTAAAATAGTTGTGACGTCATGTTCTAGTTTGGCAGGGCATTATTCAAAACGCTATCTCTTGGGAGATATCGCTTCATTCTCACTATCACTCAATGAGACAAGCTTTGTTTTTGTCAATGGAAAGCAGATATTCTATTTATTCTATTTCATTTGTGTGTTTATGTTGAATTTGTCCTCAGTGACGACATTTAACATAGTTCTGATGATGTCAAGCGAGTGGCGAGAAACTTTATCGGCACTCAGAAGAATAACGATGAGGGTTTTTGCCACTGTAGCCAGATAGAGAGTTTATTTCACCAATAGAAGAGAAACTGTGTTATGAGAATTTTTTAATCTTTCTAATTTGGTTCATCCCTTATTTCACAGAGCTCATCCTTGGAGCTTTTCTCTTTTCAGGTTGGTTTCAAACTTTTTCTTTTTTTACTTACTTTCTAAACATGAACATCAGAAAACGATAGTTATAAAGACAATAATCTAAATAATACTTTTACAATCTTGTCCTTTTTTGTGACAAATTTTCCGTCGCATTACTGAGGGAACTTTTTTTAATCATACTGCTCACGGGATGTATGCCTATCGGTTTTCTCGAGGGATATGAAAACAAGAAAAGCCTTTAAAAAGGCAAAGTTGGAGGCACCCTAATTAGGCTAGAAAATACTGCGAAATGATAGGGTACAAATAGGATAGGATTTGCATAACGGCAAATGAGTAGATATAGGCCAACAATAGAGCAAAATACCTTCATGATATCTTCTATTTAGAAAAAGTTGTACAATAAATTATTTGTTCGTTGCATCAAATAATAGAATATTGATGCAAATGTGCAGTTATACAGTTTTGTTATAAACAACAGTAAACGATTTATCCCTTGGAGAAAGGCGAAATGGATCTATTTTTAGGGTTGACTCGTCTTTATCACAATCTCTACTTATCGACTTGTTGCTGCTTGTTTCTCGCGTGGATTTTTACTAATATGGAAGAGCTTTTTCTAATCTTTCATTCGAAATTTAGTACACGTGCGGTGTCATGAAGAATTGTACTGCCGTTTAGACTCTAAAAAACCACTGACCCCCCCCCCCCCCCCCCCCCCTTCAATTTGAGATTTGTAGAAACAATCGTTTTTCGTATTAAAGGTTGCCAATTATTTCGGAATAACCACATGGTCACATGGTTCTAAATTTAACAGATGTATTCATCGGTTATACGATATTGCCAAAATATGAAGAGGCTTAGAATGATTGGTTGAAAGTTTCTTGAATTTCAAGTGTAATATAGAGAGAAATTCAGCTGTGGCTTTGGCCTCCAACCAATAAGGTTTTGATTCATACGTTTAATCGTCTAAAGGTTAAATTTTGTTCATCAGTAATGGTGAACACTTCAACGTCCCTGAAGTGCGCTAGTTGTTCCAGTTCTGAATCGATCTGTACCAATGAGGTGGACTGTCTAGAAGGAAGGGTCAGTATTTCTGATAATGATAATGATAATGATGAAAAATATAATGACAATCATAACGATAATTAATTCATGATGGATTGGTGGATGGATTGATTGATAGATCGATGGATAGGTCGATCGACTGATGAATGGATAGAGTTGATGATAGGATAATTGATGGATCGATTGAAATATCGATGGATAGGTCGATCGATTGATGAATCGATATAGTTGATGATAGGATAATTGAATGATAAATTATAGATGTCGACGATTATGTCATATCGTGTCTCAGGGTAAAATAAATCATTATGCTGCCGCTCAACTTTTTTACCCTGGGATATAACTCCATCAGCTGTCCGAGCCTGTACAACGTCTAGGATCTTTTCCATCTGAAGGACAAGATGTAATTACAGCTCCATACCGAAAGGTTGTTCACATTCCACTGTTTCTAAGTGCAAATATCATGTAATTCGGGCTCAGTTTGGACGTGAATAAAACAACTTAAGCAAGCCTGACAACGGATCATGGTCACTATATAAAAAAGCCATTCTTTAACTCATATTGGAATAATCTTGTCTCATCAAAGACATCCCACATCACATAATATTTGCACTAGGATACGCTGGTATGTCAAAAAAAGTTTGGTATGCAATTTTAGATACGTTGGCAATCAAACAATAACAGATCAGTGGATATATAAACATCACGTAATTCGGATTCAGTTTGGACGTGAATAGAATAACTCAAGCAAACCTGTGAAAGGGTCATCGATGGTCAATAAATACGCTGGTATGTGAACAAACTTTTGGTATGCAGCTGTTTTTAGGGCGTCATAGAATCACAGGATCACCACATTACATAACTTTTTACACCTACCAGTTAAGGAGTCTGCGCACAAAGTTTCATCTTTCTAGGCCTTTTGCGCCTAAACAAGATGTTACAAATAAGTTTTTAGGGAGTGTTACCTTTGGTTAGGGGTCACTGGGTCACCAAATCTATACATTTTAATACCGAACAGCTATTGATTTCATTTTCAACGCCACTTACTTCTAGAAAAGAAGATGAAAATGTTTTTTTTTAGGGCGTGGTCCCTGATGACCGTATTATGAGTCACAGGATCGCCACATCTATAGATTTTTAGAAAGAAAATTTAATGTACAGGACAATTGCTTTAGGAAAGATGGACAGACAATAAATGAAATGTATTGCAGGTATGCTACACAACTAAAGAAAGGCACCGTCACGGGGACTTCACGTACGAAGCAGGGTGTGGCTCGAGGGAAAGAGTACGTATACCCCTCGTATTTTTTATTGTTGTCAAAGACCCAATTTTATTTAAGTTATGATATTTTCAGATTTGTACAGAAATAAGCGTACAAAAAGTTTTCAAAGATAGGTCCAAGCCAATCTCATTGAAATAAGCTCTAACATACGCTCATTTTATCGTTAAACCCCGCTAGGTCGCTTTTTTATGGTTTCCTACCCTGAAAAGTATACGTGAGTTAGCTTTGACCCTGGTCCCTTTACAGCACTGCGGGGACCATATCTCCAGCCACAGCAGCCACGGCAGTCACAGTTGGGCCCATGGCAGTTTGTTGAGTTCCAGGGAAGAAACAAAGTGCTGTGATTCAGGAGACATGTGCAACACTCATCTCACATTCTGTAATTTATTCATTTATTCCTTCGTAATGACGCCACGCTATTTTTTCAAAAAAAAAAAAGAATCTACTGCTGACTGTCCCAGTATAACTTTGTGTTATAAAAGGCCAACTGTTACTGTTACTGATGATGATTTTTGAATTATACAAGACCGAATGTTATCTTAAGGATGATGAGTTATGAATTATACAAGGCCGGCTGTAACTCTAACGATGATGAGTTATGACTTATACAAGGCCGGGTGTAACTCTAACGATGATGAGTAATGAATTATACAAGGTCGGGTGTAACTCTAACGATGTTGAGTTATGAATTATACAAGGCCGGCTGTAACTCTAACGATGATGAGTTATGAATTATACAAGACCGGCTGTAACTCTAACGATGATGAGTAATGAATTATACAAGGCCGGGTTTAATTTTAACTATGATGAGTAATGAATTATACAAGGCCGGATGTAACACTATAACGAGGATGAGTTATGAATTATAAGAGACCGGATGTAACTCTAACGATGATGAGTTATGAATTATACAAGGCCGGATGTACCTCTAACGATGATGAGCCATATAACTCTAACGAGGATAATTATAATAATTTAGTTGGGTTTTTGCTTAATGTTTTTGTTGTTGTTGAGAAGTATGTCAACCCAGATTCGAATCTGCAACTGATATACTAATAACTAAACGCCACGATTTCGTATAGTACATAATTCAAAGCTTGGGGTTATAGATATCAATGTCTGAAGATTAAGCCATTGTCCATCCTCTCCCCGATGAGGCAGCTCTAGTCATAAAATCCTACGCTAACCTCTGTTTAGATCTCAAGACTTCTCAGCCTTACGGGGGGGACAATTTGCAACAGAAACTACCTGCCGAAATTCAGCCAATGAAAACGCTTTATCGTGGAGTTATGAATACAGGACAAAAATAATTTCATATACTCAATACCATGATTACCTAGAATATTGATTTCATGTTGATCTGTTTACAGCTACAGATGTTACTACAACGCCACCCCCTTTCCAGCTGACCGAAGGAAGTAAGTTGTTTTTTTGTGTCATAGGGATCTATATTTAATAAAGACGGCGTTTTTGTTAAAACACAACATATGAGCCAACGATTTCCATGCACATTCCTGAGTTGAAAATAGTTTTCCGAAACGAAAACATGAGGTGAGGTGACTTTAGGTTTATCGCTGCTTTTAAATCAGACTGCATCCATAATAAAATTAATTAGATCCATGGATTTGCTCGTTAGCAGGCGGCTTAATTAGCCCGGGTCGGATTATACAATTATACAATACAATATTATACAATAATATGAATTATACAAGGCCGGGTGTAGCTCTTAGGGGGGTGAGTTAAGAATTATACGAGGCCGGGTGTAACTCTAACGATGTTGAGTTATGAATTATACAAGGCCGGGTTTAATTTTAACTATGATGAGTAATGAATTATACAAGGCCGGATGTAACACTATAACGAGGATGAGTTATGAATCATAAGAGACCGGATGTCACTCTAACGATGATGAGTTATGAATTAAAGAAACCCGCATATAACTCTAACGAGGGTAATTTAGTTGGGTTTTTGCTTAATGTTGTTGTTGAGAAGTATGTCAACCCAGATTCGAATCTGCAACTGATATACTAATAACTAAACGCCATGATTTCGTATAGTTCATAATTCAAAGCTTGGGGTTATCGATATCAATGTCTGAAGATTTAGCCATTGTCCATCCTCTCCCCGATGAGGCAGCTCTAGTCATAAAATCCTACGCTAACCTCTGTTTAGATCTCAAGACTTCTCAGCCTTACGGGGGGGACAATTTGCAACAGAAACTACCTGCCGAAATTCAGCCAATGAAAACGCTTTATCGTGGAGTTATGAATACAGGACAAAAGTAATTTCATATACTCAGTACCATGATTACCTAGAATATTGATCACATGTTGATCTGTTTACAGCTACAGATGTTACTACAACGCAACCCCCTTTCCAGCTGACCGAAGGAAGTAAGTTTTTTTGTATTTAATAAAGACGGCGTTTTTGTTAAAGCACAACATGACCCAACGATTTCCAAGCACATTTCTTGAGTTAAATATAGTTTCCCGAAAGGAAAACGTGAGGTGACTTTAGGTTTATCGCCGCTTTTAAATCGAGACTTCATCCATAATAAAATTAATTAGATCCGTGGATTTGCTCGTTAGCAGGCGGCTTAATTAGCCCGGGTCGATAAAGCTGTCTCATTTCTATTGAAGAGCGGAGTACCACTTATGGTTTGCTAGTTCCAGCTAATGCTCGCAGGTTTCACCGCAATGCATAGCCACAATGGTGTTGCGGGCTTTCTCCCTGCACTAATACTAGCAGCCGTGATTTAAGTGAAATAATCTTGAAAGCGGCTTTAAACACCAACTCACCTCACCTCTATTGAAGACGCAGTCTCGCTTTAAAGAGTATTTCACTTTTATCAGGCCTATAGCAGGCAGGGAGGAAAGCCGCAACACTAATGTGGGTATGAAATCCTGTAAAACCTGCGAGCATTGGCTGGAACTAGAGAACCATGGGTGGGACTGCGCTGAAATTCAGTGTAACATTGCACTCAATATATACTGTATGTAGAACAGTTTTCTACTGCAAAAGTTGCCGAGCCTCTGGCGGGATACGAAGCTCGGACGTCAGAAGCCGAGCGCTATATGTTGCCCGAAAAAAGAGGGTGGTTAGTAATAGATCCAAATTTTATATATGAAAACTGCTCAAACTTCAAAGGGTATTGCTCGCCACTTCAATTTCCTCAGCTAACCTTGGGGGAGGGGGGGGATAGCGCAGTGGTTAGCGCGTTCGGATCAAGAGGTCTGTGGTTCGAATCCCGCCAGTGGCTCGGCAACTTTGTCTGCAGTAGACAACTGTTCTACACGCAGTCAGGTTTGGATGCAATGCTGCACTGAGTTTCAGCGCAGTACCACCCATGGTTCGCTAGTTCCAGCCGATGCTCGCAGGTTTCACCGCAATGCATAGCCACAATGGTGTTGCGGGCTTTCTCCCTGCAATAATACTTGCAGCCGCGAGTGGAATAATCTTGAAAGCGGCGTTAAACCCCAACTCACTCACTGACTCACTCAGCTAACCTTTACCTTCTGATGTCATCAGGTCTTCATAAGGATACGGTCATGTAACCTTGACTTACCTTTCATCTTTAAAAAGATTCAAACGAGTAATAAGAAGCTCATAGTGTATGGAGTTTCCAGTCTGATTAAAATCGACCCTGTTCCGAGGAATAAAAGTTTCAAAATATTGACACTATCGAGATTCGAACTCTATCTGTCCAGGGCATCCTAGTGGAGAGGAAAGCCTAGACAGATAGAGTTCGAATCTCGAAAGAGTCAATATTTTGAAACTTCTATTCCTCGGAACAGGGTCGATTTTAATCAGACTGATGAAGTTTCAATTTTCTTCCTGTCCACCAGTCGAGTGTCAGGTGTGCAGCGGACCGACGTGCGGAGTAAGGGGAGACGACCCTGTGATAAAGTGTCCAGATGAATTCCCGCTTTGTATGAATGTCGTACTAAACGAGTCCTCTGGAAGCAAGCTTGTCACCAAAAGGTATAGTGAGGGCGGGTTCAAGGCGCCCATTTCACAAAACTTGTTCTAATTTGATAAAATGGAGAATCATTCATAACAAATCTCTAAAATGCCAAAATTTTGAAATTTTCTTGTTTTGAATGATAATCGGAAAACGGTCGTAGTAATGTTACGAAATGGTATTTCTTGCGTCCCATTTAGATGTATGTTACTTAAATGACCTACTTGACACTTCCAATCAATGTTTGTGTTAGCGCCTGCTGTAAATAAGTTTTCAAACTTACGTTTGACTCGATCATTGGTGCGCGCCACTGTCTGTTTTTCGATCACAAAACACGACTTAAACCACATACAGCTTTATGGTACTGATTTTCAGAGACAACTTCTCCGCGTTAAAATAACACCATTTATAAAGGTTGACATATTTGACTCCAACAACATACTCGGTGCCCCTTTGATCTGTTTAGGATTAAGACAAAGATGTGAAAATATCATTATCCCTACCCAAAATTGAAGCTAGTTGCAGAGTTGTAAATAGAAATAGCTAAGCTTTCTTGAAAGGTTTGTGATAATGGGTTGGTCCTTAACTATTTTGATGAGTATATGAATTATCCGTTCTTAACGCAGATGTGCTAAGAGAAGCGAGTGCCAGAGAAAAGTTGATTCTGCTTGTATGAACTTTGACCCCTCTGAAATCTACCCGACCTCCATGGAGTGTATCTACTGCTGTGAAACCAACGGATGCAATAAAGACATCGTCCCGAGAGCGGAAACTCGTGTGATGAGTTAGTTCTTAAAGAGCCACTCCGTGATTTTCTAAACATATGATTTACCTTTGATACGAACCTAAATGTCATATGTGTTGATATAAAATCAAAGCATCTTAACGTTTCATAACCAAAAAACATGTATTTGACAAATACTGGTTTTCTATGAAAATCTAAAAAAAAGTCTTATAAATGCACAGAGGTGTAAATATCAGGTCCAATATACATGGATACAAGGCATATAACCTAACAAACACTATCAATTCCTAACTGCCCTCCTGGCTGTTTTAGATAAGTCTCCATAATTACGTTTGACTATTTGATGCATGCCACTGTCCGGTTTTTGATCATAATTGTGACAATAAGCTTTAAAATGTGTCTTTTAGGCAACAGTCGATACTTCGCGATCAAATGACTTCATTAACTTTGGCAAATATGACTAACAACTCACGGAGTGGCTCTTTAATTTGCCTCTTTGAAATAAAATCATTAAATGTCTAGCTTTATGTTATTATTGGACTCGGTGAACATATAGCAATTTGAAATATGATGTATCCGATTTGATTTTTGGTTTTATATCTACTTACATATGTACTTGTTTACATCCCCTCAAATGATAATGTGTGTAAGATAAAACATAACACACAGACTTTATCCTAAAAATGATATACCTCATGGATGTGTTAATGTTAATACCCTTTAAATTCAGTTTTTACCCCCTTGTGTGGGAGAAATTTGTAAGCCCTGATAATACCCGGGCCGATGTGCCTTGTAATCATCGACGATGACCTCAAAGCTGACTAACAAAGCCCTCCTTATGTAATGTCGCAACTGAAGTATCTATTTTTTATCCTGATACGTATAACTTTGTCGAAAATTAAAAGTTAAATGACTTGCTCTTTATGGAAATCAACACCGATATTCCTTTCAAAAAAATTAAATTGCAAATATTTTTGCTAAAGACATGTCTATATCTCATAACCTTAAGTTTGCTACCAACTAAACCCAAGGGAATTACCACTGTACTACAGTGGCCATGCTGAATAATCAGTGATTTGAAAGTCCTTTTTAACCGATGATTCACATTTTTAAAGCGAGATTTTAAGAATGCCTCATTTGCTTTTTTGTAGAAGGCTTGGCAAGCCATCATTAAAACATCTTCCTACGCAAAGCTTAACTTTCGCCAGTATCAAATTATCTTGGACAGTTCGAGACTGGCGATAGTCAATCTTTGTGTAGGAAGATGTCTATAAAAATGAATACCTCTGATTTTGAATCCTCGATCACACTGGGCTTAATGTTTCATATTCTTTACTGTGGAACTTTATCAGGAATATCTGTACTGATATTACCCATGCTTTATCTGTAATGCCAACGAAACTGCTACGGCGACTTGACCTACGAACGTCTCAAAAGACGTGCTTCACCATGCTTTGGTCTTGCGGTTCCGACATTGGCTTTCAATTCTAGGTTTTTGCTCATTCTAATCTGATGGTAAGTTTTCATTCAGCAGCGATCAAGGTTAACGAATGGTAAATGGGAGTTACTTGCCCCTTAATACTGACACCGAAGGCTTTTGCCAAAGTCATTGTGATTGGCGAGTTGAGATTGTATCAGAATGTGCGAGCAAGGAGGGTGCTTTCAGACTGTTGTGAAGAGGATAGCCCCTGATAGAGTACATACGAATCCTGCTAAAGTCAATATTTAAAAACTTTTATTCCTCGGAACACGGTCTATTTTGATCAGACTGGATTTTTTTCTTTATGAGAAGACTATGTCCAGTTTTATTCTGTATCAGAGGAGACCTATTTTTAAATAGTGAATATAGAACAATAAAAATGACATATTTTCATTATTATATTTTTCATGTTAAGTTTTTGGAAATGCTAAGGATACAAACAATGTTGTGACCAATGAAATAAATACAATGTTGATGAGTGACGATTCCATACATGTCGCACAAAAAATGTTGTTTTGAATGGCGACAACCCAGTTGATGACTTTTGTTAAATAAAAATATATTTAAATGTCCTTTCTATATTAAGCTTGATCATTTGACTGTTGTTGGCCATTTTGAAAAGTTACTTTACATTTTTTCAGATTTCAGTCTTTAATATCTTCAACTGCTGATTTGATACCTGTTGTTTTGGAGATTAGTTGTTCTGTTAATCCATTTGTTATGTTGTCCAAACACAAATCAGCCCCAAAATCTTTACGTTTTAACATTTTGATCAAGTGTCTTGAACACTCTGAAGAAGAATGAAGAAGAAAGTTGATCTTTTGTCAGTATGTGATAATACATACAATTGATTCAAACCTCCTGAAGGGAAAAGTGAATGTTTCCACATCAAAATCAATTGATTCAAACCTCCTGAAGGGAAAAGTGAATGTTTCCACATCAAAATCACATATCTTCAACACCCCATTTGTAAGCGAGTTTTTCCGTTGCCCGTTTGTCAGCCATTTTAGAGAATAATTGTTTTTCAAATCCGTTTGATCTGTCAACACCGTCCCATCTGTAGCCAGGCATAATATGAAACCGATTCGGTGGAGGGGTTGGCCCTTGATACTTTGGTTTTTCTGAAAAAGAAAAAAATTATCATACAAAAGTGTATTAAAAAGTTGTTGACAAAGCCATTTGAACCACATTTAGCAGAAACCAAAGAGGAACAGTGAAGTAATCTGATTTAAATGAGATTGATTTTAAACTCTAATCCTAACCCTATTTCAAACTCTTATTACCGGTACTTCTATCTATTACTAATGCCTCACCTTTCACATTGGAATTCTTCTTCTTCTTCTTCTTCAAGAACAAGGCCATTGGGTCTCCTTCTCGGTCCTGATCCTTGAGCAGTTTGTCAAGGTCGTCGTCGTCACGGTAACGGGCCAACGGCTTGTCGGCCTCGTGTAGACTGTCAGCCAGTCTTTCGTTGAGCTGCTCTCTCTGTTTCAATCTACAAAGACAGTCAAGATACATTTACATCTATATGGTGAACTCCTCTCGTTTCATTATAGTATTAGGGATTTGGAAAGACACCTTTGATGATGGGCCATTTTTGGGGCTTTATTCAAGATTCAGTCAAAATTCAGTCAATATATATATATTTAGTGAGATAAACACTTGACAACATGATTTGCTTAAAGTCGGCGGAACAAAAAAGAAGATGGAAATCGGAAAATATTCCTAGAGTAAAGGACAGAAGAATGAATAAGGCAAATTTTCACATTATTGTGATTAATTTATCAAATTTCATTTTGTTTACAGTAATCAGAGATTAATATTTATAACAAAACAAAATCTTCTTCATACAGTCAATGGTACTAGAAGAAAGTTGAAAATCTAAAGACTTTTCGAAGTTTCATGAGCAAAATATGAAAGGCACTCTTCTGGATCATAAAATTTACCAATATCAGGTTTTATATGAGGTATCTGATTTCTCAGATATCTCTCCAGTGTGGACAAGCAACTTACTTAGTTGTGTAGAAAACAAAATAATTTGAGGAATTGGGTTGATCTTATTTCAATGAGATTGTTTCTTAACACTAACTAAACTATCAGGTTTTATATCAGTTATTTGATTTCTCAGATGTCTCTCCATTTTGGATAAAGTTAAACATCTTTTAGGGGTTTCATAAGATCTACAAACATACATTAAATCAACAACTGAGTTGTGTAGAAAAAAAAATTAATTTGGGGAATTGGTTTGATCTCATTTAAATGAGATTGTTGCTTAACACTGACTAACATATTCAGATATTGTAATGTGAAGATGACATACCCTCAATCTTTGAATATTCCTTGACTTTTCACTGCGAGGTTGATGTGAAGGGTCGCCTCACAAGGCCATTAATAATGATTAATACTTTCAAATATTTGGACTAGTAGGTGACCTACCCTCTTCCCCATTCTTCATATTTCTTCTCCATCTCTGCTTTCTTCTTATTTTCTTCCTCCTCTTTTTCTTTCTCCTCCACCAAGTTTCTTCGTTTTCCTGATTTATCTCGGAATACTGTTGTCGCATTGCGACCAAGAGCCGCGGAATTCACCTATTGAATTCGATTAAAATGGTTATTAGAGAAACATAACTGTTCAGAAGTTTATAACTGAGGAATATTTACACAAAAAACTGGCTTACAGAATGGCTCACAATAATTTGTTTAATGGAGAGTATGAATACAAATCTCAAATTCATATTTTCTTACCCTAGATACAAACCCACTCAAAGCTATTCTATTGATCTATTTCCTATGAATTCTAAAAGTAGTCAAATATTGTAGCTTCTTGCTAGCCAAATCAGCAATGTGTAAAAATTCAAACCCTGCCACTCGACTTTCTTAACCTGGACAAATCACACTCAACAATTTTGCGGTGACCTATTTCGTATGAACTTTCTTAAAATATTAACTTAAATGACGTGGAATAAAAAACCCTTTTGATTTCATCATGCTCATCTTAGGATGTCAACATTTTGAGGAAGAGTGATGGCAACCTGCAGTTTAAAGGCTATCTGTATTTGGCTGAAATTCTACACTGAACCATCCAAATAGAATTAAGGCTGCTCATGGGTGACATCGCACAGCTTTTAGTGGGGTTCTTTCCCTGGTTAAGAAAGTCGAAAGTGTACACTTTTTAACCTCAGACAAGATGGGAAGACAACATAATACATGTATATAAATAATCACAACCTACAACTTGCAACAAGGTTATAATATTGTAAAATACTCAAAATTTCATGAAATTGCTTGAAATTTGGCGATGCAGCCCTTCTAATAGGATAGAAGATATGCAGAACTTGAAAGAATTGGATGAATACTTTTTCTACATTATGTTCTTGGACAGACAGACAGAATCATTGGTATTACTTTATGCCCTCGACCTTTTGTCAAGGGTATATTTGGGTCAATGCTTCACTGAATTTCAATGCAGTACCACTAACGGTTTTCTAGTTTGGGCCTATGCTCGCAGGTTTCACTGCAATGTATAGCCATAACAGTGTTGCAGGCTTTCTCGCTGCAATGATACTAGCTGATACAAGTGAAATACTCTTGAAAGCGCCAATAAACCAATAATAACCAGTCAAGAGTGGGTAATCAACAAAATGTTTTAATAACATATCTTGGCAGGCGACTTTTCAACCTTTTTATTACACTGGTAGTAACACTTACTAAATGTCATTCCTTCTAAACCTACTGATACTTACTCTCTTAAAAGCGTCATTTTCCCTCTTTCTAATCTTCTCTGCCTCTTCACGCATCTCTCTAGCACTTGAAAGTCCAGCTTTTGCACCTGATAGAGTCTTCGATGCCTTTTTGGAGTTATTCTTTTCCTCCCTTTGTTTGCCTCTTCTCGGTGAGTCATTCCGCTTCTTTCTTGGGGGTGAATTGTCTGAATCAGAATTATTAAACCTACTTTTTCGCCTCCTTTGAGGAGATTGTTTTTCAGAATCTGGTTCATTATGTCGATTAGAAAACACTTGAGGTTTCCTCTGTTTCCTTGGTGGTGATTGGTCAGAATCAGAGCCAGTTCCCCTTTTCCTTGGTGGTGATTGGTCAGAATCAGTGGCTTGTCCTCCTTTCCTTGGTGGTGATTGGTCAGAATCAGAGGCTTCCTGTCCTCTCCTTGCAGGTGATTGGTCCGAATCTGAACACTGTCTTTTACTCTTTGACCTAGATTTTCTTGGTGGTGATTGGTCAGAATCTGAATCATGTCTGCCTCTTATCGACACTGATTGGTCAGAATCTGAATCATGTCTGCCTCTTCTCGACACTGATTGGTCAGAATCTGAATCATGTCTATGTCTTCCATCGGAATCATCACTGTCCGAATCGTGACGTGTACGCTCCTCTGAAAAGATAAGATTATCAACAAATAGGATCATTAAAGAAGGACTTTTTTCTAAAATATTTTTGGAAATAGACAAAACTTTACGAAAAAAAAATATTCTTCATTTACATTAATGTAACAAAATTTTTAATTGATTTGACATCCCCTACTTAAAGGTAACTCAATTTCTGTTTCTGCAGTCAAACATTTCTTCGCTAACAATACAACTGCTTCTCTCATGATGAGGGAGATACAAAGATTTCTGGAAAATGTGTCGTTTCTTCAAATTAAGTGTTTTACAAGAAATCTTATCCTTTTAGGTATTTCACTACTTAAAACTATAGAAAACTAGAGTTACAAAAGAATCAAAATGTAATTGAAAATTTAAAACAAAAAAGTTTTGAAGTTGAAACTGGAGATGTTCTTTGAAACAAAAATATTATTGGTTGTGTCTAATTGCATCTTCAAATTGTCTCTGCTAAAGTTTTAATTTATTATTTGAACAGGAAAATTCATTTTCTCAAATATGGTTCAAACCAGTTGTAATCATGACGTCCGTCATTTCATCTAGGGAATTACTAACAAATCATGGGCGGGAAGTAAGTTTTAAACTAATCTCGAAAAAGGTTCTTTATATTATGGCTACCGACATTTACCAACTTGAATAAACAAGAAAATATCTAGTCAACAATATTGGCATCAATTTGATGTAGCCATAATTTTTTCAACGAAATGCACTGCAAAATATTGGTTACAATCAGATTTTAATTGAGGGGCAAAAGGACATCAAAACCTTTGTATGTTCTGCAATTCAAAGTGTTCAACCAATTCTCTTATTACAAAACCTATATTTCAGCTTGTTTAAACTCTTTGAATGCCAGGCAAGAGTATGTTGTTGGGCCAACAAGTAGTGGTCAGTTAGAATAGTGACAATAAACAGGGGAGAAGTCGAGATTTATGATCGAAAACAGGACAATGACTTAAAAGTACTTTTGGAAAGTTATATATAGAAAATTCAATGAGAAATATAGGTTGGTATTGCTTAGGAGGTCTCTTAACTAATAGACATGTAAATAGGAAGCAGAATCTTAACTTCTTAACATGTATATGGCCAGTTTCAATTTACAATCGAAAACAAGAAAATGTCGTAATGACATTTAAGAGATAAAGATGCAACTTTAGAAAGGCGATTTATGCTTAGGGCATATGATAATTTAGCCCTTTTTTAAGCCTCATACAAAATTTATCACATATACTCTATGTCAATTTAAAGAGCCACTCCGTGAGTTGTTGGAATCATATATATGCCAAACTTAATCAATGGTGTCATTTGATCGCAAAGTATAGACTGTAACGAAAAAGAAAACAGTGACAATATGAACACATGACATTTAGGTTTGTATGAAAGGTAAATATTATATCATGAAAATCAATGAGTGGCTCTTTAAGTAGAGACCATTTACTCTAAAAAATCAGAAACAAACCATCTCTTCTCAATTTCTTCCATCTTGTCGAGTCCTGATATTCCTCCAAACGTTTTATGTGTTCTGGTCGCTCATCGATTATGTCTACAACTGTAGGTTCGTTATCCCCGACATCTTCTTCTAAGGTGTTAGCCAGGTTTGGGGGGAGAAGGTGGTTAACTGTGATGTCATCATCAATGATCTGCATCCTACAATCCCATGATACATAATCCAATCATAAATAAATATGAATGAGTGATAATATTAAATCTAAAAATTACAAAATAATTTTTTAAAAAAAGGATCAACAACCATCAAGAAATATTTCTTATCATTACCCTTTCTTATTTTGCTATAACTTACAGATGGGTTGAGGCTAAATTCATAATTCAATACACCAATTCGCCATGTAAATTTTGCACCAATGAAGGTAAATATTGCCTTGTGCAGTGTATACAGTATACTTGAGTGCACTAGTTGCAGTTTGAAAAACATTCAATCTCATTGTATGTCATAAAAACTCTGTCATCTTCAAAGTTATAAAAACAATGTTCACAAAAACTTTTTAAAATGTTTGTGATATCATGTGACAGAGATTTAGTTCTGTTTTTGGTAAAAATAGATTTGACCTGTATGAAGGCTTTAATCATATGTATAGTCCTTACGGCTATGAACCAATCACATACTGTGATTCATATTTTTTCACATGATTTTAATTCTATACGACACTTTTCATTTTTGATAAATGGAACAAACATAAATAATCCGGTGCAGCCTGAGTATATCAGGTGCAGTCTGGTAAGAACAATAAACTGCACTGGGTGCAATTCCTGAAGAAAAACGAATTCGAATGCAGGATGAATTTACCACACAGCACTGTATGTAGTTCATCTAGATAAACTCGTATTCCAGCCAGGGCCTACACACCTTGGTATGTGCGTAGACGTCTAGTTATATGCTGGACTACACCATGTACATAGTATGCTGCTATAAGAAAGAAGAGGTCTAGCATGCTGGACTTCTTTGAGAATAAAGTTTGTTTAATCAGCGTTTGAAACGTTAATTATATAGTAATAGTGTTGATAGTGAATATGATTTCGGCTTCGGCAAATAAGTGAGTTGTTCGAGTTTCGTTGAAAACTATGCCAAATGCGCGAAAACTGAATCATAGATACAATTTAATAAATTATAAATAATTACTTCTATCATAAGTATAAGGGTCACTATCAAAATTCAAAGCTATAAAACAAACCTTGGTTGTCCATGTTTCTTGACTTTCCGTTTCTTCTTTTTATCATCTTTTCCTCCAGTGCCGGATGAAAGATAACGTTTTAAATACTCTTCCTTACTGACGGCCATGACAGCTATTCCGCAGCAAATAAGGGACCTTTTATTACCACAATAAAAATAGTTCTTCAAAATATCTTTTATGCAGATCTAATCTTATATGAGTTACCACATTTATTTTAACTCACTTTTATTATCTAACCCAGTATAGATAAATTCCATCATATGAGTTATGGTTCTAAATTGATGAGCTTAGGATTTTAATATAATTAATGATCCCTGAAACGATGAAGGTCAAGGTTGGAGCTGTCGTCGCAAGATGGAAACTCTTCCACTTGACAAGAAGCAAATATCATATGAAAATAATGGGAAGAAGGAACATTTGTCGGCTTTGGTTTGTATTCATTTATTTACAGCAGACACTCTTTTAATCTTAATAAATGTGAAATGATATATGTTTTTACAAGCAGCTTAGAATATCATTTTCTGTCGACAGTACTCAGTAGCTGGTTTTGTTGTGCAATATCAGCCAACAGGTCGGGGATAACTGCAGAACGAGCTATTATAAGTCGATATAGCTATACTGTAGTAATTCGTTCGAGCTATAGACTGATTGGCCAACAGGAATTTCTTTGCTGCTACAAAACAATTCGGTTTCAGCATGACTGTCTGTTATTCATATTTGACAGCAGTAAAATCTCAAACCTTAGGGTTTTCATGTAGGCTAAGTAGCTGTTGATTAACCTTACCCTATAAGCATTCACACTTCAGCAACAAAATATATCCATTCCTAACTGAAATTAATAATCCAATACATGGCAGCATGCTTCTGAGTCTGAACTTAACCGATGTTACGTATATTTTATTTTTCTCCCAATTTGTTGAAATTATGATAAAAATATCAGTTCTAAAATAACCTGTAAAATATACTTGGTATGATATATTGATAGCCTGAATTTAAACCTTGAGTGCCTGACCATTGTCCCATGGCCTATTCTTACGCCAACCCCTATGACTTGCTAAGATAGACCTTGCCGCATTTCCCTTACTTTTCTGTGCTTGTCGACAGGGCTGCTGCAACGGAATGTGATAGTCCAATGAGAAATCAATGAGGACGCTGCACTTAAAACACAAATTTTGCATAGTTGGCATCAAGGTTCAAATTAGCCAGTGATAAAGACCAGTGCAATTTAAGGAAGTTGGCGTCCAACAGGCATCTGGAGGTAATCTCTTCAGGGAGTGTTCTGTTCTTGTTGACCAGGGTTGTTTGTCACCCTATGGTTTTAGCATTCTATGGGCATGTATTTATTTGGATATATATGCTTTACAAATGGATTATCATTATATTTTTTACTTTTATTATTTATGATGTTTCTTAACCTTCATTGTTGTTGCAGCATCCCAAATGGCTGGAGAAAATGATGTTTGTATCTTACACGGCACCGCCTATTGACACTTCTGATCGTGGCCAGTATGAAGAGTGGTTGGAAAGAGTCAAGTTTATTGCAGAAGATCTTCACTGGTTGCTACAGCTTCCTCATGATAAGTTCTGGTGTCAGGTGTGTTGCTTAAAGTAATTGTCTCAGTTTTGCAAGGCCGATATTTATGCATCAGCATCAGCCCCAGCATCATCTTTTATTAATGTTCATCACTCACACGAATCTTTCCCCTGATCTTTGCAACAATTGTCAGACCTTGATATGTGTGCATTCTTAGCCCTACCCCTGCAAAAAATATTGGTGACATAGAAAACATAAAATTTTACAACTGAAAATGCAATTGAAATAGCTCATGCTTACCTTTTTTGTATACAGAAAGCAGATAAATAGGCTGTAAACTCAATCAGAAATGTGTCTTTCGAAAGTATCGGCCATGCACTTGCTATGCAACTATTAGGTGTACTTAACCTGCTTGCTGACCAAGCTGACGATATACTGGCTTCAACTATACTGTAAAACCAGTCTGATAAAAATTGAGGTGAGGAATAAATGTTTTTATATAGTCACTCAAACGGGATTTGAAAGTACTCTCTCAGAGCTTTCCTCTCCAATACGGTCTGAAAGCACCCCTTCTTGCTCGCATGTTCTGACGCAATCTCAAATAGCCATTCTCAATGACTCTTGCAAACGACTTCAGTATCAGTATCTAGGGGCAAGTAAATCCCGTTTACCATTAGTTAAACTTGATTGGCGCTATCGTTATTTTAAACGTGAGGATGTGATTTGTCCGTAATGACTAGGTTTTGTCTGCGCTAAACTGGTGTAAGCAAGTGCGAGCAAGGAGGTTGCTTTCAGACCGTTGGAGAGGATAGCCCCTGATAGAGTATGTTCGAATCCTGCTGGAGTCAATATTTTAAAACTTTTATTCCTCGGAACACGATCGATCTTAATCAGACTGCAGGCCAAAATTCTAACTATTTCAAACATTGTTTTTCAGAGACTTGTTTGTTTACTGAGACTGAAGACTAACATTCGTTCCTACTTCTTAAGATAATTGCTGTGTGAAGAGTTTACCCTCAAACCTTACGATTTCTCTATAAAAAACTTCGCAATCATATGATCATATTTATTATATTATTTTCATCAATTTCAAAAGTTATAAACAACTAAAAACAAGTGCTATTTGTTTTTATGAAGACTGCCCAATTAGCAGCCTTAATACATCAATATTAATGATCCATAATATTCTTATTTTCAGGCTGTTTTCAATGAAAGCCTGCATTCTTTGCTGGACACATATTTACGATTTGCTCCAAGGTAAGTGTAAATTCAATTTTAAGTGCATGATCATGGTTGCTTTTGCGACAACCTGAAGAGGCGGGAATTATTTAAAATGTGACCTTGACCTTAATTTCCTATGTTACCCATAGAGGAACCCATTATCCCATATAGGTTACTATAGACTATTTCTCATCTGCCATCGTTCACTATTCATATCTGACTATCATTTATTTAAGCTTGGAATACAGACACATAGAACAGCGGAGACAGTGCAAAATGATTAACAGACCAAGTGACCTGCTTCAGTTTAATGTTTCTACAAAACTATTTACAATTCTACATATCAAAGGCTTGTGAAAGAAAAAAAATATAGATGAATTTCCTTTGAAAATGCTTTGAGGAATGTTGAATCGACTTACTCTGTATCCACATACCTAGACATATTTGAGGTTGTTTAGAGACGCAATTTATGCCAGACATGTAGTCTGTGTATATATACAAGGGAGGTAACCCGGTGAAACAGTTACAAACTTATTCTCTTTTGTGGAATCAGTGAAAGTTTCAAGGGAAGCTGAATATCTTAGAGGAAATGTTAAAACCAATAATAATAATAATATTCCCTTGTTTTGTAGGTCATATGACATCATCTACGATTTACCGGAAGATGGGCGTCACCACCATTATGAGGTTCATACACTCGTCTTCATGACATGTGTCAGGATGGCCACACACAAAGAGTCCAAGGTAATGATGATGATGATGATGATGATGATGATGATGATGATGATGATGATTTATCGCCTTTTTGTGGAAATTGTTTTTAATCAACAAAAAAACATAATTTAAAAATAGATAATTTGTTTTTAACAAAAGTTGGTCAGGCTCTCTTAGTTTTAAAAACGGACACCTGATGATGAAGATGATGATGATAATGATAATTTATTGTTCTTTTCTATAATTGTTTTTAATGAACACAGATCTTCAACACAAAGACATAATTTAAGAATAAATAATTTGCTTTTAACAAAAGTTCTACAGGCTCTCTTAGTTTTAAAAACTGACGCCTGAAAGTATTGCCAAATGAAGGTAGTTAGATTTTAGATAATTTGACAGTTTTTTAAAACTTTTTGCCACTCATATATTTCTTTTAAACATTAAAATTTGACACCATCAATCTTACTAGCAATGTTTACAATTTTGTTAAATTTATATTTTATGATTGTTTAACCAAGGTATATACATATGAGCTTCTCTTTGCAATGTATTGCAGTACAAAAGCCTTAGATTCGATAACTTTTTGTCTGGTTGAAAAATGAAAAATCAATAAACTTAAATCACAATAGAGCATTTTCCCTTGTAGGAAGAATGTAAAACAGGAAAAGAATTCCTGAATAACTAGGTAAAATTCAATACTGATGTGATTAAATGTGGTATAAAGAGAAATTACTCCATTATTGTTGATCAATATTTATATGAGATATATATATATGTTACGATAAGCTGTAGCAAGACTTTTCTTTTCCTAAGGAAAATCACATCACGCCAAGTGTTTTTGGAGACATTCTGTACGAGAATTTCATCTTTGACGTACCCAAGCTCCTGGATCTGTGTGTTCTCTACGGTCAGGGCAACTCTGCACTTCTCACAAAGATGATCACGAACATTTTTACACAGCAGCCGAAATACTCTGATGATTTGAGGGCCACCATCCCAACCATTATTCAGGTAAAGTCTACTTGCTTGATAATCTTGAAAGCAGCATTAAACATCCTCACCTCACATTACTTGCTTGATAAAGAAACTATGTAGAGTTTGCTTTATAAACTTTTGCTTGACATAAAAACTGTAAATTGGAAAACATGTCTGCTTTCTAAGTATATTGTTTATCTATTACTCGCCCATGTAAGATACTGCAGTGTAATATTTATACAGCGATATAACTATGGTGTAATACCACTGCATGTATGACGTCATAATATTGTGTGGATGTGACGTCACAATGTTGGCACCGCCATCACAATGGCTGCCACGTCGCAGAAATGTTTCTTTCAGTACACTTTCAGCAATCATGCTTGATTACTGAGGTCAAGTAATAAACAACATACTAAACTTCCTTCAATTTAATACTATTTTTTTTATTAAACTCGTTAATGATTTGGTATCAAACTCTCTTTCGCTCGTTATATAAAAAATCAGTAACTCCTTTAATAGATATAGTATTAAATGGAAGGTCGCTTAGTATCCTCTATTGGTACAACATTGGTGGACTGATTTGCGAAACGTAGGTTGTCCATGAAAGTATTGTCTGTGAATGCCAAAAACTTCTAATCTGTTGCTCATTGATGACCATTCAAGGGTCAACCAATTGCAACCAAGATGGCAGCCACCCTAAGTAAATTGCATGAATTGAGTTATCTCCCTTTGTTTTCAGGTTTTGGATAACATTCAAGAAACATGTGGCTATTCTTCGTCTTTTTCTCCGGAAAAACTGCATTCTGGAACCAAGGAGTCACGTCTGGTAACCATGGCAATGAAGGAATTCCAGGATGTGATATTCTATGTTGCTGACACGGCCATGACGGTCTGCAGCTTCCTGGAAATATACCCCCCTGCATGTTCCATCTTCCACGAGTTTAATTTTGAACAGAGGTAAGATAAATGTGATGTGATCGAGGGTGCCTATTACCAGGTTATCACTCAAGAGTGGAAATTACAATGAAACGTGTGATCAGTCACCACTGAGTGATAAATACAATCCTTTTACATTATTTAACACTGCTGGGCCATGGGACATGATGACATGCTAATGTTGTCATGATGTTGCTATGGCAACAGGCTCATTCTGGAGCAGACTCTCGCAAGTGTTGGCGGGCTGTGGTTAAAATACAATCATTACATCATCAGTAAAAGGAAGTTGGTCTTTTCATGACAATTGCAATGTTTATCTCGTCAGTCGAGGTAGTTAGGTCATCACAAATGATGTAGCCACGATAAGACAAATATGAAGGAAAATTGGCAAAATCATCATAATTCTACAATACTCAATAACTGTAGATAGATGTGCAATCATTAAACGCAAAGTAAACAAAATCATCTTTTTAACACTCTATGAATTGTTTGATTAACAAATTTTTACCAGAATTTCATGAATATCATTTGTCTGAATCAAAATCTTCCTTTTCAGGCTAGCTGGGTTTTACGAGATTGTACTTCCAGAACTACAGGCTTCGTTGAAAGTGCGGGAATGCGAATCAACCAGGTAGGAACACGCAGTCATTATACTATGCAGCAAGAATGTTATGACGGGGTAATCTTTGTTGACATGAAATCAGATATCAAATTCCTATGTAGACACATCCTGCTAAATCTGAGTATATGAATCCACTCAGCCCCTTCTAATAGATATGCCGATCTCTTTCGGGCCAAATGCTTGATATTTGAGACTTAGTTCACCTGTTATTTTTCAGCCAATGAAAAGTTGTTATGCAAGGAGCTTGTAGCTACAATGTTTAACAGATTTTTCAATCCAGGTTGTGCCGCTGTTGCTGGATGCGAGTTGACACATTGGCTGGTTAGATAGCTAGCAATACGAGGCCTTTGGCTTGAAGGAGATCAGGGTATTAGGAAGCAGCTGAGCGGGGTCATTTATGCTGATTTAGCAGGATGTTGTGCACATGATAACTTCACGAATCAGTTCATGCTACTTAGTGTAACATTATGGTAACTTAAGATTTAACGATATGGTTTTGAATACACCCATTCACCAAAAGGAAAATACTCAGAAATAAAGCCATTTATGTGAGCTACCACTATGAAAAGCCTTGCTAGAGCAGTGTAGTGCTTACAGGGTGTCCTCGATGAAATTTGTCCACCCTTTAAGCTTTGTGTCCCTCAAAATTTTGAAGAGCCACTCCGTGAGTTGTTGGAGTCATATATGCCAAACTTAATCAATGGTGTCATTTGATAGCAAAGTATTGACTGTTACCAAAAAGAAATATTTTAAAGCTTATTGCTTTGTTTACAGTGACAATATGAAGGTAGAACGTCGCAATTATGATCGAAAACCGGACAGTGGCGCGCTTTAAATAGTCAAACGTAATTTTCGAGACCTATCTAAAACAGCCAGGAGGGTAGTGTTTGTTAGGTTATATAACTAGTGTCCATTTATATTGGACATTGGATAAGGCTGTTTTTAGATTTTCATGGAAAACCAGTATTTGTCATATGTCTTTTGGACATGAAAGTTAAGATGTTTTGATTTTATGTTACCACATATTACATTTAGGTTCGTATCAAAGTTAAATAATATGTTATGAAAATCATGGAGTGGCTCTTTAAGAAGTAAGATCCTCTTGCCATTGCAAAGTGTCCCATCTGTTCGGATTAGGCTAAAGTGACCCCCTTTGTTGATCACCAAGAAACAACACTGCTCGAGAGTGATAAGATATTACTTATAAGTCTGTTTAGTTATTTCATGAATTTCCAGCCACCGAAGATTGCTGAAACAGAAGCTGCACCAAGCTAAGAAATCTCTCCAGAAAATCTTCCATGCCATTGTAGCTCACACCTGTATTCAAGCTCTGCTGGAGAGCAGGTAACTTGTTCGTTAGTATTATGAAAAATGTTAGTCATAGTCTCATTTTTGTAAGGCAACTAAACTGAACTAATTATTCTTCACGAACAAAATCTGATCACTAACACAAATATTTCCTGTCGCGTTTGCAAAGATTTTCATTTTTATGCCCGTTTTACAGTTTTGGATGAAGCAGCTTATTGGCGTATGCCGTTTCAGACCGATGAGGTACCAAATCAAGTGCAATCCCATCGCGAGTACGAAACACCGGAAATCAAGTCATCGCATCCCCGATATTTATGACAGACGCATTCTTCACTGAGTTTACCACCTTTTTGTTATTTCTGTATTTGAAAAAGCGTAAGCTATTAGCTATTTTCATTGGATATTCGGCTGGGAAATGCTATGTATTCTTCGTTACGGCCTTAGCAAATGACTTGGTAAGGACTTACGCTCGCCAAAGACATAATATTAGGGTTGGGTAGTTTGAACTTCATTATAGAGGGCTAGAATGCATGCAGAGTTCTGAAAATTGTTGCAAAAGATTTCTGTGCGTCGTGAACTATTTGTCCGGCATGCATTACAATTTGCCTTGCAAAAATGAGACTATGACTTTAATTGGGATAAATTTTTAAATTACCATTATGAAAATGTTCATAGGTTTTTGTTACCATTTAAAGATTGTGTTATACAGAATTTCTTGGCGATATACATCAATAGATGTCCAAAGCATATAAACTTTCTTTATAATTACAAAATCATCTTGTTTTTTGAAATTATATCTGTAAATCTCTTGTCAGTGTTGTGAATAGTATGTTAGTTTTTCCAACTTTTACACACAACAGTACATGGTTGAAGCAAAATTTTGAATCCCTTGAACTAAACTGGTAGAAGATTTTATTTCATTTTCACAAGCAATCATGTTAATACAATCATAGGTAACCATAGTCCACATTTTTGGAATAATCCTCATTAGCAAATCATGCTACATTCAAAATAGCCACCAAAAAGTTAAAGTGAACTTATCGAGGACTTTTAGTTACTGAAATGATTTCAACCCTTTATGGTGATAGATAGTTGGACAGATGGACACCAATACAGACACAGGGCTCCAGATAAGATGCGTATCTAGGTAAAATACGCACATGTAAATCATATATACGCATTAAAAATGAAATCAATGAGTGACAGATACGCACAACTTTCCCAGAATACGAGACAGATATATTGTTTACAGGAGTTCTTTGCCTCTTGTCAAGATAAAGTTTCATTTCTACATGTCTGATCTTTACATTTCGAACAGTAGCCAACTTGATGCCAATCTGTATGAAAACAAAGATTACAGAGTTTATATTTCGTCCAAGAGAAATCATTCGTTTATTTACAGATTAAACGTCTGGAATATATAATCAACAAATAACATAAAAAAATGCTAACTTGGAATGAGGATCTTATAACAACAAACCTTGAAATACTCCTAGTTTATTTCATGTGGTAATTTTACTCCTCAATTTTCATTTTGAGGAGTGAAATACTCCCGAGTCCAAATAATTATCTGGAGCCCTGCAGACAGATAGGCTTTGTTTCTTCACATAATGATATGTAGGTGTAACAAGGTATCTACAGACAAGAGGTATCTTATTTGCATTTAAAAATTGATGGAAACAAAGTTGCATTTACTGAGAGGATTAGCAACAATAACCAGTGTCAAATTATAGTTCCTCATGGCAGTCTGGAGATCCACCAAGTAGGAGTATATGATAATGGATTCATCGTCTTTTGATCACGGCATTGATTTTGTTGATCTTCCTGATGGACTAGGTTTGATGGCCTTATGGTGCCTTATATGTGAATTGATAAATGAGTTATTCGTACATTTACAAGTATTTAACAAAATATTGTTTGACCAGTGGCAGTGAGGACGTGGCGTATCTAATCGAGGACTTCCTCCACACAATGTCTGCTGTTTTGGGAGAGAGAAGGTAGGTTGTCATCAGGAAATATAAATACAGACATTTCTGGAAATTATACATTAACAGGTGGAGGGTTATTGAGGTGCTTAAAATAAGTCATTAGCATTTCAAGGGTTAATGAGGACAAGCTTGGTTAATTATGCTTTAGCAGAGATGATGGGTTAATTATACAAAATTTGAAAATTTCACTGTTGACAATGTCAGTAACTTTTTGTTTCCAGGTTTCTGGCGGACTATGAGAGCAGATACAGCTTCCAGGAATATGAAGATATTTTGTGTCAAACCTCCTGTGATATGTATCCTTTTGCTGAATTTGCTTTACCGTCTGTTGTGTGATCAATTTCAAGGAGGTTGAATAGCACATTACCTCCCTTTTAATCCATTTTGGTCAATCATCCGTCAATTAGAATAGACCATGTTCCTAGGAATAAAAGTTTTTAAATATTTACTTTAGCTGGATTCGAAAGTTCTATAAGGGGCATTCTTCTCCACAACTGTCTGAAAGCAGCCTCACTGCTCGCACGTTCTGACGCAATTTCAACCAGCCAATCACTATTACTCCGTTAAAAGCCTTCGGTATCAGTATTTAGGGGCAAGTAACTCCTGTTTACCATTTGTTAACCTTGATCGTCGCTATCCTTATTTTAAACGTGATGATGTGATTGGTCTGCTAATGACTAGGTTTTGTCTGCGCTAAACTTCTGTCCAAACGTGGGAGCTACAAGGGTGCTTTCAGACTGTTGTGGAGAGAACAGCCCCTGATAGAGTAAGTTTGAATCCCGTAAGAGTCAATATTTAAAAACTTTATTCCTCGGAACATGCTCTATTTTAATCAGACTGGGTCAAACATTAGAGATAAAGACCCAAAATGTACCTGTCCTGCAAGGTGTAACTCAACCTTTGAGTAAATTTAAACCTTGCTGCTAGGCATATAAATTTATGGTTTGCGTTCAGCACACTTTTTTCCAAAAAGTTGCAATCTTCATAAGATTTCTCTTTTGACTCAGATGCGCATTTGTAACAGCAAGCACTGAAATATTTGGGAATTGCTGCCAGGGTTAAATTAGTCAGTCATGAGGGCCCAAGTTCTGCTTATATACATCTATCTTAACTCAAGTTGACAAAAATCATCATATGGTCATTGCTTCCCCTTAAAGTTTACATAACCACAAACATATTTCACTATTTTCTTTTCAATATATGAATGTCTGATTACAATATTCTATGGTGTGTCAAAGGTCGCTACTCAAATATGTTCAGTTTGGTAATAAAAGCCGTTTTTGAATGCCACTCTGGATGGGCCGCTTAGATCTATCTGGCCACAAACCAGTGAATGCATGACTGGTCACACGCCCTATTTATGACATCATAAACAGAATCATTGCCTCGTGATCTATACATTTATAGTAACAATATCACAGAAAAACCCCAATAATTAGCATTTTCAGAGAATGTTTTTCACCCAGTTAGATAAATCTTTTGACGATGTAACACTATTAAGCGTTTGGTGTAAAAAAGAAATCCACATCAATGGTAATTAAACAATTATTTAAGGCGGTATTTCAGTTAAAATAATGACGCACCACTCTGTACAGTCTGTTTATTACATCATACCCGCACAAATTTTATGACCCCTAGCCTAGGTGGGTTTTTCACAGCTGATAATTACCCTGTCTTAATGAAAGGCTGATTAAAGGATTTTATTGGACAAATGAAAAAAAATCAAGCCCAGTTCTTATTTTGTTGAAAAATCTTTGAACGAAAATCGAGAAGTGATAAAGTCAAGGTTAGCGGTCGTTAACCTTAATCAAAATCAGAGATGAAACCCAAATGAAGTATATTCATGAAGCTATCAACAGCGCATACTCCACATTCGGCAAGCGAAAAAAGCCAAAAGGAGCAATGTCTGCCGGTGGCCGAACGAGCCCAGATGGTTCCCCCGGCCCATTGGAGGAAGGAGCAATGGGCGGGGCTTGTGCTGCAGGGGGAGGAGTTTGTGGAGGAGTGGGCGGAGCTACTGCAGAAGGGGAGGAGTCAATTGGAGAGGCAGATGGTGCTTGTGGCGGAATAGGCGGAGCTGACTATTCTGCTTGTGGAGGGGATGTATACCAGATGGAAGACTATGTGAGTTTGAGGATGTATATTCACCAGGGAGTTTTGAACTAATATTACCCTTATGGATGATCATATGTGGTGACATATTTTAAACATGACCACATATGAACGTCACTTTTGCCTTTTAATGAGCGTTTCAGCGTCAGTTGCAATATTTTGTTGTCTGTGATGTTCTTGTTTGTGACGTCACTGTAGCCATTAGTCTCAAGAAAAACAGTTTGTTTTTGGAATATTTCCATGCGATTTAGATAGCAAAGAATTGGGGATAAGACCTTTTGCTCTCGCTCGGGTAATAAAAAAATTCTAAATCGTTACTAGTATGTAATAGTCATATGACACACTTCTTTAGGTAATCATCTCTATGAAGTTAAGAAGATTGTGAAGATTCTTCATTTTGATAATAAAATCTTTATGATGAAAGAAATTTATTGCTAAGCAACTTAGTTATTGTGGAAAGCGACATTTCGACATAGATTCTTATGCAGTTTTCTGCAATGTCAATCAAAAGAAATATTTACTACTTCCCCACAGTACATATCAGAAAAAATGTGATTTGAAACTTAAGTGCTTGACCCAAAACTGCAAAATGTAAAAAAAAAGTTTTCCAAATATTAGTCATGTTTATATTTATTTTCTCTTTGCTGCTTTTTATTTGTTTGGAGTGAAATACTTCTTTTTCAAAGACATTATCTGGGGCCCTTTTTACAAAAAAACCTTTCCTAAGATACCTTAGTACTTCAGATCACCTTAGTACTTTGTGATCAGAAGCTGTGGAGCAGCTGTAGATACAAGTTTATTAAAGCTGGAATTTTTTCACATTTTCACAGAACCTCAAAACTCTTAAAAGTCAATATCTCATGGGTGTTCTTCATGGCAAGCTTTTTTCAAAATTAGACACATAAGAAAAACATTTGAAATTCTGATTGAATTATTTTATCTACTGATAGTTGTCATAATTACTCTTAAATTTGCAAATTTTCACTTTCAATTAAAAAAGGACAAAAAATCATACAATTTGTGATCAATTTCCAAAGTAAAATTGTTTTGTTACCAATAATTTTTAAAGCAGATTTTTACATTATTTTGTTCAGAATCAAATTCTGAAGGGAAAAAGTTAAAAAATAGTTGTCATATTTGTCTGTCAAAGTGTCAACAAGTCAATGATAAGAGGATGTGGAGCAACTGTAGATAGAAGTTTATTAATATTAAAATATTTTCAGATTCTTACCGAACTTCATAACTGTAGATTCTAACAATAACTCTTGGGCATTCTTTTTTCAACTTTTATACACTTGAGAAAAACATTCCTACTTCTGATCAAATTAATTTCCCTACTTTTTGTAGATTGAGAATGTTTTGTCACCACTAATTTTAAAAGCAGAATTTTACATTATTCTGTAAAAAATTAAAAAGATAGTTGTCATATTTGTATATCAAAGTGTCAACAAATCAATAATATTCAGGCCAAAATAAACGCCTGCAGGGCGATAGGGTTGAAAAAAAGTATTCCAATGTACATGCATATATTGCAATAATTATTATTATTATACAGGACAGCCAGGGAGCGTGTGCACCGAGACCCTCCAGAGTGGAGATGGACTCGCTGATAACATCTATCAAGGATTTGTTGCCGGAGTTAGGCGAGGGCTTCATCGAGGTACTTTAGCAGAGGTTCTTAGGTCGCTGTTGTCGTTTCTTCACTATAACCGACCATAGTCGATGGCAGAACAACGTTACGTTCAGATACCGCAGACATGTTTATTGCGGAAGGGCAAGGGGTTTACACACAGGGGACCCAAAGGGACGTCACTCTGTTTAGTACTACTGTACAAGATTCTGATAGGAATGACCAGGCTTACGGAGTTATCTCCCTCATACCATTATCAAAGTGTCAATATACTACAGCTGTCATACCAAAGTTGATCTTTAACTCATTTATGGAGTCTTCATTTATCAAAGAGGCAGAGAGTATGTTGTTGGAATCAAATATGTGAAATTTTATAATTGATCTTTTTCATCAAGAAGTAGTTGTTGTTTCTGAAAATTACAATCTTTATGCCTGTGAGTTCGGTATAACATACTGTGTGACTTTACGAAGTTTAGAATTTGATTGTCCAGGAGTACCTTTTCACTCGCCTTTTCACCCTGTCAGATTTCTAAAAAGTAATGTTTTGTTTCTATGGAAATGTGTTCAATTAGGAATCTCTAAAGGGAAAGCTTTCTGTCAGGAGCAAAACTCCAAAAAAATAAAATCTTCCTGAAAATTTGCATTTATGTTATCCTATTACCAATTTAGTGCCTTTTGAAATTTTCAAATTTCAGGGGAAAAAATGTTTCACTTTCCATGAGTATAAGAAGAAACAGGCCCCTATAAAACAAATAGCTAAATTTATTTATCGGGCAGAACTCAAAAACTGATCATCAAATCGTTCGGAATCTCTACTCAATGGTTTTATTAATATTTTTATTTTGTGATTACAAAGATATTTGTTACGAATTATGGGGGATCAATGGGATATGAAATCTTCTGATGACACTTGTCTTAATTTTAGATTCTGCTGGAAGAGTTTGGATATGACCAGGAACAAGCGATCAACGCGGTATTGACGGACAAACTTCCTCCGTCTCTGAACGACATTGACCGCTTCCTCGACAGGTATGCGCATTCTAAATAAAATGTTCCAGTGAGAAACCTTGCATGACTTAGACATCCAGATTATAGACGCCTTCATACTGCAATGTTTATAGTTGAGTTCAGCTGATACTTTTGTCTGGTAATGGAATAGTCCAGGTGAATCAAGAAAAAAATCCCAAAACCCAGGCAGTCATTTTAAAAAACATTATCATAAATCTTTTCATATTAAGGCATATTTATTGACAACAATAAGGAATATTCTTTACACCATTCATTCCAACATTCAAATATTTTAACATTCATACAGAATTCAATTATAGCACTGTTTATTTTCTGGTTACATTTATATTAACATTCATATGTCGATATGTTATAATTAAGCGTACAGATTTCAAGTGTCATTATCAAATGAGGAAATCCCGCCAGGGGCTCAGCAACTTTGTCTTCAGTAGAGAACTGTTCTACACGCATTCAGGTTTGGGTGCAATGCTTCACTGAATTTCAGCGCAGTACCACCCATGGTTCGCTAGTTCCAGCCGATGCTCGCAGGTTTCACCGCAATGCATAGCCACAATGGTGTTGCGGGCTTTCTCCCTGCAATAATACTAGCAGCCGCGAAATAAGTGAAATAATCTTGAAAGCGGCGTTAAACACCAACTCACCTCACCTCACCTCAAATGAGGAACAAGTGTCCGACTGCATTGCGCAGTGGTTAGCGCGTTCGGCTTCGGAAAAAGAGGACCATGGTTTGACTATTGCCAGGGGCTCAGCAACTTTGTCTGTAGCAGAGAACTGTTCTACACTCAGTCAGGTTTGGGCGCAATGCTACTCTGAAAGTCAGTGCAGTACCACCCATGGTTGGCTAGTTCCAGCCGATGCTCGCAGGTTTCACCGCAATGCATAGCCACAATGGTGTTGCGGGATTTCTAGGACTCTTTCATTACATGGGTGTTAAGTAATCCCCTACTCCAGTGTCTTTAAATCTGTCTGTCTGTATTTTGTAACTAACTCTCACAATGTGGATTATTTTCATCCCAGTGAAAATACAGTGGGATGTATTGCCTTCATTTGCAGCAAAGGATAATTAAGTCAAGCTGTTGGGAGTTACACTATTGATTTGTTTTGCAGAGAAAACCCTGAGGAGCCCGCACCCAGCCTAGTCGACCAACGAGCCAATATTTACGATAATGATCAGTTTGATGTCTTCAGTCGGAGAAATGTGGACATGAGTCGCATCCACAAGGGCAAGAGGTATGTTGTAGGTCATTGAAACCAAATATTTCTTTATACCTATTATTTTTTATTATTCAAATAGTGAAAATACCTTGACTACCATTTGTTCAACTTTTATTTTAGTCAAGGTATTGGTGACTGTGCTGGAAAGCTAGTTGGACAGTCAGTGCAGATCATGTGCCTGAATATTTGTGTGTGGGTCCGTAACATGGCACATAAAAAATCCAGGAATATGAAATTCAGATAGAAGTGTGATCCCAAACATAACAATGTGAGCCTTTATTTTTCATAAAACAATCAGGGTAGAGAAATTTGTTTTGTGGGATTTTTAGGGACATTGAAACTGGGGAAGTTGTTTTTGGACAAATTTCAATTGGATACTATTAGAAGATAAATAGTTGCATTTGTAAAATTTCTTGAAATCATTGTTATTTCGATATCTGTAAGTTTAGTTTAAAACCAAAGACAACCAATCAGATTCTAGAATACAAGAAAGTCATGTTACAATACATGATAGCCTATTTGAAAAATATGAGTACAATTGTGACTTAGAGACTAGCGAAAAAAAAGAGAAATAAAAACCTTATTCTTAGGCAAAAATGTACATTGTCATAATTAGCTATTTTCCATATATACCTCATACATTGCCACAAGACATATAGTCAACAGGGAAACAACGAAAAGCAAAGAAGATCGTTAATCATTCATTTTCTTTTTTCCAGAGAAGACACTGTATCACTAGATGACAAGTCAACAGTGAAACAGATGAAGGCAACGTACGATGCGTACGGGTCACGTGACCAGGCAAGCATGTACGAGAACCTACCTGACTACGATTACGAGGACGAGTACGATGATACGTATGATACGCACAATGTAGGAGCCCAGGACGAGGACTCTGCTGACGAACTGACCGCAAGAAGGTTGATATATTTCTCTTAACTCCTTGAGGGGATAGTCAAAGGGCAGTATTTTGAGCTCTTCAGACATATTTCCAAATTTACTTATGCCAATGGGCCCCATATGGCACCAATTTTGTTCAGCCGGGAATAAGGCATTCTGCAGTCTGATTAAAATCGACCGTGTTACGAGGAATAAAAGATTTTGGAGATTGATTATAGCGGAATTCGAACGTCTTCTACCAGGTGCTTTCCTCTCCACAACGGTCTGAAAGCACCCTCCTTGCTCGCACGACCTTACACCAGTTTGGCGCAGACAAAACCTAGTCATTAGTGGACCAATCACATCATCCCCTTTGAAATAACGTTAGCGGTGATAAAGGTTAACGAATGGTAAACAGGAGTTACTTCCCCCTTCAAACTGATACTGAAAGCTTTTGCCGGTGTCATTATGATTCGCTAGTTGAGATTGCGTCAGAACGTGCGAGCAAGGAGGGCGCTTTCAGACTGTTGTGGAGAGGACAGCCCCTTGATAGAGTACGTTCAAATCACGCTAGAGTTAATATTTAAAAACATTTATTCCTTGGAGCACGGGTACTCCTCTCCTGAAGTCTGATAACAAATTTAAAGACTCTCAGTGCAGCAGTTCATGATATCTTGCTAACAACATTTTGTAAATTGTACAAAGACTCATAGTGACCTTGAAAATAAAGTCAAGGTCACCCAAATGACTGGTGTCTGGGTACTCCTAAAATAAAGTCTCATACCAAATTCATGTGATGTCACACTTACAACTTTTAGAAAAATTTCAAATATGTATCCGGATGTTGAACAGTGTCTCAGTACAGTGATTTCAATCTCAAATGTAGAAATAAGAAAGTGGAATGTGACATTTTCCTTTAGCTAGCCCTTACATAAAGGAAACTGAGGTCTTAGAACCATCTATCTTCTAGAAACTTCTTCAAGAAATATTTAGGAAACTTGCCTAAATCTCTAGAAGCTCACTTACATAATCCAAAAAACTCTGTCTACAGTAGAGAACTGTTCTACGCGCAGTAAGGTTTTGGTGCAATGCTATACCCTTTCTCACCTCACTTCACCTCACATAATCAAAACCGACGTGTGTGACCCATTAAAAAGTGCAAAGTTACACAGTGTTGAATATATAAAGAATCACATTCTCATTAAACAATAGTATTGTCTTTATCAGTGTAACTATCAGTAGACACTATCATTTACCGGCAGAGAGTCAATTCTTTGATTTTTGTGTTTCAGGCCCTTTGTTGTACCTCGAGCTTTGCAGGCGAGACCAGAAAGACAAGACAGAGAAGTTTCTGAGGTAAAACCTTTGCTGTTAAAACTAATTTCATTAGTTGCCAAAAGTCCTGCTTCAGAGTGACTGGTTTCTATGGTTACAGGAAAACTGTTAACTTTTCATACACACTCATGGAATATCAAGCAATATCTCCTAGGTGATATCATTTTTATCCCCCGAACAACAAAGGGGGATTTTTAATGGGGAATAATATAATAATATCAGAATAAGACTGAAATGATGCAGTCTTCTATATATGCTATTTCGTTAATTGGTATTTAAATATCTATTAGGATCACAAACATGATTGAAAATATTTCCTTGAAAATAATGTGAGTTTGTCAAAAATACATTGATTTCATTTTGTTTTGGATTGAACAGTTGCCCTCTTTTATACTTTACAACATTGCAAAAGAATATGATTCAGCATAATAATATCAAGGATTCAATAATTTTAAAACAGTCTTAGAAAAATCATAAATTGATAAAATCTATAATATAAAATAAACATTTTGCCAGTTGCAGGCTTTATAGCTTGACCATGTCAGCTGCTTGTTACAGTAGATTTTGAACAATGCCCTGCCATCTGTATGAGCCCATCTGTATGTACATGGCATCACAATTGTTTACATCATCAAGTTATGACATCAAAATGTTTTAGATATGATGCTTAATCCTATGACATCTCTGCATTGGACATTTTAAGGCAGTGCAGTGTTGGGAGTTGTTCATTTTTCATGGAAACACGATTGAAAATTATTTTGGATGATAGATAAAATCTTCCCCTCTTGTCTCTGATATAATTAATCAACTATACAAACACTTGTGTGAGTTTCTCTATGTATTCATTTATTTCATTTAAGGAATCTGAGGAGGAATCTGCCCCAAGGGATGAGTTTGTTCAAGACCCTGCAAAATTACGAGAAGCAGCTGAACAACGGCGTTGGGCCCAGTCAGCCAGAGGTCGTGGAGGTCGTATCCGACAGCAACATGATGTGGTCGGGAAGCCTAAAGGTCATGGTCAAGAAGGGGACGTGTTGAAAAATCGAAGATTCAAAGAGAAGAATAAAGCAGCGCGTGGGAATCACAACAGACGTGCTGGCGCAGACAAGAAGAGAAGAAGAGGAATGATGGCCGTCTGACTGTAGCAAGGGAGATAACTCTTGTACAAAAGCAACTTCCCCCTTAAGGCATAACTTATTACTGTCTCCATTCATCGGTTTGTTTCAACCTTGCTGCTAAGTGTCAGAATTTGAAATTTTAAAATGGTATTTCATCTCATCAGTGAAGAGGCTGCTGCAACCTTTGCAAGATGTTTTCATTGGATTATCATGTCCAGCTGCAGTTGGCTAGAGAGCAGACATAAAATTTTGGGGTTGTCAGGGATTGGGAAAGGCAGGGGCCATGGGCCATTTTGCACATTGGATGGAAAAATGGCCCATTCAAATTTGAAAGTTTACCATTGCTACAAAGGGGAATGGCCCATTTAAAATTCTGAAAATAAATAAAAGCCCTATAAATGGCCCATTATCAAAGGTGTCTTTCCCAATCCCTGGGTGGTGGGTGGGGGTTGGCACTATAAGGGTTATGTAGCAAGTGATTGGGGCATACATGAATTATGCTTTGAGGTGTATAATATGACACAGAAGTATAAAGAGTGTTGTTCAAGTAAGACGCCAGTGAAGTTGGAACTAAACATGGAAGTTGTATCATAAGCTGCAAAGAAATGACATAATCATTTACTAATTTTTGATCACGGGTAACTGATAAACTACGCCACTTGAACATTTGATAAATAACATTTATCTAGACAAAATTTGAAAGCATGAAATTTATTATTTATAAGGTTGAATTCTTTGACAATTGAAATTTTTATTTCCATTGTTGCCTGTGGTCTGACAACTCTCTGTGTTTTTACCAAAGTAGGAAGTGTGTTCTTGATTTAACTCTACAAAATTAACCTGTTCATGGTGCTTAATTCTTGGTCGAAGTTTCTAAAATGTTTCTTTGCAATTGTTATAATTTATGTCTGTTAATGATTCTCAATCAAATATAAAGAGATTACTCTGGTGTCTCCTATTCTGTTCTTGTTTTTTCCACTTGCGGATCCAGAGGGGGTTGGTTCAAGCAAAAATCAACCCTAAAATGGGTTATCCCCCTCTATTCAATTGATGATCCCCTTTCAAACTGCAAATATTTATACTCAATTTTATTACACATATTATGAACGTACAACGGATGACATATCAAACTTGTATGTCACAAATGTGAAGGATCGAGTTGAACTGTGTGGCAACCTTGGACCCGATATTCAAAAGATTTGATTGGATACCCAATGACCTCTCAATTAGGGTTGAATTAAAACGGAACTAGTTTTTAGATTCAGATTAAACATGTTAATAATTGAAGTTTTAGACAGTTATCCATCATAAATTTTCATCACATTTGAAGAAAATAAGATTGACAAAACCAATCATCTAGACAAAGAGATGAAAATAAGAAGTTGAAATCAGAGACATTTTTTAAACGTTAATGAAGAAATGTTAGAAAAATTATCTAAACACATGTCGGAACGTGAAAAAAGAAGAAAAAGAAGAAGAAAAAGCTAGACAGATTAAATACAGAATTCAATTGTATGAAGAAAACCAAAAGCATATTTTTGTACTTTATAAAACAGTAACTATGCAAGGAAACTAATTAATTCTTTGATTAATCAAAAGGATGAAATTCTGACCCATGGGAAAGCAATCGTTTTTGGGAATTTTTTTAATTAAAATATCACAATCAATATTAAGGAATTTGAAACCAATACATGCACTTTCTATATCCTTGTATGAAGGAAACAGATGCAACCAACGTTTGAGAATAGCACTTCTTGCATATTTGAATTCTACAGGGATAATGTTTCGGACATCACCTCTTCAAAAATGAAAAACATATATCATATTCATCTTTTGGTGGCTTTATTGGGTATGTATGAGATAATCTTTCCTCATTCGACCTACATCCCTCAATTAAAAACGTGTGTAAAAAACCGTGTGTGTTGGTAACGTCATGTTGTTTTATAGAATGTTCATAGAAATCAATATTATACATTTTCGTTCTTCCTGAATCTGTCGAATCTGGAAATGTTTGTTGCTACGCCTGGAATTTTGCCTAAATATGTTTTACATTTATTACATAAATTTATATATGACATTATAGATATATTTGCCACGAAACGCTAACATAACGCAATTTGGAGTTCCACCGCGTGAGCTAACGCTGTCAGTCGCATTTTACCATTTAACATTTGTAACTAAATTGCTGTTAATTTGTTGATTGTATGCGGTACATATGGTGTGCGAGTTCATTTTAGGCACATCAGTTAAAATATATATATGGATAAATATAAATATATGGAAAAGCAAACATTTAACATTAGACAATTTGACATCTTGGGGTGAATTTACAACCAAGAAAGGATAAAAGGCTAAAAATGCAAATGATGTTTTATTACAAACTCTGTAGCAAAACGCAAATATCAAGATAGATAGTAAACCTGTCAATTATTTAAAAAACTCCTTTTAGTAAAGGAATTACCTACACTGACGACATCTTTGATACTCTGAAGAACTTTTGTACCGTGGATCGATTAAAATAACATTTCCTTTTAACACCACGGAATAATAGAAGCCATTAAATATTATTGTAAATCAATAGCAACCCAAATCAGATATGACCAAGAACTGATCCAAGTCAACCAACCCAATCTTGCTCTGAGGTCTGCTCACGGTAAAAAACTGGTCTTACCAAACACAAAATCAAAATTGGCAGAAAGGTCATTTTTAATTGCTGTACCCAAACTATGGAACTCTTTGCCCCTTGAACTAAAGTCTGCCACATAAATCCAGATATTTAGAGAAAATATGAAAACTCATCTCTTCAGAAAAGCTTTCTAGACCGACTCTTGTTAACTGACTCTATAGCGCCGCTGAGCAGCTTCAGCTTGAAGATAGGCGCTCTATAAATACATTATCATCATCATTATCATATACAGTTCTGGTCAGTTTGTCATTACCTTTTCTGATTAACAGAATTCTACCTACTGCTACTTCACAAATAATTCCAGATTCATTTTTATGCTACTTTCATGTTAATTCAGTGTGTATGTTTATTGGTGTTAAAGTGCTTAACAGATTTTTATCATACCTCATATGATGTAGGTTTGTGCTTTTTCCTTTGTAAAACTTGATTCAATGCTACAAAAATGCAACTTGATGTGATATGCCCTAATCAATTGCTTCATTTCAGATTGTGTATTTGTGTGGCCAACTACGTAGTCGCGAGAGAAGGCGAGAATGTTTCGATGTCATTCAACATCAGAAATGAATTATTTTTTGTTTTTCGAAAAAATGGCACAAATATTTTCGTTCTTGAAGATAAGAATAGACTGAGTGTCTTTAACAATAGCTATGGAATACGAATTCAATTTGATGCTTACCAGACTTCAATAGGTGGACATTTCAAATTTACTCTTCTCAATGTTACTTCTTCTGATGCTGGGCAGTTCCAGTGCATGACTATGGACAAAACAGAATACTGTTTACTGTTGGTCATTTCAAGTAAGTAGCATATCATTATTTAGTAAATTTAATCAATGCAAATGAATAACATGAAACCCAAAAATATTTTCAACACATACACTCGCTTGAATAATTCTGTAACGTGATTTTTTTCAGAACAGATTTTGTTGACAAGATTTATTTGCTTGTCAGTTACTGTTGTGCAATTGATGGCATCATATAATGTTTAACGTTTAGATTTTAGCAAATAAAGATGCATCTTGCATCTGAAACGTTTTCGTTGAAATTAGTTATATACAGTAAAAAAAGTACAGCTGCAAAAGTTTGTTCTCTCACTACTGTTCTTTGCGAAATATCATGTAATTTAGGTTTTGTTTCAGGATGTCCGTTCCTCAAATTTAAAGTATTAAATTTTTTTTCTGACTTGTTTTTTTCAAAAGTTTAGTGTTATTGCTTGAAATTTCAACCCAAAAAAATGGGGGTTAGTTTTGTTTTTTTCGAGATATATTACGACAAAGATCCCTATGTCAGTTAGAGATTTTACATGGGAGTCAATGGGGAAATGATGAACTTCTTTGAGAAATCTTAAATTTAAATTAGTTCCTGTATTAAACTTTTTTAAATATGAAAACATGTTTGAGTTAACATAATTTTCTTCCCAAAAAAGTAAAAAATATATATGGCACAGTGTGTTTTTAGTCGCTACGGCACAACATGTATTCAAACATTTCAATTAAATTATCAACATTTAAGCTATTTTTGTACTAAAATCATACTTTCTCCCACTCATTATTACCCGAACGCTTATATCAAAAAAAAAAAAAAAAAAAAAAAAAAATGTATTATTGTAATGTGGATGAGGGGTTCAATGAACCCAAATCTGAAATAAAATGCTGTTCTGTTCTGTTCTGTTCTGTTCTATATACAAATCATATTCTTTCAACAACATCCACTTTCTAAGAAAAACAGATTATTGAACTTGCTCAAATGATAGTTACAATTAAAATTGCTGAGTCAGCAAATTGTGAATTATTTCAAAATGAAAAATACTATGTTTCTTAATTTTGATGAGTATTGGATCAGAAATCATCAAAATTGAGAAATTGCCGCTTCAATTTGGTATATCATATTAGAACATTATGATTTAAGGTTATTTGAGTTTTGTCACTGTGACTGAGGAGCGAACATCCCTAAACGTCTGTAAAATAACTTCGGCAGAAGTGACAAAGGATTTGCCTTTGTCAATGTGTAAAATAGTCATTACTCAACTACTTGTTGTCTAGTCTCTCGTGCCAAAATTAGAATTATGGCATAATGAAATATACAGAAGGGGTCACTTTTTCGAAATTCCGATTTCCTTAAATTTTGATTAAAATATTCCATTTCGACTCTTTATAAAAGTAACTGACAAAATCATATTGACTTAATGCAAACGAACAAACATGACTTGTTTTAAAGCTGTTGATCGCTTATGAAGGATTTTGTTGAGAAATTCTTCTTTACTGTTTGCGAAATTTTGACCCCTGGTCCCTTCAGTGACCTTCAAAAACTACTACGGTTAATTGTTTGTATGGTATACGATTGTGTTAAGGTGCAATTGATCTACACTCTGTATTAAAAAATCAACATTACGCGTTTCTTTTTCGAAATGCTACGATGCAATAAAGACATGCCAATTTACATGATATTTGCACTAGGATACACAGGTATGTGCATAAACTTTCGGTATGCAATTGTATGTAACGTTCATTTTCAAGATAATATAGTATTTAGGTCTTGTATCCTCATTAAAAACATTATTCGATTGTGAACATTTGACGAAATGAACAATTTGCATCACATAATGGTTTCAGGGGAGCCTGCTCAGCCGGAAGTAGAAGGTGATTCCGAGTTTCCGGTTGCGGGAAGCCAGATGACACTGACTTGTAATTCTTCTTCTAGAAGTTTACCTTCAGATCATCCCCTTGTCATGGGGTATAGATGGAGGAAAAACGGAAACGATTTCGAAACACAAGCAAACTTGCCAAGTGTTACCTTGAACGTTTGGAGGGCTGACAGGGGAAATAACTACAGTTGTCAAGCATATGAAGAAGGATTGGATTCACAGTGGAGTTTGGCTTTTACGCTTCAGCCACAATGTAACTATACAATCTTTTGCTTTAAAGTTAAGTAATATGTGTTTTGGTGGTTACATTCACATATTCATAATTCATCGCTTCACTATGACTTTGCAATCTGAAAATAAACCTGGTGTATAGAATGTTCCCAGTAACTGTCAATTAAACATCCAAACAATTTGAAGATATTTTTTAAAATGAATACACCATCCAATAGGTACTCTATTTCATTTATAATTCAATCAATCAGAATGGTTTCGTAATCAATAATTAAAGACGGTCTTTTGACGTTAACGCTGTTGGAATTTTATTTTTAAAAAACATATTTCTTTGCAAAGGCGTTAGACTGACTTCTAAATATATAAACCTTCAAAATATTGCTTGTTTTCTAAAAGTTGCTCGTGAATCAGGTTGAAAGTTCGAATTCTTCACAGAAACTTGGTCTAAAATACACCATATTCCGATATGAAACAATTTTTGTTTCATCAAAATATATGCATCAAGTTCGAGCACCGAAGACTACCGACCCGTTTTACCATTATACTAATTGCCATTTCAGAAGAAAGTTCATAACGAGACGTTTCAATATGTGTCCATTTATTTGTTTTCGGTTTGGTATGCAACATCCGTTGTTGTTCCGTTTTTCAGTAGTACTTTTTCATACATTCTGTGAAGTTTGTTTTAGTTTCGGTTGAACTAAAGATAAGGTAAAAAAAAGTGGTTTCATAAAGGCATAGACCAGTGTCATAACTACCTCTTCGCCAATATATACTACTCAAAAGAAGTTAAGGGTCAAACGAAATGTCGCACGATCTTTATGACTTGGTTATTTCTTCGCAGGTGCAAAATGCGTTTCCATGAACATTTTGGGCATAAAAATTGCAAACATCATTTTTGGTGATGATTCTATCATTTGATTTTTTAAAGGATAAGGTGAGTAATCTTAATAAAAGATGAGCCTTTGGGTGGCTGCAAGTTGTTTTCAACAGGGGTGGGTATGTTGCAGAGAGAACTGGATGTAGCCAAGGTTTGATTGGTAGACTATGGTAGCGGTACCATGAAACCAATTCCAGCCAGAACCGTCTACAGTCTGAAGGCCAAGATTTAATAATTGAGCTTCAACTTCTTTTTAGCGGTGAGGCTGATGTCGCTTATATGTGCTCGTCTCTGGCTACCCGGAGGGGCCCAAACTTGATTATTAAAATACGGACAATTTGGTCATGTATTCTTATCAGAACGTATATGAAAATATTGTGTATTACAGATGGACCTGACTCGATCCAGATATCCCCCACCAGTGTCCTGGAAGGTGAATATGTTACCTGCAGCGCTGATTGCAACCCCGGTTGTAATATCAAGTGGAGTGGTGGAGACGGACAGGTGACCACAGGTCAAGTTGGATTCAGCATGGACAGGGGTCAGTCTGAGATCAACTGTACAGCCTGGAACGAACATGGAACTAAATCAAGGAGTGTTGATGTTAGTGTATTATGTAAGTATCAAAATAAGTTTTGAGGGAAAACCTTATTTAAAGGTATTTTTCTTTTGCTCAGAAAATGCTAATGATTCGTACAGCTGAAACTCACATTTACTTAGCAGTCTGATTAAAATCGACCGTGTTCCGAGGTTTCAAAATATTAACTCTATCGAGATTCGAACTCTATCTGGCTATGCTACCCTCTCCACAACGGTCTGACCGCAGCCTACTGTAGCGCACGTTCTTACGTAAACTCAGCTAACCAATCACAATGCGTGCGGCAAAAGCATTCGGTATCAGTAGCTAGGGGCAAGTAACTCCCATTTATCATTCGTTAAACTTGATCGCCGCTATCTTTATTTTAAACGCGATGATGTGATTAGTTCGCTAATGACTAGGTTTTGTCTGCGCTAAACTGGTGTCAGCACGTGCGGTCAGACCGTTGTGGAGAGGATAGCCTAGATAGATAGAGTTCGAATCTCGGTAGAGTCAATATTTTGAAACTTTTATTCCTCGGAATACGGTCGATTTTAATCAGACTGATTTATTTAGGATTTGAGGGATCTATGATTACTCGTTTTGAAAAATGTAGAAATAGATAAATTTATTCACATTTGAACCCTCTTCCCTGGTTCACACAGTACATTTTCATAGAATATCTAACGAACTTCCCCTTTCATATAAAATTTTGCTTTGTCCCGAGTCTTGGCGAGTAAATTATTTACGCGAAGGGACAGAAACTTGATATTATAGAGGCAAACGAGGTTGTTGGTTTTTTTGTTTACGTACTTTTATATCATGCGATTTATTGTGTTTTTGAACAAGTTTGTATCGTGCCTATTAAAGAGCCACTCCGTGATTTTCATAACATAGTATTTACATTTTTTAACGAACCTAAATGTCATATATGGTGATATAAAATCAAAACATCTAAACTTTTCATCCCCAAAAGGCATATAATATGACAAATACTGCTTTACCACGAAAGTCTGAAACAGCCATATATATGCACAGAGGTGTGGATATCGCGTCCAAGATATTGATACTAGTTATACAACCTAACAAACACTATAAACTCCTAACTGCCCTCCTGGCTGGTTTAGATAAATCTCCAAAACTACGTTTGACTATTTGACGCGCGCTACTGTCCGGTTTTCGATCATAATTGCGACGTTCTACCTTCATTTTGTCACTGTAAAAAACCCAATAAGCTTTAAAATGTGATTTGTTGGTAACAGTCGATACTTCGCGATCACATGACACCATTGATTAAGTTTGGCATATATGACTCCAACAACTCATGGAGTGGCTCTTTAAGCAGAGGAACAGCGGATGAATATTCAATGACGTCACAATCTCAGAGTTATAATATAACGACGTTGAATATTTCTACTTCAAAATTCAATCCCATGTTTATTCATGATGCGCGTTGTGATGAAACTGATTTCGGCAACCGTGATAAACGAAGCGAACACAAAATAAAATCTTTCAACTGGAGAGCAAATGAGAGTTGTCTTTAGTTATCGTCATTGTCACGGCGGTCGCCATTTGTCGGTTTGTCTTAGTCCTATTATGTAAACAGCAGCCTTAAAAGTACGTTGTTGAAGTGACAAGTTACATTTTTTAAAAATTCTTTCTGTATTGTATTGATTTGATTCTGTCTCTACGTGTCAAGACGAATTGTTACGTGGGTAAACAATTATGTAAGTCGCTGAAGAATAAACGATATACTGTTACTGTCGGCGAGTTCGCTGAATTCCGTTTTACGAGTAAGAATCGACCGTACAGAATTTACCTTTATGAAACAAATCAACATTTAATTGAACAAAATTATTTGTTAGAATATACTTGAATTGCTTAATATGATTGGTAGCCAATAACAGTAGATGAAGCTCCACTCAATATTACATTACCACGTTTTCTCGTTTTGTAAATTTGGTTTTCATGTCCCTTTATTCATGTAAAGCGAAGTAATCTCATTAAAAATAACGCTTCAAGGGCATTGAAATAGTTTTGTATTTTTCATAATATTTATATTAGAAGTAACATTTAAATTAAAAGTAAAATTACCAGTAAAATACACGTTTAATAATTGTTGCACAAAGCTAACTCAAACAACCCGCTTTCCAAATTACAATATTGCTTACCAAAATGTTCACTGCATATTTTTTCAATAAATTCAGTTCCACCGGAACTAAGTTGTGAAGATGGCATCAAAACAACAAACGAAGGTGGATCCCTGACCTTCACTGCGGTTGTCAACAGTAACCCAGAACCAAGGGTGACCATCCATTCACCAAATGGAGCAGGCGTTTCCATGACAACATCAAAGGACATCCATGTCAACAACTACACTATATCATTTACAATTGATTCTGCAAAGTGTGACGACCACGGTCTGTATGACATTATAGCTGAAAATCAGTACGGATCGACAAATTCCTCTGTTGCACTGGTGGTGTTATGTGAGTTAGGCCTAATCAGTTTTCCTACTTTTTCCCCCTGTTAAAATATCTCAACAGAAATATGAGCCCCCTGTTTGAAGATTACTACATCCTTTTGATAAATGATGACTTACCTGTTCACATTATCTTATTCCACATTTCCTCTTCATTTCATTACTGGTAAAAGAGACTTGTCGATGGTCAAAACAAAGGTAGCAGACCATTTACAAGGTATAGCAAATACCCAGCTTGACGTCATTCCATTTTGACATATCCATATTTAGTTTTCTCAACTATTTATAAGTACTTTTGTATTTTAATCAAACTTTATTGATAATGATTGTTAAAACACAGGACATGTTTTGAGATACATTATTTACTTTTTTGAAATAATCGTTTGTCTTGTTTAATGACTCAACAATTTGACATTTTTTGAGACATAAGATTCTTAGACTATTTCAGTTTTCTTTGAAAAGAGGTGTTATGAAATTGCTAGTATCTGTCAATCATGTTTATCAAGTTAGTTGACCTATTCCCTTTTAATTTTTTCTCCCTTATATTTCCTCATTTGTCGGAAAACACAACACAAAACTCTCACCATAATAGGATCCATTACAATCAAAACAAAACCAGAGACACGGGTAAATAGCAACACTGTGGCCATTGTTGAAACATCAATGTGATATTATCAAACTAGCCTGTATGGTAACAAGGCGATCATATCGTAACATTGCTATTTCGCCAATGATATACATGAAAGTTCTCTACTTCAAGGTTCTCCAAGACTTGCCCAAAAACCAAAACCTCTGAAAACTTCAGATGATAATACGTGGAGCTTCATGATACAAGCTTATCCAGAACCGACAATGGAAGGCATTTTCGCCATGTCCCACGGAAGTGATATTCGGGCTATAAGTCTTCCTCACAAACGCATCCCGAATGAACAACGGTCAGAGGACGGACTGACGACACAGAGCAATCTCCATGAGTTCCATGTGAACTTTCCTTGTGAATCTCTTGGCCAGAAATATGTACTGACGTTCATCAACACCGAAGGAAAGAAAAACATTAGCTTTTTTCTTGAAGAGGATCGCTGTAAAGGTGATATTGGGTATTTTTCGATTTTATGCATTGTCTATGAAAATTAGAAAAAACTCATTCGGGCAGACCTCACTTTCCTTCCATTTTAGCTTTGCACATAATAACAACTTGTCAGGAGAAAAACACTTTTTGGACACCCATTTCCCCCAAAATATATAAAAGGCATTCTGTTATCAATAATATAATACAACGGTTATATTGAAGCTGCACCGTTTATAGCGGTCACGTGTTACCATTTTGCGCATGGCCTACTCTTACAATTGGGGGAGGAATAGTACAGTGGTTAGCGCGTTCGGCTTCGGATCAAGAGGTCTGTGGTTCGAATCCCGCCAGGGGCTCGGCAACTTTGTCTGCAGTAGAGAACTGTTCTACACGCAGTCAGGTTTGGGTGCAATGCTACACTGAATACCACCCATGGTTCGCTAGTTCCAGCCGATGCTCGCAGGTTTCACCGCAATGCATAGCCACAATGGTGTTGCGGGCTTTCTCCCTGCAAAAATACTAGCAGCCGCGATATAAGTGAAATAATCTTGAAAGCGGCGTTAAACCCCTACTCACTCTCTCACTCTTACAATTACACAAATTACAAAGAAATCGTCTGGGTACTAAGCAGAAATTGCATTTTTTTCTAGTGTATGTTACTATTCGGTCAAGTTTCTACATTTACTTTTACTTTAATTTGTCTTACTAGGTAAGAAACTTTGCTAATACCAATCGATTTATTCAACAGCACCAGCGGATTCTTCAGTAGTGCTCACGGTTGTCATAGTAACCATCGTCCTGGTCCTAATCCTACTTACTTCCGGTTTAGTCATCTACAGACGAAGAAAGAGGGCAGGTACTTGAAATACGTCTTTCCTCAATTATAAAACTATCAGGTCCTTTTTTTTGGGGGGGGGGGGGGGGGGGCGGCATATTGTTTTCTCGTAATAACCCCATGAAGCCTTTTCATTTCGTAATAAGGTCATTATATCCAAATGTGATATCACAACCGCGAAGATGATAGTAAGGTGGTTTCGCATTTAAAATTTACGACATATAACAAATAAAATAGTATGGTATCAAAGTTTGTATTTTTTGCAGCTGAAATATTTGATTCGTCCGTTGTAAAAAAATATCCTTACTATCGCTACATCACTGAATTGTTGTCTTTCCTGTTTCAGAAGCAAGAAGATATGGGTTTGTAACAGCCTCTCTTTTTATTAAACTTTCACTAGATAAAAACAAAAAGAACCAGAAACACAAAAATGATTTAGTCATTAATGTGTAATAGCATAAAAGCAAACCCCGAGTTTTACTCAGTCTGATTAAAATCGACCTGCGATGTTTACAAGGTTCATTTCAATTCTAAGCCCTACTCAAGGCATTTATATTGTTTCTCACTTTAAACACTGTCCAAAGAATATAAAAAAGTTTGAATAAGTTGTCATTATCAAGTATTGAAAAAAGTTGATATATTAGTTCATAAGGAGTTAGTGATGACAAAGAAGCTGGAACATATTTTTGGAGACGCGATGCGAAATAGCGAAGATGCGATGCGAAATAGCGAAGCAAAGTGCTTCGTGTCTTCGCTATTTCGCATCGCTACTTCGCATCGCCCTTTCGCTCTTTCGCATCGCCATTTCGCATCGCTACTTCGCATCGCGTCTTCGCTATTTCGCCCTAGGTTGGGATATTACGAAATAGCGAAGACGCGAATGGCAGAAATCAGCCATAATACATATTATTTCTACTCTTCAAATCATTATACGCTGGACATACTAGAATGACATGAAATTCATCTTTTAATTGTGATTTACAAAATGAACAAGAAGTATCTGAATTTGTGTAATGCCTATAAGAATTCATTTTGAAACCATGAATATTACAACGTATCTGTCAGACATCTCCGTAAACCCGCGTTACTGATTGTTAAATACTTCTCCGAATAGTTGTCATGTTTGATCAAAGAATAGAATTTAAAAGAACTTTCGTAGTTCCACTTTTGGAGATATATATCTTTCCATCGTTGATGAAACATTTCTAGAAAGTAGTGTTTTTTTCAAGTTATGTTTTCTTTTATATATCATATTGTAAAAGAACACTCTAATTTAAAAATAGCACATTGATATTCTACATCGACAGTTGTACGATACAAAACCAACTGTGCTTCCTTGCAGACCTCCTATACCCTGTAATACGATACGCAACAATAGATTCAGACGTAAGTATGTATGTGTATATATAAAGATGTATGCAGGGGCGGATCCAGGATTTTTGAAAGGGGGGGGGGGGGGGTTCGTATTCAGAAATTGTCAACGTGGGGTGGGGCGGGGGAGGCTGGCAAATGTTACGTTATGTATGATTTACTATGTTTGTTTTCAGAATTTGACAACGGGGGTTACTGAGTTGAATCTATCATTGATTTTCAAAAGGGGGGGGGGGGGGAGGGTCCGGATCCCCATTGGGCTATTTGTTACGTTATAAATGATTTACTATTCATTTCTTATTGACTTGAATCTATCATTGATTTTCAAAAGGGGGGGGAGGTCCGGACCCCCTGAACCCTCCCCCACCCTTGGATCCGCCACTGTATGTATGTATGTATGACTTTACAATAGTTAAGAAATAGAAGACGAGTTGGTGTGCATCTATCGTTGAATAAAACATAGCAGGGAGCATAAAACACTCAGGGCTATCGTTGAATAAAACATAGCAGGGAGCATAAAACACGAAGTGCGCAGCCCTGAGTGTTTTATGCTCCCTGCTATGTTTTATTCAACGATAGATGCACAACAACGAGTTTTCTATTTCTTATATGAGATACCCTAAACAATTACTTGCTTTAATGATAAAAATAGTTGAAAAATTATGGTATTTTTAACAAAAACATTTTGAAAACAATGATGCCTCTCGCTGTAGAACATATTCGGACGAGTGCATTATCATGTATAGGAGTGGGCGCTCCAATATATATAGAATCAAATTTATTGAACAATCAATATGATTTTGAAAATGTCCCCAGGGGATACGTTACGTCTCTAATCCTTGCTTTTCTTTCTCTGCAAACCCACACCTCTCCTTTTGGTTTCGAATCGACAGACGCCGAGTCAGTCATGATGGACAATAGCCCCCTCAAGTTTAATCAATGGACTTGGCCAAAATGACGTCATTTGTAACGTTACTGAAATGACGTCATAAGCCTCGCGCATGGTTTATCGTAAAATAAAGCACATCGACGGTCCCATTGTTGCCATTGTTTTAATGCCGTGGGTATCTTATATTGGACAATACTCTCCGTCAAAGAAGTCCATAAACGGTATACCCTCTTATCATCATGTGGGTTTAGTTTATCTGTAAAAGAACCCGTCGGCCGAGCTAGTGGTTATCAATTGGCTTTTCGCACCATCGTATACTAGCTAAAGATTTAACTACTTTACTCGGAGATCTATATACTAAGGGAGAAATTCAGATGCCATTTCGGTTTGAGCATATGTTTGCAAATACTACACGATTATCATACAATCCCATACATGATCCTTGGGGCACTGTTAGGTTGTTTAAGATTTCAAAATTTGACAGGAATAGGTGCTTTCATTGAAAAGAAGAAACACTGAGAAATGAAATCATTCATCGGCGTTACGAGTGTGAAAATAAATTTACTTACTAAGGCATTCCAAAGCAGTGATGATTTTTTATGTCGTAAATTATGTAGAATTATAAATGTAAGTTTGTAAAATATGATTAAAACATATATTCTTCCTTTAAAAAGTGGTTCACAATAATTGAAACCGCAGTGTTTCCTTAATTTATGCCATAAAAACATCCATGCAAGGGGAGGACAATACATGTTTAGTAGATTCGTCTCTTTATTGATAGAAATTATATACATGACAGATAATAATATCTCCTCACTACATCAATACACTGTCGGGCTGACAGACGCCATTTTGTCAACGTTCTCAAAAACAAGACCTCGTTCAAATCTTATCTTATCTTATATGCTACCCATGTCAACAATGGCATTCCGGCGACTTTTTATTAAGTTTCCTATTAATTTTCTATATTTAATTTATTATTGTACTTAAACTTACTTGACAAAAATCCTCGACGATTTATCGATTCCAGCTATGAGTACCAAGGCCTCTCGGTCAAATTAGACGTGATGTTAGCGGAATATTAGATTTTATATCAGTGTACAAGCTGATTGTATCTATGAGGTAACTGTGCATGGATGTAATTGGTCCCCGCCGCAACGCGTACGTACGTCCGGATTATTGTTAACGCGATAACTCATGAAGCTTAGCACCTAGAGTGTTCATATTTTGTGAAAGCCTTCAATGGAGGAAGACTCAGAAGCCAGTCGACTTTGGTGACCTTGACGTCATTTTCAAGGTCACCACGACACTTTGACCACTTTGTAATGCATTGTTAAAGCGATATATCGTAAAGCTTAGCACCTAGAGTGTTTGTATTTGGTGAAAGCCTTTAATGGAGGAAGACTCAGACGCCAGTCGACAATTGGTGACCTTGACCTCATTTTCAAGGTCACGACTCTCGACTCGCAGCTTTGACCACTTTGTAAGACATTGTTAACGCGTATCTCGTAAGGCTTAGCATCTAAATATCTCATAAAGGCGGGGGACATTGCCATGTTAGTGGCAAACAATTGTTGTACTTTATTTTCATCAGCATATACCTTCAGTGAATTTTTTATGTTACAGACAGATTAAGATGGTATTGTGAAACGCTATTAAAAGAAACGCGGTAGGGGTAAATGAATTGCCGACACAGCGGTGATATTATGAGTCATCCCTGGGTATTGTCAAATGTTCACAAGCCTAATACCGGGTGTGTCCACCCTGAACATCAATAACATCCGGGCATCTCCGTCACAATGATGTCACCAGACGAGCAAAAAATGCCTGAGGAATCCGAGCCCATATCCTGAGGAATCTCAGTACAGATCCTGAGAAGATCTCTTTCAGGTTCTCAAACGTTTTGGGGTTGGTGTGTTTGACTTAACGCTCACGGATCCTACGGAACATATACGGTTCATATACGGTTAAACTACGACACAACTACGGCGAAGAGGCGGAAAAACACAAGGAGAAACTGCGGAACGCACAGGAATGAGTTCGGATCACACTCGGAAGCTACGGAAAATGCGCGGAATAACTGCAACAGGTGGTGGCACTAATCCGTTTGGCGAGGAATAACTTCGGAATAACTGCTGAATACTTGCGTTCTACACGGAAAAACTGCGGATAAAGTGCGGGCAACCCTTGGCGAACGCATTTTGTGAAGGATCAATCACGTCATAACTGCGGCAAAATCGGCAAAGATCAAAGCATTTTCCCTTGAATCCGCCTATAAAATCGCTGTTTCGCGGACGGAAGGAGCATTCTACAATGGACAGCCATAGCAACGACATCGAGCTACTCAACGCCTTGCTGCTGCTTCATGAATACAACGAATTGAAACGAGAAGTTGACACCCGGGAGGAAATACCAGTGAAAAAAAGGGCATACACCCCCAAAACGGTTTTGGGTGCGTTCGTGGTTGAGAGTGGAGCGAAGAATTGGTCTTGGTAACTATGACAATCTTATGGAGGAGCTTCGGTTCGAAGACAAGCAGTCGTTCTTCAACTACCTCCGAGTGCCACCTAACCTCTTTGATGAGCTGCTGACAGCCTTGGCTCCTAGACTAACCAAGAAGGACACCAACCTCAGGCCCGCCCTCACTCCCGGTCTCAAGCTTGCTGTCACCACGCGTCATCTGGGTTCTGGAGACAAGTATCCTTCGCTGTCATATAACTTCAGGGTATCTCGCAACACAATTGTAAGTTTCCTTCCCGATGTATGTCAGGCCATCATAGACCATTACAAAGACGAAGTAATACAGTGTCCACATACTGAGCAGGAATGGAGAACACTGAGCTGGGACTTCCAAGACAGGTGGAACCTCCCCCATGCCCTGGATGGGAGGCACATCGCCATTAGAAAGCCACCATCTTCTGGAAGTCTCTACCACAACTACAAGGGATTCTTCTCCATCGTCCTGCTTGCGTTGGTGGACGCCAATTACAGTTTTCTGTGGATTGATGTTGGGGGTATGGGCCATATGTTCGATGCCCAGATCTTCAACGCCTCAGAGCTGAAGGAATGCATCGAAGATGGCAGCATCAATTTGCCGACACCAGAGCCTCTCCCATACGACGACGTCGACATGCCATACTTCCTTCTAGGTGATGACGCTTTTGGCCTCAGAAATTACCTCACGAAGCCATACACCAGACGGGGGCTCACAGAAGAAGAATTGGCCTACAACTACAGAATATTGAGGCCACGCAGAATTGTCGAAAATGCTTTTGGAATCTTGGCCAATCGCTGGCAGTTCATTCTCACGACAATGCAACAGGGTCCAGGTATGTCTGTCTTCACAACATACTGAGGACAAGGTACACCAAACATCATGACACAATTATTGATAGAGAAGACGAGGATCACACCATCATACCTGGGTATACCTGGATGGTTCCCATGTGCCCTCGATCCAGGTGGTAACGTAGTCCACTTCCGTCTTGGCACGGTGGATCAACTTGGCCTTGAATTCATCAACTTTGAAGATAAAGTCAGGTTCAGGATGGTTGTGGTTCAACGTCGCTGACTGCAATCTGTCTCCACTAGTCACGATATGAGCAGAACATCCAGCCTCTGTGCACTGACAGTAAGTCGTATCTTCCTTGTTCTGGTTCAGACGAAACTTGTTCTTAGCATAATACAGTGATCTTCCTCCACGAACGGACTCAACGAAGCGAAGTCTGACCTGTGCGTTTGCCATCACAATGTGTATGTCTTTGCTGTGAGAGTTTACAACGTAAATATAGATGCGTTACTTTTTTTTATAAAATACATCTTCTGATTATACAAAATACGTGTTCTCAAATTCTCACTTTCTTTATAAATTATTTCTTCTCTATTGAAAAAATAGTTCTCAAAATTGTTATTTTTGCAAAACATGTTTTCTTGATAAATTTTTTCTTCTCAATTGAAAAAAAAGTTCCCCAAATTATTATTTTTCCAAAACATGTTTTCTTGAGTAATCATTTCTTCTCAATTAAAAAAATAGTTCTCAAAATTGTTATTTTTGCAAAACATGTTTTCTTAATAAAATGTATCAACTCAATTAATGCCTTAATTACCCCCGCTGTTTTGATAAGCAAGGTTTAGGATTAGGCTAAACGGTACTTTCTCCCGCACTGAATATTATGCTGCGTGGTACATCCGAAATAGAAGTTTTAGGCGCCCCGGTCCGACACCATTTCAGGATAGACATAAGGCTACATGCTATACTTCAATTAATAATACAGATATCATACTTATAGCATAGACAAGATCGTATTGCAAATACAAGAGTGTTGTAAATTACATAGAAAAAGAACGAATGGATGACTACTTCTAACTACGGAAGGGTACGGACTTTTTTCCGCAAACGTTCTTTTGAACATGTTCAAAAGAACGTTTGCGGAAGATTTTGGGCTCACGGAAGCCCGCGGAAGACGAGGAAAGACTACAGATTAACTGCGCTAACTGACGGAAGCATACGGAAATAGAAGGAAGACTTGCGTGGCTTCACGGCATAACAACGGAATTGCTTCCGTAAATCTTCCGTGGACTCATTTTGCCCAGTGAAATGGGGGTACTGACATCAGTGTACCTCACAGCATTTAGGTTCCCTTGAGTAACAACAAGTGGGCGATGTCGAGCAATGGAACCTCCACATATCGTCACGGTGCCTTCCCCAAATTGGTTTCTTCTCACTGCAGTAACGTAAGCGTAACGTAAGCGTAACGCTCACCCGGACGTTGATACACAAGTTGTCGTCAATCTAAATGGGGAAGGTTGAAACGTGATTAATTAGTAAACATTTCGTTTCCACAGCAGTATGCAGGATGTTTTATGTGCTGTCTGCACCGCCTAAGTCATTGGTGACGATGTCTCGAAAGTGAAGTCTAAATACTAAATCCGCTGGATTATTTGCAGGTTTTTACGAAGAAAACCGAGAGGCGGGAATTTCAACAATTTCAGTAGGCCTATTTCTTTCTCTCTTTTCTCTCCTCTGTAATAAAGCTAATTTGTAAAAATCCAGTAACTTTCTGAACAACTATTATTACATCTTGATATTTTTTCTTGGTTATTCAAACCTTTTTCAAACAATGCGACGGGTCACTGCCGCTATCTTTGTCGTTAACATCGGAAGTTCAGTTTGCAAGCCGTCTTCTAACCCGGTATTTTAAGGTCAAAAATAGAAAATGACACGATATTTTGACAATATGGGCGATTGTAGGGCGATTATCAGTCCTATTATAGTCTATCCATGGGATTTTATTATCTACATTTAATAAATTATACTTTTGAATATTGTTTTTTTTAATTCCCTATTTTTTGTTTGATCGTAGATTTTATGTACATAACCATGCAAATTGTTGGCAGATGTTTACGCAAAGGTGAACAAACCGATTGGGAAGCCAGTCCTTTGCCGGGTTAAGATGTACAATGGAGCTGGAAATATGGTAAGTTGAACTTGACGGCCTCAATGATTTAGATCGATTGCTTTACATTCAGAACCTCGAAACGCCGTTTACAAAAAAACCCTGGATTATACCAAGCAGTTATTGTTTTTAAAAAATGGACATAATGATTAATTTCATAAGTTTGAAAGTTATCTGTGAATACATAATCATAAAGTATTGCTGGTAATTGTTATTTATATGGGACAGAAGAGTTAGCTTTAACTCAGAAACATCGTTATTTTCTCAATTTTTTTTTCTCAGTTCCGTTTAAGTTGGCGTTGACACACCGTTTTCATCATGGCATTGGTTGGCCACTAGAAAGGTAGTAGCCTAACGAAGAAATATATGCAATAAAACTTTTTAAAAATCTTGGAGCGTAGCTCGTGTGAAGAAGATATGTCTAGCAAATATTCATCCACGGTCACCGGGTGCCTACTGTTCCAATACGTCTCACAGCTCAGCTTAGCTCAGGAAAATTTTACTCTAAGTCATTTAATGGAAACATAAGCCAGTGAGGTGAGATGAGGTGATTTGGGGTTTAACGCCGCTTCCGAGAGTAAATCACTTATATCACGGCTGCAAGTATTATTGCAGGGAGAGCAGTTCTCTCAGAAGTTGCCGATACCTATTGGGAGTAGAGCCCCGGACCTCTTGATCCGAAGCCGAACACACTAACCTTTGTGCTTGAACTTTTATTCATTTGATAACGCCGGTTTAGAATGAACGTTTCCGATTCAGAATGAAGATGGTTTGCTTTATGTTGACGGTGACCTCGTACCACCGACCTTGAAAAATGGAGCACCGGTCATCATCTTCACTCGAGAGGAAACGGTCTATGAGGATATCGATTTCACCGAGGCACCCGGTCCACAACTTCCGGACAATATCGAACAAACGTAAAGCACAACATGTCCCAGCATTAAATGATTGTAAAAGATGTCAAAACATGATGAGATCTGTCAGAACCTACCACTTACATTTGTATGCCACGTTGGGTTTATGATCTTGCTTTAAAGAGCCACTCCTGGAGTCATGTATGCCAAACTTAATCAGTGGTGTCATTAGATCGCCAAATATCGACTGATACCTAAAAGACACATTTTAAAGATTATAGTTTTTTTTACAGTGACAATATGAAGGTAGAAAGTCGCATTATGATCGAAAACCGGACATTGGCGCGCGTCAAATAGTAAAACTTAATTTTGGAGCCTTATCTCAAACAGCCAGGAGGGCACTTAGGAGTTGATAGTGTTTGTTAGGTTATATAACTAGTATCCATGTATATTGGACGTGATATCTACACCTCTGTGCATTTATAAGGCTGTTTTTAGATTTTCATGGAAAACCAGTATTTGTCATATATGTGTGCTTTGGGCATGAAAAGTTAAGATGTTTTGATTTTATATCACCACATATGACTTTTAGGTTCGTATCAAAGGTAAATAATAAGTTATGAAATTCATGGATTGGCTCTTTAATGCTAAATAGTGGCGTCAGGTGACCTCGTCCTTATATTTTATCTTCCATTGAGTTCAATAACCAGAGGTTGTTGAAATACTAATCGTGTTTATGACTTCCTAGCCTCGTCGCTGATTTGCTAGAGTTTAAAGGTCACCTGCCAGAGCCCTTAGAAACAAAACTCAGATCAGAGATGCAGCGAGACAAAAGTGGTAGACTCGCACTTAGATGTTTAGATGCATCCCAAAAGTTTTAATCACCTAGTTGTATCATGATAAATATTAGATATCTTTTACACTAATTTTAGTAATTACGTCTGTCTAGGTGACTTGTAGCTAAATATTGAGACAACCAAGTTAAAACTAGAAGTATTGATCCGTCTATACATCTAGAGAATTACTGAGTGAGGTCATGTTCAGCTTACCTTTGACTAATTTTCAACCGACCAATTAAATGAGGGCAGGAAGACAGCTCAACCAATCAAAGACGGTTTTCTTTTGCATCTTGGTTAATGTCACATCCTAACGTTAACCCTACGTTTGTCTATATTTATCCTTTAAATCTTATTTTGTCATTGTTTGACCAAATGTGTTGATTTTCTTTCGCAGAAATTACCAAATAAACAACCCAAAAATATTTCGTCAACATTACCAGCACAGAATTTATGCGAAACAGTGGTAACATTCGGATATTGTAATCGAGGTGCAAAGAACGGCAAAACAATCGCATTGACCCGCGATTGGAAGAGCTGGGACAGCACTTTTTTCATTGGATGATGTTCGCGCCTGCTCGACACGGAATAGACCTGTAATGTAGTAACGGACCTAGGGCCGTATTATATTACAGCTAGTTTTCACTAGATTGAATATTGAGTATGTACGAATAGACATATAGAGAATCTCACCCAAGTGTCTTCTGATATCAAATATATCAACACGAGTTGATAAAAGTTACAAATATCCGAGGCTTGCCGACGATATTTTACTTTTATCAACGAGTGTTGATATATTTGATATCAGAAGACATCAGGGTGAGATTCTATTTATCATCCAAAATAATTTTTTATTACATTTGATTGACTAATGAACATTACTGAACACCCTGCTGCCATAAGACATATAAGTGTGGTGATGTCATAGCATTGTGACGTCGAAGTGTTTATGACGTCATAGCATTGTGATGTCATCACTTGATGATGTAAAACAACTGTGATGTCATATACTTGACGTCAGAGGGGCATTGTTCAAAATCTACTGCCAAAAAGATATCTCCTAGGAGATATCGCTTGATCTTCCACAAGCAATACCTCCTGTGCAACACAGTTTTGGATGATAAACGAGGATATTGGGAGTACGTGAAATCCTTAATTGCAAATTACGATGTGAAGAAAATACAAACCGTGTTATTGTGTTATAAACACAGGAGATGAACATCATTTTGTGATGTTTCTGAATATGTTTTGTTTCGAAAACATTTTGCCTCTTAAGAAGAGGTTTTATGTCATATTGTTTTGTTTATATATATATATATATATATATATATATATATATATATATATATATATATATATATATATATATATATATATTCAAAGACAAAAAATGACACATAGCCATCATTACTCCAACATGTTTCATTGATATCTTCAGGGAGTCTTACAAAAACAGTTATGACGTTATGATGTCACAATATAATTGACATAACAATGGTATGACGTCACAATATAGCAAGTGGTAGGATGGACACAATATGTTATTATTCTTAAGCATTAAGTTGAGGTTTTAACATTTTAATGAAAAAGTCTTCTTTCAACTGACGCATTATTCTATCATTTGTATCCATTTTGTAGAATGGGAATATTTTGAATTTAATATATATATATGTTTTATATATATTCTAAAATTTGTTTTTACGAATAGATTTATTTTAATTTGAGTTTCCAGGCGATGAACATTGAAAGAATGGAAGATCATGTCAATCTAGCTAAAACTAGCGACATGGTTAAAACTAATGAAGATAAGAGACCTCAGGACTTACAAAAGTACAGTTGGTTCAAAGTAGATGGATTTCATGTTTATCTTTAGCTGCTTTCATTATTACTTTCGAACTAAAATGATTATTTGATCATCAATTTGGCTATCAATTGGAGACTTTGTGGCCTAAAGAATATGTTTTATGGAGTTTGACATAGGAGTGAGAGTAAATATATTTTCGGACTCAATAGCATATGTACACTAGCCACAAACAAAAAATCTAGAAATCTTAAAACACTTCACAGAAAATTTGGAACGTCGGGACACAATCTGATCAAATGTCTGTACCAAATGTATTTTTACCTTTTACAGTTTATGATAATGATGAGCAGCAGAGTCAATGGCTGAAACAGGCTTTTTATGTAACTCAAACTGGAGCTTTCAGAAAATTTAATGAACATGATTGAATGAACATGGGAAACTTATGGACGTTTATGCAGGTTCGTGAACCAATAATGCATGACTATTTATTATAAATACATTGTAGATTACTATACATTGTATTTCACACTCTTTATGAAATAAATGCTTGACGACTTATTGTGTATTCTTTTCCATTGGTAAGGTTTTTTAGATAAGTGAATGATGAAAGTGTCACGTTATGTACAGGAACGCACTGGGAGCGAATTCATATATGTATTTTATCACGGTGAAATAATTGTTGAATTCGTAATCACTTTACGGACGCCCCCTGGTGTTTCTCTACCTAATACCGGACTTCGACTCCCCTCTATTATTTAACTTAACACTGTAGTGAGATCTTAACCAAATGGAAAACAAGTCTTCTCAAGTTTTCTATCCACAAATAGTTTGGCTGAGAGTGTGGCTACTCGATAGTATTTAGTTCAAAGTTAATAGGGATAAAGAAAATGATTCCCACTTTAAATACACAAGGTAATATGATAATGACATAATTCTATTAACCTTGTGACATTTGGGCTACAAAATGTTAAAAAGATACTATTCATGTACGGATTTGGTTATGTATGGGGAGCTCAGGGTATCGGTGACAAAAGTGAATGTTTACGTAACTTTGTATTAAGAATAAATTATTGTTGTGTACAAAGCATAATTGTTGACATAAATGACAGTTCTTCTTTAGACCTATATTCGTCGACCAAACAGTCCTTTTGCACAGAAACTTACCTAACAACTATTAAATCGAAAGAATCACGCCGTAGAATACCTTTGTTAAGAATAGGTGCCCTATCAATACGTAAAAATGCTGTAAGAAGAGAAGGAACACCTAGATTTTTAAGATTTTGTAAGCTTTGTAAAGATGATGTTATTGAAGATGATCTACATTTTTATTCAAATGTCCTTGTTGTATTGAATTAAGAAGAAAGTATATCCCAAACTTACCTGACAATGCTATTATCTTTTACTTACAAAATGTTTTACAATGTCAAAACTCTGAAACTCGTTTATCCTACTCATGTTTTATAAGAGATGCACTCATTCTGCGGATCAATGACTCTTATCATCCAATTAACTTACATCGTATATTTCAATGTTCTCTCAAATATAATATTGTCTTGTTTTGTATTTATGTTTTGTACGTGGGCCTGAGGCCTTTTACTAAAATAACGAATTGAATTGAATTGAATTGAATTAAGCCTGTGCTTTTCAGCATCACGAATGAGGCAAATTATTCCATTTTAGGGAGAAGCATTTCGTGATGAACGTTAAAACACTACTTCATTTCTTTTATTGAGAAAAAAACTGACATATTTCCGTAAACCATATTAACAGAATTTTTGCCAAAGGGATCACTGAAAGTTCATTTACATATACGGTCGATTTTGTGCTTCCGTTTATTCAGTTTGCATAAACACTTCGGAACCTTTGAATCATTTCATATCTGATCTAATTTTAATTCATATCCGGTGTTAATTATCAAAGTTACTGTCTCTATTCGGCTATCAAGGCAACGTTGTTGAATTGTACGTTGCTGTTGATGTCGTAAACGGATGCTTCGGTCAATTTAATTCCAGAGGTGCTCAATGGGATTCATATCCGGCGATCTCGCACGCCGAGGCAAAATGTGAACGTTGTTGACGTTGATTAACTGTAATGTCACTCCCGCCACATTAGGAGCGATATCCTGTTGGATGAATGGGATGACCACTGGCTGTAGGACCTTGTCAATGTACCTATGTGCGGTGACATTGTGGTTGTTGCGTTGTCGCGTATTCCTCCTCAGACCATGATGCTGCCTCAGCCGAAAGGGGTAACCTCCTGTATGCAGCAACGCTCCTCCCTCTCATCTTGACGGTAGACTCTTCTTTTCCCCGCCCGCTCTGTACAGATGGCAGTGACTTTCAAGGGGGAAAAACCCCATATTTCTGTCCGATGCAACCCCCTTTTGTCGAGGTCGGTGTGTCAACTGCATTGATTACACCGGCCGGTATGGCCTCCGTACATGTTGTTAAAGCTTTCTTTACACCGTCTGGGCGACAGTGCTATATTAGCTGATACTATTGCTGTTTGAAACCTGTTCCCGAGGTAAATTTGGCGAAGGTACCGGTCTTCCTTTGGCGTTGTAACCGTAGTATGAATGTCATCGAGGCAGCTTCAAGGCTTCACTTGGTAATCAATTTAATACTAAATGAAATGCATCATGAAGTTATGACTCCCTGACCACAAACAGTAACAGTAACTGAGTGGACTGACAGATTAAATTGGAACGGTAGACCTTGGATCATCCTGTAAACCATTTGACCTTATTTCTCTCGCTTCACTTTGAAGTGCCCTGTAGTTTTACACGTGACATTCGTCGATTTAGTGTATACACTAAAAATAGAAAATTCCTTTTCTCATTATTGTACTCCAAAACGTAATAAAAAAATAAGTTAAAAAGGGGAGGTAATCCTTGATGGCTACATGTACGTTATATTTTTTTTACTCCAGTATTTCTTTGTGGCGAGCATGCTTGTCGATACGATACCAATCACAAACTGCTGCCTCCAACTGTAACTTTTTGCTGCAACCTTGCTGTATTTTCGAAAGGTTCAATCGTGCTACAGTTGGAAGTGTTAAACATGACTCAGGCTGATAAAATCGATGTGATAAAGCAGTAAGACTTTTTAAAACGTTGGAAAAAAGTAAATTACAAATTTTACTGTGAAAAGAAGAGTTTGTAGCTGTAGATGTCCATCATAAAACCGATTTGTATTTATTTTTATATATGAAATGCATAAGAGAGTGACGATTAGGAATATATTCATATTTATGATATAAGATTCTTCAGTAAACATTATGTCCCTTCTTGTATGGACGCTCTACCATTTCTCCCCATAGATGATATCGCTTTAGTAGAATTGAAAACCACCCATGTATCATGAAAACAAACATTTGTGAAATTTGCAAAAAATTACATTCAACTAAATTATGATAATCAAAATTTATAGAAATATTATTCTCTCCGAACATAGGTAGCCCCGTCATAAATTCCTATGCAATCTCTGTTATAATACGAACGTTTCTCGGTTTGGGGTTGTAGAAACCTGATTGGATTCAATCACAGTTAGTTGTGCAATCAGCGATGCCGTTTAAAAATGATCATAGAAATCGCCTAAACGATTTCCTTAATCTTTCGGAAAGCTAAACTTTATTCAAATATGCATTTTGAGTCTTCTTATTAGAAGACTTACGCCATATTAAGCGACTGCATCATTGCCTTGACCCGTGTGATATCAATTATGTTATTCATGCATTCTGTAATTCCATTGGCGTATATATTGCAAAGTAGTTTATGTTGAAATATTGTGCCGTTGGGGGAAACTGTCGTAAGCTCGCGAAGGGCTCATATTATAATGAGAATGAGACAAATTATGAGAACAGAGAATAGTGTTCGTAACAAGATATCGAAATACTTATGATTTTGATTATTATTTCAACGATAAACTGATTCGGTTTGATTATGCAATATGATGAGTGAGGTAATTTGGCAGCGTATCGAGCGGGAGTCATTGTTGTTGATCTTAATCGATTGCCTGATCACTTGTATGTAAGGAAAGTGTGTTTGGTTCTATTGACGTAGACTGTGATAGGTAGCCTATCTAGATCGAATCGAAGAATTTCACGGATACAACCACAGGGGACTATTTCAAAGCAAAGCAAGAGGAAAAAGGTCAACTAGTTTACAGGTTATCTTTGACGTGCAAGTCTGAGCTATAACATATTATTTTTATTATTATTATTACTCAAGAGAAAAAAGGGTACATTGAACAAAGTACCGACACAAAATATAATTTTGTTGTTGAATATCACATCACACGTAGGTACCATCTTTTTTTTAACAACATTGTACACTAACGGTATAATTACTTTTGAAAGGGAGAGTAAATTTTGATTACACTATCTAGGTATAATTTCTTTTGAATCGCTCACTTTTGGACAACGATGTCCCTGCCATGGCTTAGAGTTGCGCCTTATCGTCGTGTTTACAGTGTATTGCCTCATTCGGAAAAAAAGCAAAAAAAGTAGCAATTCACACATTATTTCTCAATAGAATATCGAGATCCGTCGCAGCAGCTTCGACAGCAGGCACGTCAAAGTTGAATAAATGCTGGAGGCATATCTCAGCTAGTGTCTGGGGCTGGCGCAAGTTGGCCATGCTTGTGAAGATGACTTTATGTACAATAAAACTGCCTGCCTTAATGCTGGTATAGCACGAGCAAAAGCGATGCAGACACCCATAAGGACCTATTTGGGCCTTAAATAATTCTATTCTTGTTAAAGCAACCACCTTTTTGTCGACCACTTTAAAGCAAATTTTCTAAAGAATACAAAAACGACAACTTGCCTCCTGACAAAACAGTTTATTGTGTATACAAACTTTTACAGTGTATGTACCTGTCAGTATCTAACAGATGGGTACAGATAGTAACAGGGTACAGGTACAAAACTATACTCTATCAGTATCGGGTAACGAAACATGAAGGTGAAGGTCAATAATCACAGGTTGGGCCCGATTTCACAAAGTCAATTTAGCACAAAGCTCAGATATCATTCTTTTACTTAGCACTCAGAACTTATATAAATAGGCTTTACGATCACACAACATACTTTGCAGTTGTTCAGAAAGCCAATTTAACATTGCCTTCAGAACCATAGGGAAGATTTTTCATCCTGGCCCACGTTCATTAAGATTACTCAAGTTTGAGATACCATTTCCGAAAACCAATTTGTCAATAAATGTTATGTTGGTAAAATTTTGGGATAACTGAATTATAATACTTATGAACATAAGACATTAAGAAATGAACAAATATGTGTATGGGATTGTTTGCGGATTTCAAAGATATACTCAATGAAATAAGTTTTGCACATACTCAATACTCAACACTGTGATATTCTATAGTGATAATGCTAAATATATAGTTATATTGACAAAGCCAACTTCACGCTGACTCGGGTTTAAAAAGAAGATCAGTGAGGTTATCACATCAGAATGAAGATTGTTTAATAAAACCAACTATTATTTTTATAAACTAGAATTATCAAACAAATGGCTTATATACTAGTAAAAAATTAAATCTTTAAAACCCGCATGTGTTCTCGCAACCAGATTTCCTTAACAAAATATTATCTTTAAAAAAATAAAAAAGATAAAGCGCAAGTGGCTCGATCACTCGGATTCGATCTGACCTACTGTAATCTTTGATTATATTATGTATCGCATATATGTAATAATTTTTGCCTATTGGAATAATAAAGTGAATTAACCTTTTGAAAATTAAAACTTTATTTGATGAACGATAACACATTAACTTTTCCATTGAAATCTTCTTCACAGTAAATTGAAAATTGACTTATGATAAATATGATGACACTAAAGCGTATTTACAGCTGCTGCCTAAAGGTTTGACGTGTGAACGCACTTTTGGGATGCCAAGTTATATTCAATGAAAGGAAATTTTGACATTGTGAGATCAATATTATCAAGCAAAACCCGCCCACAAGGCAAAAATCGACCCAATTTAAATCACAGCCTTATTAAGTCCTTCTGCATTTCGTAAATGATTCTTTGTAAGCTCTTTAGCCTATTGAATCCAACAATGATCAGAAATCTCACGGAAGTAGCAAACAAATTATTGACCAGGGTGCTCGTATGAAACGTCAATGCGGCAGGAATTTTGCAGATTTTTTATTACAATCAGAAAAGCGAAAACGGTAGCCACTTATGTTGATCCAATAATAAGGCTAGTAATATGTAAATAAATTGGTTAAGTTACCAGATTGCTTTTATCAACATTAGAGTTCAGAGTATGGTAAATTTAAAAGCTGCACACATTACTTGTTAAGCCGTTTTCAACTCTTCATACTTTTCACATTTTGTGCACAGCTAAACATAGATTTATTATATCTCTAAGTGCGTCTGAGAGTTTTCGGTGTTCATTACAGGTCAATTGTAAGGAATAACCCGTATTTCATTTCATCGATAGAAAGATAAAATGACTGCCTTAGTCCTCATATATATATATATATATATATATTATATATATATATATATATATATATATATATATATATATATATATATATATATATATATATATATATATATATATATATATATATAATAGTCAATTTGAATCGAACGAGCGTGCTAAAGGGCCTTTAAATTAGCCATTGATTTAGACAGTTGCGAGTATTACCTTGTGGGGAAAGTTTCTCAAAGTTTGATACCATCTTAATTGAAACAGAGTTACACTTAAGATGTGATCTTGAATACGGACCCATCGTGCATAAGTGAGGTAACAGCAAGTTGTGACAACAGGTAACCATTTATACAAACTGCATATGGGTGGGGAAGTGGTCAAGCTATATTCACATATCATTGACACATACAAATTTCATACTCCGTCGTGTATCTGTAAACACATTAAATGCAACTCATTCATTTTTAACTAAACACTGTAACAAAGTAAACAAGATTATTAACGATATTTATCAAACATGATCTTCATGTTTGTAAAGGTGATTTTAAATCAATTCTGACAACATAATAAAACATCATTGTAATATTACAACGGTAAAATGATCTTCGGAATCAAAATGATTTTGATCTTATCATTTTAAAATGGGCATGAATCCATTAACATATTTATGCAACTTATGACATAGATATTAAAGGAGACTTATTTCAAGACGTTGTGAGATATTGTTAAATGTACGATCGATGACAACAAAGGCTTCAATGCTCCATCAATTATGATTAAATGGTCCGATCTTCTACATTAATTAAGCCATAGTTTTTGAAAAGACAAGACAAAGAGAGATCCTCTGTAAATCTTGTTATAAAAATGTTATCCAATGATGTACGACCCGAGAGTAATGCGTTCTATTTGCGGGCAAGTCGCCCGTTTATTCAATCGGTACGCAACTGATCTCACGCCGAGAGGAAAACCGTCGTCGATCGTTTGTGAGGCGTGGTATGAAGGGTGAAACGTGACCTTATTTGCTTCGAATTAATATCAAGCTCTGTGCATGATTCGCCTTCAGTTAAGATGACTGCTCAGTATGTGTTCGATATCCATTCCAATTAACTCTAAGCACAACGCCAACTATCCCATGCTACTTCACGACCCCCTCCTTGCATGAACCGCTTAAAAAATACCTCCGGATAAGCAGATTCACTCGGGCGTTTTGATGATATACACCAACCATAACCTTAAAATGTCAAATATTCTACAATCGCTGGCATCTTTTAAAAAATCGAAATCAGGACTGATCATAGACCATTCTGAGAGGTATTGTCAAGGGAATGGAATATGATGACTGTAGAAGATCGGAACATTCAGGCCTCGGTGACAGAGGGTCCTATGATTTTAACAATGCTTACTTAAGGTTAAAGGGGCAGTATTTAAAAAATTGTATTAATTCAACTTTTTCCGAATAAACTTTACTTATCACAAAATGTCTTATCATCAGAGGGTTAAACAACCGGGTCAAATGTACTCGTACAAGATTTTATTGAGTATTAAGTATACATGTAAACTCCTGGCGTGCATGATTGTGTAGTGAGTTGGGGTTTAACACTGCTTCAAGATTATTTCACTTATATCGCGGCTGCTAGTATGACTGCAGGAAGAAAGCGCGCTACACCATTGTGGCTATGCATAGCAGTGAAACCTGCGAGCATCGGCTGGAACTAGCGAACCATGGGTGGTACTGCGCTGAAATTCAGTGTAGCATTGCACCCAAACCTTACTGTGTGTAGAACAGTTCTCTACTACAGACAAAGTTGCCAAGCCCCTTGCGTGATTCGCATGATTGTGTGATCATGGAGGTAGGATACTGATATGGATATCAATAGCTTAACTGACCATGGTACGATAGATTTAGAACTGTTTCTTTGGATCGAATAATATTGCCCTGCGAATAGTTACAATTATTTGTTGATTTCATGAGGTGTATTTATTTATCTGAACGTCATACTGCCCCTTTAAAAGACTTTAAGTAAGCCTGATTGATAAAAGTATTCTACACATATATTTTTTGGATGGAAATAGTTATATCGATTGAATAAAATTTCGGTTGAAACAGATTAATATATAAATTTTCCAGAAATTATTTAGGTTTGAAATGATTGTGGTTCTAGACCACGTAATATCTAGTTATCTATGTTAATTTTCGTGATTTTTGAGTCAACTAAAATATTTGTGATTATGAAAGAAAACCAGTTATGGTTCAAAGATTTCAAGCCTGGAAAAAGCCCCCGGTATATAGGACAAATAATAAAACAAAAATAATATATGTTTATATTCTCTCAATAACTAATAGTTATAAAGTAACAAAATCTGTTGTTAAATTGAAATCCCTTCATACAATATCAAACTTACAACAAATTGATGTCATGATATTGTTTATAATGCTGCAGTTTCACAAGAAATAGTAAATGATAACATTACTGTCTTTGTAATGGATACGATTAGAAATGAAACAGATGTGAAGACAGTAATTTCCTAAGAAAACAAGAGGGACAAAAAATGGGAGTTATTCAACGATAATAACTCAGTAACGGAAGACTTTTTAATCGGAACTAAGGAAACTGGAGATACCAAATTGCACAAGTCTTTAGGGATCGAGATGTTTTCCTATAACAATATCCTAAGTGTTTGCTTTTTAAGGGGGAAAATCCCTTTAAATCAAATCCGTACATTGTTTCATATTGTATCAGTTATATACCTTTCTTGTCAAATATGAGCTTAATCATTACATATTGTCTTATAATGACCCCTTAAAACTGCAATAAAAACAATTACTTTTCCTTATTTCTCAGTCTTCCAAAATCTTTTAAACATATGAACAGCGCAGTGAAATCTTGTTCAGTAAATAAAAAAAATAACAAAATTACAACTCAGTAAAACGAATGCTATACAGCCTTTCATAATACTATAAGTTATAAAACGTACTCAGCGATCAATTGATTTAAAACGAAATTCAGGAAAATATTCTTACAACCCTTGAGAGAAATCTATCTTAAGTTAATCCACATCAATTATTCCATAAATGTTATAAAAATATTCTCGTCGTTTCAAAATATATCTTCACATTTACCAAAACAGATCACATGACTAAGAGAGGTCAGGTCGTCTTGACCTAAACAATTCTGTGGACATCAAGAATGATTGTTGTCATAGAAACAAAACTAGCTACGATAATATAAATAACAAAACTATCTATCTATCAATCTATCTAGAGGACGGTAGCGAAGCGTTGAGGACGTTTTAAAACTGTACATTGACAGAGAACTTGCGGGATCTTCAACATGCAGTCTAACTAAATCTAGCCTCAAATGGGAGTATATCCAGCATTATTGAGGCTTGGTTTACTTAGGCTTCTTTGCTTTAAAATATCACTCTGTTGATAAAAGAAATAAACAGGTTTCCAAAATCGTTCCAAATTTGGAAAGATGCTGAACGAAGGCATATTTTCTCAGTGGGACAGATACGATTTCACATATCGAAATCGCTCACCATTTACAAAGTCATTGGCAAACGTAAAACGTTTCTCATGACTATATTTCTTATAAGAAATGGTAATTTTAATCTCTTGGCATTCTGATGGCCGTTGGAAAAATCACTTAAAGCTAGGATGGCCTTGAAATCTAAGGAGATATCTTTTTAACAGATCGACGCAAAACTTTTTCAAACGAAAATACTGTGTTTGCAAGGTTTTCCAAAGTAGGAAGTTGTGGAGAGAATGTATGGTAAGAGTATCTTTTGGCAAGAATTGCATGAGTCTGGTTGCTGATTAAGTATTTCGAGCTTGTGAAAATGACTGACTTTGCTGTTATAGCCTCAAATGTTACTTATTTTCTTAAAAATCGAAAGCATAATTTAAAAAACTTGCATTATTATATATTGTTAATTCCACATAATTTATAGTTCGTGTCTGAGGGTTGTTAAGGTTTTGGAGAGAAAATGTCTCCAATGAGATGTTACACGACGTTACTTTTTCCTTAAGTCTACCTTGGCAGATGTTTCATATCACACCATAGCTAAATATTCTAGTAATGTCAAGTTATGACAAACTTAAAATAGCTTGGGAAAGCTTCTGACGTTGACCACTGCATTCTAGATAATGTTATGTCATATTGTTTTGAATAATGATTAATAACACCTGTAAATGTCTATTAATTAATATGTCGTAATTGATTAGATCAAGGAAAATCTCTTGTTTTTCATTCGTTTTGTTTCATCTGGTAGTTTATCCTGTTGGGCTGGCTAATATCTTCCTATGGATATCTAGAGGGCGAACTGAATCACCTTTGATGTTAAGAAATAATAACATTATAATTTTTAATAAACTTTCAATGTATTTTGCAAATTTTCATTTCATTGTACTCAGATTTATATTATTGAAGAAACGCATAAGAAAAATCAAATACAAAAGTAACCTCCGTTTACTTCCCCCCAAAAGTTTATACTTAATTTGTTTTATTAAATATTATGATATTCATAAATTGATACCTTCTTATCAATCATATGTTTTACGATTTTTTTAAATACTAATTTTTCAACATTGTCTATCACAGCTTTGTAACCATAACGTTCAGTTGTTCATTCGCTCTATTTCTTCATTCCTATCTCAAATCTTACTCCCTTTCTTTATAGTTATTTGGTTACTTGGCCCTTAAGTCTTGCAAAATAAACAATCCAATGACGTCATAGCGGGAAAGGCGTCAGAGTAAGATTGATGTGGGTCACGTGATACGACCCAGGCACGTGGAGGTGTGTAATAAGCTGACTAGAGGCGATGACGTCATAAGCGCACGTTTTCGTTACGTTGGTTTCTGTAAAGAGGAAAAAATCAGTAATTTCATTTGAACAAAAAACAAAATCTGTGGCAGGGAAGAGATTAGATAATTCAAGATTTAATAAAACACACAAACAAATATAAACAAATATAATCCTCCTTTTTACTAGTGAATGTTATTACGGTAAATAACACAACAGCATCAATGTTAACATGCATTTGAAGCTAGCCATAGAACTTTTATTTTTTCATTATCATCAACTTTCAAAATCCTTATAGGGTAAATGAATATTTGATGTCATTTGATTAACTGATCTACATTTATTACGATTCCTATCCTTAACAACAAGTCATATATATATATATATATATATATATATATATAGAGAGAGAGAGAGAGAGAGAGAGAGAGAGAGAGAGAGAGAGAGAGAGAGAGAGAGAGAGAGAGAGAGAGAGAGAGAGAGAGATATAAATAAATAAACACACACAAACTCAAACACACAACCATGTATCATATATATACTGGAAAAAAACCAGAACCGGAAATGGAATCAAACCGGAACCGGAAATGAAAGAGACTTACAGCTGAGCCAAACTCTTTGACTGCGTCAGCTGCAGACTTCATCTCTTCATAACGATCTTTTGCGTTTTTAAGTGGCTGTACCATAACTTCATTGATGGCCGGGAACACCTGAAATTGTAATAGGGAAAATAAACGTTATGTTCAAATGCATTTTCTCCTCACTGAATCGGTTCAGTTCATGCAATAATACGCAATCCTCTGTAATACAAAGCATTCTTCGTATTGCAAAGGGTGAAGCCTCACTAGACGCAATTAAAGTTAGTTGATTGATAAGCAATGCCGTTTCAAAAATAATTATTCAAGTCATTTCCGTTTGCTATTTCAACTTGTTTGCCTTATTTCCTTGCAAATAATCTTCGCAAAAAACGGAGGGAGGGAGTGAAGGCCGCTTGGGCAATATTTCAGCTGTTAGGGGCGTGGGCAGAATACTGTTCTGTAACCTGATGACTGTATCTATAAGAAACTCTAGATTAGTTTGTATCAAAATTTACTCTGTTGGCGAGATAATGATTCACATTGAACTGTTAAGGATTCAGAGATGATTAGTTTGAGCTAGAATGAGATGCATTGGTGATAAAATCGCCTTGGTGTTTCGAGAAATGAGCTGACGTTTGATTCACAAGCTTGTTCTTTTTATCCTAGCCTATCCTAGGTGACGTCAAATTAGAGTTGTGCCAAGATCAAGGGTTACAAGGGTCTATCACTCACCAATATTTCATAACTTACATCTAATGCACAGATGGTGCATATCTCTCGATCTAAATATCATTCCGCACTCACGGGATCTTTTAAAATAGTAAGCCTTTGACTCTGTACCTCATCAAGCTATCAATTATTTACTTCACAAATGGTCGCAGGGTCACCATTTTGGGGCCACAGAATCACGAAATCTATAAATTACAACCCGCCTGAGCTTAGAAGTCTGTACCCAAGATTTCAGCTGTTCAGGCCTTTTGCACGTGAAGAAGATGAAACTAGCGTTTAAAGTTCGTGGTGCTTAGGACCCTTCTTAGGGGCACGTGGTAATCAAATCTCTGAATTAGAATGCGCATCTGCCATGGAGTCTGTGCCTTTAGCTTTCTATGCCTCTAATATCTGGTGAAAGAAGACGAAAACATGTCTTTAGGGCGTGTCTCCTGCGGCCCCGAATTAGAGTTCCTATTACGAAAGGAATCTGTACACAAAGTTTAAGCTTTCCGGCCCTTTTGATTCTGGAGAAGAAGATGAAAATAGGTTTTTAGGGCATGGTTCGCGTGGTCCTATTTAGGTGTCATAGGATCATCAAATCTTTAGATTAGAATCCCCATCAGCTATAGAGTCTATTTACAAAGTTCCAGCTTTCTAGGCCTTTTGCTGCTGGAGACGAAAATAGGTTTTTAAGGTGTGGCCCTAATTAGGTTCTACAGCGTCACCAAATCTATTAATTCTTTAAAATCTTATTCTTGCCGGATTATCTATTGTGAATTTTAATAAAAATGAAAATGAACCTATTTTTGTCTTGTGAGTTTTTCATCGCTTTCATTTTTAACCAATATACAAGTATATTATCATGGATGAATTCAGCATATGATTTTAATGCATTGCGATATATTCACTCAATAATTTTCGAGTGTAAAATACTGTTACAAGTTCGCTGCTGTCGCCATTTGAGAAGCAAAGAGGAAACGAAACGAAACCTTAATTCGGAGTCTCAACAACTGAAGGAAACATTTAAAATTCAGCGTTTAAGTTTTTTTATTGCGACTGTCATGTTGATTTGTATTTTCTTTACAACGACTCATGATGTTGTTGACAATAATTATTTATGCCATTAGTTGAAAACGTTATTTGTTTTTTCATTTTTCTATTTTTTTCTATTTCATTCCGGCCCAAAATGCACAGCTTGTAGGGAACAGCTGTTCTTGAAAGAGAACAAGTTCTATGGATTTACAACTTCTTTATTGCAGAACTGCGACGTTTCGAAGTCGATACAAGCACCGTTAACAAGCAGCTTCAAAATGAGTCTCAAAGAAGGTCCTTGAAAAGTAATTTTTTTAAACGTACCCGAAAACTCTTTTATATTATGATTTATTTAATCTTCCAATTTAATTGATACGTGATCAATGGATTAACCTATGATTTATCAACTCACGCCTTGCACATGGCGTTCATTTAGCCCAAATCATTTTACATGAAATCAAGAATTCTTCTTAAGACTGGTATCAGCGTAAATTAGCAGCTTATCTTTGCAAATGGCAATTTCGTGATTGATCCACCTTCATGTACTAAATGATTTAATTTGGACTCTTAAATCGGATCGCGGGTCACGAAAATTAAACAAATTACAAACAGATCAATGATGTTCTGAATGATGTGAATGTGATGTATAACAGTCTGCCATCATGTCTAGGGAAGAACAGATTGAGGTCATATTACGCAGACCTTTATTAACCAATCAAATGCGAACAAAAAATTGACCAATGAAAGGCGTGCTGTTAAGAATTTCGGTGAAAACTTTCAGTTGACAAGTTAATTAGCTATAATAATAGAAGTGCTCTAATTAGTTCAATTTCGAGTTTGCTCAATACAAATATGCAATTACGGTCGATGGACATTTATAGTTTATCAAACCATATTTTGGTAATTTTAAAAGTAAATTTATTACTATTTACTTAATAAGTAGTATGAGATGACGTCAACGATTTGTGAAATAATATTGTACTGCTTGTTGATCTAGTTATTACAATCTTGTCAGAAATGGTGTATATAAAATTACACTACAACACTTTTCATTCAATCGTATCGTATTTGAGAAACTCGTTTCCAGCCTTAGAATAGAGACAGGTTGAATTAAGTCTTCAAAGTAACATGTATGATTATTCTCAAAGAAGCTTACAATGCGCTTAAAATGTTTCTGTTTAATCAGATTCCGTCTGACATGTGGCAATCTTTGGTTACCTTGGTAACGATTTAACGCATTAGTCTTAAAGACAGAATTGATGAAGATTTGCGTCAAAGGCATTTTCAAGAAGGCTGAAAATGAAGTTCCTAACGTTTAACTTTAAAATTAAAAAACATTTTCTTTAAAAAAATACATACAAATCAAACCATACCTAACGCTCGGGGGAGGGGGTTGTCTGGGCTTGCCATTGTCCGTTTAAATATGTATTCGTTGAAAGCATGGTAGGTTTAGGTCTCAGAAACAAACAAGAGGTCAATCTTTCGTAGCGAACAACATTGTTAGTTAGAAACATATTTTAATGAGATTGACATCGGACAGATTCCATTACAAAAGTTATAAGGAGAAAAAAACCCACGCGTAATATATTTCAGACTTTAAAAATTTCAAACTGATAAGAAAACCCTAGAAGAACACAACTATAATCGTCAATTGTTTTTTGCCTATGAACAGCTTCAGCAAAAAAACACGGCAACTTTTCCTTTGATGAAGAAGCTTTTGAAGATGTGAGAGAAACAAGGGCATGTAAGGGCAAGAATGATTTAAAGGAATCGTCTCATCCACGGCAAGAAATGATATAATTGTTACCCTTGTTAAGATTGGCATAATCGAAAGTTAATGATATATGATTGTCATGGTTGATAATGAGTTTGTGAAAGACTTCTGATCTTGACCTATTTACTTGAAGGAAAATAAGTAACCAAAGGTACCAGATTTTATTCAAAGATTCCAGTATGATTAAAATCGACCGTGTTCCGAGCAATAAAAGTTTTTAAATACTGACTCGAACGCGATTTGAACGTACTCATATCAGGGACTGTCTTTTCCACAACATTCTGAAATCACCCTCGTAGCTCGCACGTTCTGACGCAATCACAACTAGGCAATCACAATGACTCCGGCAAGAGCCTTCGGTATAAATATCCAAGGGCAAGTAACTCCCGTTTACCATTAGTTAACCTTGATCACTGCTAACGTTATTTTAAACGCAATGATGTGATCAGGTCTTTTTTTCTAACGACTAAGTTTTGCGCTAAACCGGTGTAAGAACGTTCCAGCAAGAAGGGTGCTTTGAGATTTGGTCACACGGAAGCTGGTTTCTCACACACTTCGCTAAGCTAAAATAAAACGGGGATCAGGGATCGATAAAAAATATCCTGTTTGAGAACTGAAAGCAGTATGAAATGGTTCATGAGTTACTTGAGTAAAAGAAGGAGGTCAAAGTGTCAACATAACCTTGAAATCGGGTCAAGGTCACAAACGTCGATTTTGTGTGTATTTATCAAGTTCTAAGCTCTCAAAAACTTTGGAAATTATCTAGTTCAAGCTTTCCTGATTTTTTCGCTTACAAGCAAGCATTCCCAATTTTAGTACAATGGTGACCTTAAAAATTAGGTCAAGGTCATTTAAATCAATTTGTGGTATTAAAACAATTCCCGAATATACCATGTCATATAATGTTAAACACAGGCTAACGTGAAGCAGAGAACATTGATACGAAAAGATAAAAAATAACGCATCGAAAAAAAGATCTCGGAAAGAACAAGTTGATTCCAGATTTTCATATTCCGCCGTAGAGGAAAATGTTATGAAAAGGTGAGTTTTCAGAAGAAAATGTTTAACTTTTCAACAAGCGTGCTATAGACAACTTTCATAAAATAGTAGATAAATAATCTCAGCTAAGTATCTTTGAATGGGAAATTTATCAACACGAATCATATAAGGTAACACACATCCGAGGTTTACTGATGATATTTTAATCGTGTCCACGAGTTTTGATACATTTGATATCAGAAGAAAGTGTGAGGTTCTTAAATCGTACAAAATTGAAATTATCAACAAGACCACTGCCGTTTGATTACAAATGCCTTTAATTCATTGCAAAGTGTCGAAATTAAGGTTATGACGGAATTGTATTGTGATGTCATTACATAGCGATGTAAAAGCATTGTGATGTCATTACATAGCGATGTAAAAGCATTGTGATGTCATTACATAGCGATGTAAAAACATTGTGATGTCATTACATGCTGATGTAAATACATTGTGATTTCATTACATAGCGATGTAAAAGCATTGTGATGTCATTACCTGCTGATGTAAAAGCATTGTGATGTCATTACATAGCGATGTAAAAGCATTGTGATGTCATTACATAGCGATGTAAAAGCATTGTGATGTCATTACTTGCTGATGTAAAAACATTGTGATGTCATTACATAGCGATGTAAAAGCATTGTGATGTCATTACATGCTGATGTAAAAGCATTGTGATGTCATTACATAGAAATGTAAAAGCATTGTGATGTCATTACATGCTGATGTAAAAAAAAGTGATGTCATTACATGCTGATGTAAAAGTATTGTCTTGTAGTTTTGTTTTAAAGTTTTTTGTAGGTCTATCAGTTTTGGATGCTTCATTCCGGTTGCAAATTTACTCCTCTTACCTCGGCAACTGTTTCGAACATTGGAATTAGCACAAATTTGATGAATCCGATTTGAGCGGTGGGTTTCGTGACTTTATCTCGGTCCATGAAGGGAGCTACCGGAAGTCCTTCCATCTTTTCTCGGTCAGACTATAAAAGAAAAAATAGACCTGATTTAAACATGGTGATCACGTGCTATAGTATGTTAGATCCAATACGGCTAAAATAAATTCAACATAGCCCGAAAAGTTTGGCCACATTTGACCGAAGCGCCTAGTTGCAGCATGAGCTGTAAGGTACACGACTTAGCAATTTCCATCTTGTCCTGCTACGATGATTTGAATAGATTAAATTGATAATTGTATATTAAATACAATATGCAAATGAGTGATGAGATGCATCTGTAATCTTTGTTACTTTACCCGTGTTTAGGTAAATTCAAACCTTACTTATGAAATGTTTATATATTTTACATAATATTTAGATACACAGTTCGTGAAAAATATGTTTAGGAAACAATAATAGGGGCTGACACTAACCTGGTTGAAGTATTCCTCTAAAAGACAATCGACCCAGGGTTCGGACACTTCCATTGGTCGGACTTCGTTCGAAATATCACAGCATTTTATCAGAACCATTTTCAACTGAAAAAGAATGTTCAAAATCATTAATTACAATACGAAAATAAATTCTCAAACGATGATCAGTGAGACCCCACTTGGGGATGAAAATCATCTTGGAAGAAAACATATTCATTTAAATGCAAAACTATTAGCTCTAGTTATAGATAGCCCAAACCAATTGACGATCACCTTTAGCTACTTTTTGAAAGTGGGCGCTGTTCTGCATATTGAACAGATGTTAAGCCCATATGGCTGTAATTTTACATTTTTCAAGTGCAATCTGCAGGAGCGAGTCTCAATCGCACATTAAATAAACCATCATGTTTTTCACGTGCATTATGTAGGAATGATGAACATCCGCAATACACATATAAATAATCACGTTCTTCTCGTGTATTCCCGCTGACATGATGCTCATTGGCACTTGAAATTAACAATCGAGTATTTCACGTGCAACTTGCAGGAACTATGCTCATCCGCACTTGAAATAAACAATCATGTTTTCCACGTGCAGTCCGCTGACATGATGCTCATGACTACTTGAAATTAACAATCAACACGACAGGAGTGGACGTCAAGTATAGACACCACGTGCGATTGTTTTCTCTCACTATTTGGGAATTGACGTTCCCAACTGTTTCTGTATTCCCTTTCAGTTATCACACAATCTATGGACTTCCGATGACATCGTTCAATATCTCTTTCTGCATGTAAATGTATAAACAGACATAGTGGGTCCAGGCCCAGTAAAGATATGTACGCTTTAGAAATCTAGGCTTCGGTTCCCAAACGTGAAAGGATTGATTTAAGCTGGCCCAAAATAGTGATCTGTCAATATGAATGAGATTAGCGTGAGGTGAGGTGAATTGGGGTTAAACGCCGCTTTCAAAACAATTTCACATATATCGCGTCTGCTAGAATTATTGCAGGGAGAAAGCCCGCAAGACCAATGTGGATATGCATTGCGGTGAAACCTGCGAGCATCGGCTCGAACTAGTGAACCATGAGTGGTACACCGCTGGATTTCAGTGTAGCATTGCACCCAAACCGGACTACGTGTAGAACAGTTCTCTACTGCAGACAAAGTTGTGGGTGGGATTTGAACCACGGACCTCTTGATACAAGACAAACGCGCTAACCACTACGCTATCCCGCCCCGACATTAGCAAGATCGAAATCATAGCTTCGCACGAAGGAAATATAAAGCGCAGTGTTAACGGTTTTGTTTGATAACGATAGATCAGATATCAACTTTGATATTTGTATGACCTTTGATTACGAGGGATATGATTGATAGATGACATTATCAAAGATCAACAATCTGACATTTCGTTTGAGAAGAAATGGAACACATTTCGTGCAATAAAACTATTATTCTATAACATGTTGTTGGTGTAGTTAAAACTGTACATGAAATAGGATCCCTCTTTTTATTGCAGAGAGGAATAGATAAATAATGCTATAATCCTTTAAGATAGTTACAGGTCTAGTTGGGAATTTTTAATTGTTACTTTCCGTGCACATTGTTTTGGCATTGAGTCATTTAGTAATGGCACGTATTTTTAAAGATTTATTTCTTAAAAAATTTCCCACTAAACTTTAGTTCATGCCAAATGTGTTAGCTTCAGGGGTCAAAACATCCGATTATTCGTAACTTATTAACAGATGATACAGTGTCAAGCAAAAATACTGGCAGCTATGTCGTGTGAACTTCTTTTAGCAGGTAGGGAAATAGATTCGCCTAATTTCAGCAATCAGGTTAGGTTCGTTTTAGAATTCCTTCTGTTAAATAAAACGATTAACTTGCAATTGGAAAAAAATATTTTCGATTACATAAGATAACTAATTTAAGCAACGATGTTAAGTTCGTTTTAGAATTCGTTCTGTTAAATAAAAACGATAAACTTGCAATTGGAAAAAAAAATATTTTCGATTACATCAGATCACTTATCTATTTTAAGAACGTACGACTTTCCTTTAAAATACGCCAATACATACTTGTACCGTTAGTGAATTTATTTATTTTATGTGTAAATTTCTGTGTTTATTGTCAATGGATTCCGTCAAAAAAATATCTGTATTATATCTGATTCTCGTTTATCGCAGTTTAAGTGGAATTAGTATAATTGTTATATTCATTTATCTTATTTATGTGTTAATCTCGTATTCATTGTATTTGAATTTATACATTACAAACACCATTTGTTATATTCATTTATCTTATTTATGTGTTAAATTCCGTGTTCATTGTATTTGTATTCAGACATTGCAGAACCATTATAATGTCAGATCCATTAATATATAAGTGTATTTTAGTCTATTGCTATCTTTATTGTTATGTTCGTATCACCCATAAACGGGTTTTTACGATTATGGGATATACTTAAAGTATCACAGTTAATCAAACATTAATTAATGTTGTCATTCGTCAAGTAATGGGACGGCAGTAAATACGCCAACAAAATTATTCGTATTATGACAACGGTTGTCAAGACAAACCGGTAGTTACTCCAAATAAAGATGGCGGATATCTTTGACAAATTGAAATCCCTCGTTTTCGTGCTTCCGAGATCTGAATATGATCTAAGACGTTCCAAATGAATTGTCATTAAGTTTGCAGGAAAATAGTCTTTGACAAAATGGTTACCATGGTAACTGAATAATTATATCATTGTACATCTCGTTTCTCTTAATGTTATTTTTGTCTAAACAAGGTAATGGGAATAACGGCCTTTTTACATTTAGTAATCTCACGCCTCAAACGACAGGGAAGTAATTTAATAGGAGGCTTTTATTTTGGTTTTTGTGTTTCTTTCTTGTGTGTTTCTTTTTGAACAAAAGTTGAGCTTATTATACTTCGGTGAGTCACGGATTAAATTTCCATTAATATTCAAATCTATTACACTCTTCAATGTGGAACCTCACCAAGTTATGAATATATGATTGTAAAGGTACGTTGGCCTGTATGCTGAAACTAACAATTAAAGTGACACTGAGTATGTTTGATGATTTTTTCTGTGGTTGAAATAAGAGCCAATATAACCAATATATAGCCAATACAAGTGCCAAGTTATGTTCAAATCGTCCCTCTAAAGCTGCATATTTATCTCTAAAAAAACCCAAACTATGATATTTTCTTGTTTTCAAAGATTTATATAAAAACGGCCATTTCAAAGTCAGGAAGCCGAAATTCTGCTTCCAATTTAAATTACTTAAATGACCTATTTAACAATACCAATCAATATTTGTCTTTGTGTCTTCTGTAAATTAGTTTCAAAAATCACGTTTGATTCATTGACGCGCGCCATTGTCTGGTTTTCGACCACAAATTACAAATCACGACTTTAACCTGCTTGTTGACACTAAACTGAACTTTTAAGCGCTAAGATGCTGATTTTCAGGACAGAAAAACTCTTCTCTATGAGATAACACTATTCATGAAGTTCGACATATTTGACTCCAACAACATACTCTGTGGCCCTTTAAGCCTCGTCATCTTTGTTTTTCTCTTATACCCCTGACAGTATCACTAAGGAATCTAAACTAATAACCTAAGTATCCATCGTCACTTTGGTCTTTAGTCCATTATTCATAATGATGTGAAAGTGTTCATCAATATTTTCTTTGTAGGGCCATACGACCGAATTACCTTCAAGATCGTACCATTGTGAAAAGCATAATGAAAACTCCCGTAGCCGTCAATATCAGCATCTTTAACTAACAGTTTTAGCAGTATCACATTTGGTATAACCTTTCATAAGGTTCTTTAATGAATGTTGGTTTAGAGCCTATTGTATGAAGGAATGAGATGATTGGCTCTAAAGAACAGGAGTCTGTAAACTTCCTTTAAGCTGACGATTTAAAGGCACCATAGCACGCTTTTACTATACCATACCATTATACTATACCATTAGCAGGAATATATATATTCCAGAGTATTTTCGCCAGTGCCCTACCCGAGAAAAACTTCACCAACTTATGACGTCAGTAAACATAGACGTGTTAAAAGGACTGGCATTGTATTTGAAAAGAAATCTATATGTTAAATGAATTTCTTATTTAGTATTGACATATTCTCTGTATTCTTAGCATCTATATGCGATTCAATGTAAAAATCATATATATACATGGCAAATAACAGATATTGTAATAGTAGTATTTTATCATTTTGTGCCATCAACAAAGTTTAAATATATGGAAATGACTAACAATTTACATAAAAGATATCTGTTTTCATACTGAATTACCTAACAAAATTTCATGTGTTCAAGAAATGTTCATAGCACTACAATGTACATGTGTTTGTAAAATCTGAATATGCTTTGTATATTATATACTTGTATTCCGCACAGCCAAATTGTATTTCAATACTGTTGTACTCTGGGCCACGAGGCCTCCAATACTGTAATAAAGACTTTGACTTTGACTTTTTCGGTTCAAATTGTCTCTTATAAGAGGCTCCCACTTTAGCTTTCCATCGATGCAATGAAATACTTACTATTCTTCACAATCGACTTATGATCAACAATAAAAAAAGAAATGAATTTAAAAAATTAGATATCAAAATCTCAGGCCAGTTGTCCAAAAAACATTAATTTGGACTGAACTAGTAACGTGTGCAGCTTTTGAACTTACCTAGACGCTGAACTGAAGGATGAAATATTGTTTATTAAAGTAATCTTGTAAATTAACCGATTTAAAGAAAATTATATATATTGGATTACAGCGGTTGCCTTTTTCGCTCGTCTAGTTGTATGCAAAGTTAGAAAATTTCCGATATCGTATTTCATGCGGATTTAATCCAACGTTGAATCAAATACCTCCGGTCTTTAAGAATCAACTTTATCGACGAAATAAAAGTATTTATTTGTTAAACGCACTAGTGCACGCCAATATTTCGTAAACACAACTGCACAGATACTGCATATCTCTCGATATTACTCACTATCCTCACTCAAGTAATCTACCTCGTAAGTTATTTAACAAAAATTTACGTATTCAGGTAGTAAAGTGGATTTATAAAGGCCGGAAGTATTTAATGTAACGTTACATTAAATCCGCATGAACTACGATATCGGAAATATTAAGATTTTGCTCATAACCAGAAAAGCGGAAACGGCAGCCGCTATGGTCAATCTAATAACAATGCTAATACTGTGTTATTAAATCGGTTAATTTACAACATTGCTTTCATGAAACATATTTAATGATTTGTTCTCAATTCAGAGTTAAGGTAAATTCAGTTGCTGCACACAATACTAGTTCAGCCGTTTCAAAGTGTCAATAATTTATCCGTTTTCTGCACAGCTAACCATAGATTTTTATATGTCCAAGCCGACAGCGACTGTCTTAACGTTTTCATTGTTGATTGCAGGTACATAGTTAAGAATGTTTAGTATTTCATTGCATCGATAGAAAGTTTAAGTGAATGCATAAATCCTCGTACACCTTAAAATAGCCAATTTAAACCGTAAAAGCTCGTGTGGCTCGTTAGCAAATGCAAAAGCGAGAGATACGCATTATCTGTGCATTTGTTGTGTTTACGAAATATTGGTTTACAGTAGTGTCTTGAATTGACAACATTAATATACCACAGTAGAACTTAAACAAACACCCCAACCTTCATTTTCTATCTGTCTTTCTACATGACTTGCTCTTATTAAGTTTCAGTGTGAAAAATTTCAGATATATATAATTTCGCCATAACTGTCACTAAGATATCAGTGTTGACAGCAATGAAGCATAATATGATATTTGAATGAATGATTAATCATGTTTTACATACAAGAGCGACTTGACCAACTCTGGAGCAGTTTGACCTAATGTCTGGGGCAACTTGACCAAATTTGCTGGGGCAATTTGCAGGAGAGGCAACTCGACAAAATCCGTTGGAGTAACATTGGAGGCTACCGGTTTCGTTTTCAGATTGTAAAAAAAAATTAATGTTGACGATATTGTAGTTCATACGGATTTCATGCAACCTTGCAATAATTCCTTCATGTTTGTAAGAACATAGTTTATGAACTTCATGTGTATTTAAAAAATACGGAGATTGTTCATTAAATTCAAAATTAAGTTACTAAGACAGGAAGATTCTTGCTCTATGGCTTTGTTAATAATGTTCTAGTTTTTTAAAACATGAAATAAAATGTTCTCTAAAATATCTTAAATACATAAAATGGAACGATAAAATAAAACTGATTTTAAACAAAAGTTACTTATTCTTGTGACGGCCTTTAAGACTTACTAATTTCAAAATTATTCAATAAAAGTACAAAAGTACAACGATCCAATCAATGTATCAATTACAACAGATGTCATTTCGAAAACATTTAAGAATAGTTTTCCTTGGAAACACATTACAAAGTAATGAAGTAAACCGAATAATTGAATTGCATATGGTTTGTTCATCGGTTAGATGATTAAACAGTAATGTCTTTTATTTCAAGCACGATCTAGCCACAGCCTTTGAGTAAAGTATTTGGTGAATTTACTATATACATTACTTTGTAACGTAGATGTAATAGTAACGTGTTTATCTTCTTTATATGAAAGATGTGCTAAATCATATAATCACATCTGGTAAATATTGGATTCATATTTTGTTAACCAGACAGTGTTGTTTAACTGCTACGTTAAGAACACCATTGAATCAAGCCTTCTATATCACACGATTTGTGACACAGACAATGTAACGTCAAAATTACGGGAAGACTCTCATAGACTATCAGACACACATTTAAACTTGTACTTTCTATGATAAAAAAAATTTGATTTGAAACAAAATGTTTATGCATTAACTTATATATACACAAATAAAAAGGCCCGTCTTAAAATTCGTATTTAATTGACAAAAATAATTAGGAAAATATCGAAATTTTTAACTCATTAATTTTGACATAATCTTACATTGTGCAACTGAGGAAATATCTATCCTAAAATGACAATATCCCTAATTTATTTTGTCCAGTATATCTTAGATCCATGAACACCTGTCTTTCTAAATTTTCAATGCTGACATTATATAGAATGATTATGTTAACCAACTACTACTTATAAAAGCAAACCCTTAACAATAACTTCCTGAAAGCACGTGCAAGGCGCTCCGATTGTTGTTTGGATTTGCCTGTCAATCAATGTCAACTTCAAGCGCTGGCAATCGACATAGAATTTCGAGAAAATTGGTCCGGATATTACCTTAAGATCTTAGCGATAGGATAAAGATTGAGGACAGAGATTATTAAACGAGCAACCGTGATCGAACCATGAGAATGTGTTCATTACCGAAGCTTATGAACAGTCTTCAATTACTATTAGAAAATAGAAAATAAAAAAACTCTTATTTTTTGGAACTTTAGAGATAACTTTTGACAGCCGATTTGACATAACACAAGACACATGTAACCTTGACTCTCATTTAAGCCACATAAAATTTATGAAACATATTCTATGCCACTTAAATACGCAGTAATAAATTGCAATATATTCCTTCAACATTTAAGTGGGAAGATTTAAAAAAAAAAAAAAATTAAAATTTAAAAATTTTAAATTTTTAAAAAAAAAACGAGCTTTGGCCACTTTAACGTCTTCAGAATAACCTACCGTGTCCAGATTATCTTTCTGTTTGCTGTCAAAACCTGTTGATAGTTTCTCTTTAAAGCTTTCCATTATTTCGGCATGACGGGCCATATCAGTAGCAAGAATTAACATCGTCACTCCCTGAAAGAAAATTGATTAGTGAATTAATACAAAAATAAGATTTTGTTTGAAAATTTTATTTACGTTGTGAACAAACGTAAAAATAGTTTTTGTTTGTTGCAAATTCAGAGGTGAACTCCAAAAAGGATTATCAATCACGTAATTGTGGCTCACAAGCCATACTCTTTAGTATTTCAAACCTAAAAAGACAAATCTCGGATAATATTAAAAAGGATTCTATCATTTATGGCTTATTAATAATGACTTTTATAACGAAATATACAACTTAGCACCAAATTGTGACATCATTTTGAAATAAATTTAAAAAAAAAATGTGATACATATTTTCCCCCCCAATTATTTCAATGCTATTTAATTGCATTTGATAATTAAGAGCAACAAGTGTAATGACATATATTTTATGTTTTCAGACTAAAGCTGCTTAAACCAGGTTGTTGACATGTATATCAAAGGGAATTTCTACATAATCTCTACACATAAACATCAGGAGATGACTAACTTATTATTGAACGAAGGTAAACAACACGATTTGTCAAGAAATAGAAGACATTATTTCAATAAACCGAATAACACGTCATTCTAATATGTGGAGTAACACGCTATTTCTTTAAGTAGAGTAACACGTTATTTCAATAAGTAGAGTAACACGTTATTTCAATAAGTAGAGTAACACGTTATTTCAATAAGTTGAGTAACACGTTATTTCAATAAGTTGAGTAACACGCTATTTCTTTAAGTAAAATAACTCATTATTTCAATAAGTAGAGTCACACGTTATTTCAATAAGTAGAGTAACACGTTATTTCAATAAGTTGAGTAACACGTTATTTCAATAAGTTGAGTAACACGCTATTTCTTTAAGTAGAATAACTAATTATTTCAATAAGTAGAGTAACACGTTATTTCAATAAGTTGAGTAACACGTTATTTCAATAAGTTGAGTAAGACGCTATTTCTTTAAGTAGAATAACTCATTATTTCAATAACTAGAGTAACACGTTATTTCAATAAGTAGAGTAACACGTTATTTCAATAAGTAGAGTAACACGCTATTTCAATAAGGAGAGTAACACGTTATTTCAATAGGTAGAGTAACACGTTATTTCAATAGGTAGAGTAACACGTTATTTCAATTAGTACAATAACACGTTATTTCAATAGGAGCTAAGTAAACTCTTTTCCATTAAGTAGAATTATTACTATCATTATCATTATTTCAATTAGTAGAGTAACATGTTATTTCAATTAGAAAATAGTATACTTTATTCCAATAAGTAGAATAATATGTTACGAAGTAAAATAATTTGCACTCAGAGTTCATTCATTGAATATGCTACTTTATTTCAACTGATATTAGCTCTTTCACTGTTGCGCATATGATAAATATACTTACCCCTCGAACTCGCTTAAACGTATCCTTGTCAACATTTGCGAAAATATTACACTCTGGGTTGGAGAGTATTTGGAAGGCGACCGCACAGTGATGATTTTCCAGTGGGGATATATCGTTATATCGGATTGCTAACTCAGTACGAGCGTTGATTTGATATCTGAAAAATACAGAATATTAATGATATCAAATAAATATCAGCAGCTGAGACACAGAGTTTGAATTTCATTACATTGGGTGCAATATATCTCAGATTCGCTTTCATTCGCAGGTTTATACTTGAAAAGACCGATACACCGGTCGAAATGAATTCATCGAATTGTATTAAAGATTATTAAATAACTATATGTGTATGTATGTATGTATGTATGTACATAACATTTGTGCGTATAGATGTCATTGAAACCAGAACAATACATTAGATATGCACTGAAACAGACAAATCGAGACCCTTTTATCTTCTCCAGTTAGTTAGACATGATATCATAATCAATTTTCCTAACTTAGGCTCGCTAACAGGTCGGGCACATTTATCATGTCTAACCAAATCCCCTGGCGGTTGATCCTGACAGTCGTATACATTTTTATTATCCAGTCTTCTCACCGGTCATTGTAACACAAATTTACCAAATGTAAAGTAACAGCATTGCTGAATGCTAAACTATTTTGTTTTCAAACGACCGGGAAATGTATTTCTAATATGAACTCTTATACTTGTCCAAGACATTGTCGGATCCAGGAAATGCGTTTAATTATTTCAAAACATAAAATTAAAGAAAGGGGGTTGTTGAACCCCATGGATATCCTCCCCAATCGATCCTCCACTGCCAGACGTTAGGAAGGGGGGAGGAGGGGGGAGGGGGGGGGGTCTGCTTCTTTCAACTTCAGTTCTCTTTATCATTCGAGGTGGAAAATATATTCCAAAAACTTAACTGAAAACGGTACATTCGATGCAAAAGTGTCTGCGTAGATTCAAAAACATTGTCTTGCAGTTGAAAATATTCACCTTTGTTTTTTAAAGGGATCACTTTTTTATCTCCAAAATATGCCACTGCTCAGCGTAAAAAAGGGATTGTGCAATGTTGCACTTATAGTTCGGCAAAAACATACCGAAAGACATAAAAGCAGATTAGCAATCTGTTGACATTTGTCTTTGAGGTAACAGGTCACTAGTGATATTCCCTCAAGCCTTTTCTTGATATTTGAAACGCCATCAACAAAAGTTTTCTTCTCTTTTAAGCAAGATCAGATAACGTGCTTTGTTTCGAAATTAGTTGAGAATGCATGCAGATCTGAAATGCGATTCTAAGATGTTAAAATTGGTCGCTCATGAAAATTTTCATTATACACAAAAGATAACGTTTTGAATTTTTCAAACGATATACGTCGTTACGAAACTAGCCTCATTTTCAATAATGAGGTCATATTGACACTTAAACTAAAACGTTCAGTTTGCTGAGTATAACACGGGATTTTCTATCATGAAAACACCGAGCTTCTTATCAAATTACCAATATTTGAAAATTAATCCCACGTGCAGGGCAAGCACTATTTGTAATAACAATATTACAAATTACCAACTTCATGCAAAATCATGATACCCTGAAATATTACCTTCCCAAATATCATCTTTTACGTTAGAGGAACACATTGATTTTAATCATACTTGGTTTAGACAAGGTCTTTTATTATAGATTCTTGGACTTTTATTTCAGATTATATTTCTATACAGGTCCTTGGTTTAGAAGCTGTATTGCAACCAAACTTTGTTAACACATGTCTAACGGCCGTTGTAAGACGTTTTATGAGAAGCCTGCAGGTCAAATGGACGTAGCAATTTAAGTTACTTTCCAAAATCACGATCAAGATATTTAAGTACGATTTATTTCTGATGACAATTTTAATAGGGATATTTTGAGTAACAATATTGTTACCATTAAACCTCAATGACTCACAACGATTGTACTAACTTGTTAATTAACAGAAAAGACAAAGATGAAAATCAGAGAAATTGCAGAAATACAGTTTTGATGATAGTGTCTCGTACTAAATGACACTGAGAAATTATCGCGAGCTTAAAGTTACCCATTATTTATTTCCTAATTACGTTGATTTTTTTTAAAAATCGGAAGACCTACAACATTAGTAATACCTTCCGGAAAAATGATATTTTGCACATTCAATGCCGCGATTATGAAACATAAGAATTCAGAAGCGATATCGAGCGGCGACAAAATAAGCAGGCGATTTTTCATACATAACATGATTGTGTGGTATGAACAATGTCTCACATGACCAATAACTGCCGTCGTAAATGATATTTGTCAACAAATAAATATCGATGTAATCTCGGCAAGATATCGATTTATCAATATCACGCGCTGATATGAAAACTGAAACATGACAAGTGCGACATTTAGTCGATGGATGAAGTATTTGAACCAAAATCGGGGAATTTTTAAGCTTTAACTTGAACACATTGAAAAAGTGCTAATTCCAAGTTGACAATGATTTGAATTTCATCAAATAGATATCACATGACATCGCGTTGAATTTTAAAACCTCGGATTTACATACACTGTCAAGTCATTCGAACTGAAAAAATTCTCGTAAGCAATTTTTAAATTTTTTTTAGATAATCGAATCAATGCCAACTTCAATTTAAGAAAAAATCTTATTTCGAATTCGCACGACACAATAAGTTTCAAATGACATTGATATATAGCATTTTAAGACACATTTATAAAATCCCAAACAAAATGATACAGTATGTCAAATTTTAACGCCAATGTTTATGGACACACAAGGTTTCCATGGCAACGCATTCAGTTTAAGAATTCCGGAAATACATAAAGAAACATAGCTCCAATTTTCCAGGATTTCCTATCAGGAAACGACTAATGTAAGCCCATCATCAGTTAACATTAGCCTGCTAATTGAATTAAGACTAATGAAAAATTCAATGACTAATGTCTTTCAGAACAATGTCTTCTCTTCTACGCCATCTACAACAAACTTCCTTGATGAAAATAGAGAATTACATTTATTAGCATGAAATCATGTTTTTGCCTGAGAAGTCGTCTCGTGATCTCCGGATCAACTACGGCAAAACTCATATGAACCATTTTCCATTTCTGTCGCAGAGACAGCGAATCATCACTATCCCAAGTATGACACGATAAACAATATCGGGGATTATCAACATATACTGAAGAAATATATCATACTTTTGACAAAAGAACAATGTAAGAACAGTGTCGTTTTTATACGTAACCATGACGTTATAATCACTATGTTATAATCGAAATTATGAAACTTAAATAATATAATACCAGGGCTTATTACTCGCCCGTGTAATATACTGCAGTGTAATATATATACGGCGATATTAAACTAGTGTAATACCGCTGCACGTGGTCGTGACATCACATTTTGGCACCACCGTCACAATGGCGGCAGGGTCGCGGAAATATTTCGTTCAGTAAACTTTCGGCATATGATGCTTGATTACTGAGGTCAATTAATAAACAGAATACTAAATTTCCTTCAATTTGATACTATTTGTATTAAACTCGTTAATGATTGTGTATAAAAAAAAGTATTAAATGGAAGTTTGTTTAGTATCCTCTATTTAATCAAGAGATAGTTTAAGCACATTTATCCCGTCTATTGTCACACGTAGCCAAAACAGGCGATTAACAATCAAAATCAAAATTATGAAACTAATATTTCATAATACGAGCATTTAATCCAGAGATGGTTTCGGCACATGTTCCTATACACGCAGCCAAATAACGGTTATCAGGACTGTGCAACTTACAATCAGGACTGTGCAACTTACAATCAGGATTGTGCAACTTATAATCAGGATTGTGCAACTTACAATCAGGACTGTGCAGCTTACAGTCAGGACTGTGCAGCTTACAGTCAGGATTGTGCAACTTACAATCAGGATTGTGCAACTTACAATCAGGACTGTGCAACTTACAATCAGGACTGTGCAACTTACAATCAGGACTGTGCAACTTACAATCAGGATTGTGCAACTTACAATCAGGATTGTGCAACTTACAATCAGGATTGTGCAACTTACAATCAGGATTGTGCAACTTACAATCAGGACTGTGCAACTTACAATCAGGATTGTGCAACTTACAATCAGGACTGTGCAACTTACAATCAGGACTGTGCAACTTACAATCAGGATTGTGCAGCTTACAATCAGGACTGTGCAGCTTACAATCAGGACTGTGCAACTTACAATCAGGACTGTGCAACTTACAATCAGGATTGTGCAACTTACAATCAGGATTGTGCAACTTACAATCAGGACTGTGCAACTTACAATCAGGACTGTGCAACTTACAATCAGGATTGTGCAACTTACAATCAGCAATGTGCAACTTACAATCAGCAATGTGCAGCTTACAATCAGGACTGTGCAACTTACAATCAGGACTGTGCAACTTACAATCAGGATTGTGCAACTTACAATCAGGATTGTGCTTTTACAATCAGGATTGTGCAGCTTACGTATTGTTGTATTGTTATAGCCCGGATGGCATAAATCGTGGCACACAGCGGCAGTGAGTAGGATTCCACAATCAGGATTGTGCAACTTACAATGAGGATTGTGCAACTTACAATGAGGATTGTGCAACTTACAATCAGCATTGTACAACTTACGTATTGTTGTAGCCCGGATGGTCTAAATCGTGGCACACAGCGGCAGTGAGGAGGATCCCAAGGTCTTCTCTTTGCATAACGTCCCACAGTTTGCACAAGTGGATCATTCCGTACATCATTTGGGAGACGCAGAAACAATGGCGGAAGTTGTGGAAAGGGTTATTCCGGTAGTTTTCCTGAACGCAGAGCTGAATTGGACACAAGATTGAACATATTAGAATTACACGCCATTTAGATAGTGATCAAGTTATGATTGTTTTATTTGGGAGCACATCATCTGTACGCATTCAAATTGCTTTTAGTTTTTCGGGTCATATCCTTTGCGAATTCAAATCCTTATCATTAGAGTCAGGTCACAAGGCCGACACTGATAGCACCAACAGCTTACCATTCGATCACCAGACTTCGACATAAGATAATTTTCTATTTATGTTTGGTACATGTTAGCAAGCTTTTTTTAGTGAGAAATAATATGAAATTTGAAGAAAAGGTTTAATGGTAAATCTCGCTGTGGTCAATAAAACATTTAAGTCGCGGTTTAAAACAAATGACATTGTCAAGCATTACACTTGAATGATTTCATTTGACCAATTAATAATCAATATTTGAGGGCGACTTTTTGCTCTATAGATAAATAAAATAGTCAGAAGCTTATGTAGTTTTATTATATAAGGAACAATTACGATTTGATAAAAAATATAAAAAGGAGTTGGTCTTATATAAAAAGCCAACCATTTAAAGAGAGGTAGGCGTGAGTTGTACAAGAGTGAGAGACATTACATATATATTATATTATATATATGTATATTCATTTATTTGTGTTACATATTTCCATAAGTCCATTAACTTTTTAAACCTGGAAAGAACGGGTCTGTGAAGAAGTAACGATATTTCTACCGATTACGAGTTTGTACACGAGTTTCCCCAAAGCAGGAAGTAAAGGCTAAATACAAATATCAGGTGTCGGATAAGAGAGATGAATTGTGATGCTGATATAGCAATAAAATGATATTATCGAATTGCTTATCAATTGACATTCACATATCGTCTTTCATCACACAAGATGTCTATCCAAGGATTTGCTTTTATGTCACGTGGATTACGCTAAGTTCCTGTGGCTGAATTGTAAATCAGATTATGTTGATATCACAAATGTGGTTTTTGTATGGCATTATTGGCTTTTCCAGTTTATTGTATAGCCGCTTAATGGCTTTGATATCACATAATTGGCTTAGACATCAAATGTTTGACTTGTGTAAAAAAACAGGTTTGCCTTTTAGTAATGTGTCACGCCTTTCGCTCGAAATCACGTTTGGCTAGAAAACTCAGAATTGTTTGGTTAATGTCATGATTTTAACGATTTTTAAATTGCAAGATTTGTTATTTTATGATTAGTTTTGTTAGAAAACGATTTGCGCAATTATCGCATGGTTGCCTTGTGTAATACAATCTGGCTTGGATAGCTAACGAATTATTCATGTAAATTTGTTCATATGAAAAACTTGTATGTCATGTGATAAATCTGTGTATGAAACAATCTTCCGTGTATACAGTGGTTATTTAATGAGTCAAATGATTAGCTTGTGAAATTATATTGTTGTAAATCACATAAACTCATTAACATAATCAGAATTTGTATGAATTGATTTAAAAGCGTAATGATACGATTGAGCATAATGTTATTGGTATGATTCACATGGTCGCATATCTGTCCAAAAACAATTAACGGAATGGTATGATATAGTATCACAATAGTGGTATGTTTGGCGTGGTCAGCATGCGTACCAAATTTCAAAAATAGTTAGCGAAATGTTATAATGTATCATATGAATTATTTGTATTTTTCTTTGTATCATGTGTATCAATTAATGTACCAGTGTAATGATATGACTGTGTATATCAAACTTAATATCTATTTCACCAATACCGGTCTCCAAAAACCGTATTGTAACGGTACGATTATGTGTCACGTGGTCATGTGATCGGTTTGCATTTCACTTACTCAGATTTTAAATAAATAATAAGTTAACGTACTGGGATTTGTGTATTAGATTTCTTTCTTTTTGACTTTATATTATATTTTGTGTATCAGTAAATGAGTTATTATGATGGTGTGATTGTGTACCACATTATTTGTTTCTATACTGCCAGGCAAAAGAAAGGTGACGACTTCAAAGGGTGGTCACACTCGCTACTGATGACAGATCTAGACTCGGTGATTCCTGTGACTACTGAGAGTTTCTGTGCACTTGACTTTTAACTCCACATTTGTGTCATTGTTTATATTGACCTCCTGTCTCTTTCCTTGTGTATTGGGGAAAATTAAATGCCGATATTTGGATGCTTTTTAAAGAAAATATTGGAAAATAAATAAATTATTCGTTAGAATTCACACATCTGCGTTTTTCTTATTTCATAGACTTGAAAAATGAGTGGAACCTTTCTTTTGCCTGGTAGTTTATTTCACATGGCCTCACGTGTCTCAGTAAACCAACGTAACGGCTTGTTGTAGCATGTGGTCACAGATTTTGTGTCAAATAATTGGCTAGTGTAACGTGATTGCAAATGATAAAATCATCAACCTACCAGCCACCTCTTAAGCGTAATGGGGTTAATGTTGAATTCTTTCACAAGTCCGAGTTCATGGTACATGTGTTCGAGAAGACTTAGCATCTGCAAGAGAAGTAGGAAGATGGTTAATAAGATTCAAAGAACGAAACACTGTTTTCAGTAGAAAAGGACACTAGCGAGCGCTCATCAACACACTATGTAAAACTTGATAAAATGAACGGGTAATAAAAATGTAAACATTCTTTGAAACAGCTATTTGCTAGCGCTCATGAACACACTTTCTCTTAATTGAATACAGCTTATAGGGTTGTAAGACTGTTAATATTCTGATATGTGCACGTACTGATATATATATATATATATATATATATATATATAAATTAATAATGATATTTTAAAAAAAAAAATATTGGAAAAATGTCCGATCTGAATTTCAAACCAGCACTAATAACATACTGAGCAAAAAGGGAAAATATTTTCTTGTTAATAATTCTTTGAAATGTCCGAAAACGGATTTAAAAGACTTTGAACAGGACCGATAATCATTAGTTCTTTTCTGCTTGAATTAATTACAAAATAACAAAATATTTCAAGAGGTTTCCGGTCAAAGAAATCCTGAGAGACTTACCTCGTTCGGTTCCCAGTGCCACATGTCGAATGTTGGTTGTTTTAAGTAGTCAATCGTCTCTTGCGATAGTGTATACTGTAATATATATATACATAAGGTACATACAATATCTATCTTCTTGTGTCTTGTAATAAAAACATAACTTCAAAATAAACAAATATTCATTGGATAAAATGTGAATATGACATGAGTTTTGCCGATCGATGAGGCACAACAGAAGTCATTATGAAATTGTTATAGTTGATTTTGCTAAAAATCAGTTTTGAATGATTTTTTTTTACAGGATACATCTCCAAATTTCGTTTGTGCTCAAAGGGGCGGGGAAGAATTTTCTTAAACATATATATATGCTAAATGATTCAGGAACGCATGATGACTCAACTCGACTATCCGTAGTCGTAGAAGAAAGTCAGTATCAATTATCACAACTGGCGGCCATTTTAGTGTGAACACCTTTTAATCATTGAATGTAGGGAAAGGGTTTCATGTAAACCACCGAGACAGTTACGTTTGTTTGAAAACTTCTCCTTTTGATGTAAGACATTGTCTTGCACTTGGTAACAATTATTTTCGTTTTCAGGAGGTGAATTTCTTTTCCATAAAAACATGCCACTGTCCCTTTAAAATTTCGTTTCGTTGTCAATCTCATTAAAATAAAATATAATATAGCTGCACTACGTTACGCAGATTAAAGATCTCACTAGGCCCCTTACTCAAGCCACATTTATTCGGATATTTAGGCAGTTAGACATTCGGAAAACAGTCGGAAAGTTCGATTTTCGAGTGCCAAAAGCGTACAAGCGAAATAGAATTAGCCTGCACCATACAATACGGGGCGAACTCGCTGGTTGGATGATTTGAATTATGTCAGAGGCAAACTTGACGGCTCGCGTAACGGAGCCAGGTGAGATCTACACGGGTAATGTAGTGGAGCATTTAGATTTCATTTTAATGAGATTGTTTTGTTGTAAGCGTGTTATCAACTAAATATATCTGAACTATAAAGCATTGTAACAAGGTTTTTTTAGGAAAATAAGAGGATCTCACGAAAATAATTGTCACCAACTGGATGTGGATATGATATAAACATAAGGATTTAATAAACTTGTGTGGCAAGTTCGAATGATTGAAATGCATTTACATCAAAATGGCCGAATGCAGTTTTCGTTTGAAATGGGACACATTCTTCAACTACGGATAATCGAGTATCGAATTCTTTTTATTTGCATACACTACTGGAAAACTGGAGATTTAAGCAAATAAAATTTTGAAAAAGTGCCTCATTGCATTTGAGTATAAGGTGTGTGAGCTTCCCACCCAAAATAAAACGCCGATTGCAGTGGCATTATTTATGTCAATATTAAATAAATCGATGTAGTATTACGAAAAAAAACTTACAATTCTGATACGATAAAGTAAACTGATATAATCAACTTCGTTTCTTAAAGATTTTGTTTTTTTGGCACATGTTACAAATTTTCATATTTTTAGGTTTAAACTGTTGAGCTTACAAAATCATAATTTGCTACAAAAAACGGTAATGTAATTCATCATTGACTTTCACAAAACGGAAATACGAATTGGAAACGGAAGTACTTAAAACATAGATACATTCATAAAAGTAATGTCATCAATTGTAAGTTTCGAATAAATATATTAATTTGATGGACGTAGAAATATCTGACAGTCCAAAAATGGTCTGAACACGACAACCTAAAAATATCGCCAAAGTAAGAATGAAATTTGCTTAAACGGCTTTAGTACATAAAATCGTTGCAGATATCCCTTGATTGGCAAAGCTGTTCAGAGGAGTGATATGGAAACTGAAAGCTTTTAATACCCTTCTCGTAAAGGGGATTTAAAAATTATTTTCTATTAAGAATATCATATTTCAATGTTAAGTTAACGCCTTTGGTTTCCAAAACACGAATCTTCAATTTTCTTCATATTGGTAGTATATTCAGTACAGATCCAATTATAACCTTATCGTTTAAGTTATTCAATTTATCATTGTTCATTGGCCACACCAACAGACTTTTTTGGTCAAAACTTCACAAATGCTCACGCGAGATCTCGGGGACAAAGTTTCTATAAAAAAACATAATTTAAATTTATTCAAATATTACAATATATATATAATTTATCAAACTTGTGGTAACAATTTTCTTTGCACGAGTCACATTCAATTTAGATTTCAATTTTAACTATTTGACCAAAAATCAAATGGCCATGAGTCGATCGAGACATGCCATTTGCCATTCATAATCAATATATAACATCAGTATTGTTGAAAGGGTACTGAATTGGGTAATTTTACAATGCGAAGAATGTTGTTATTCATCATGTATTAAATTTTCGATGTCAAAAAATAATTTAAAATCTTTTTTTATCACATTTTTTAATTTTCCACTTTAAATTTGCCATTGAAATATGAAAAGAGTTCGGAATTAGCAGATATTTCATTTGACACAGGAAAACACTTTATATAAAACAGATATAAAAGCTTATGAACACACATTAACACACAAAAACACGCATGACAGTTCAAGGGAGATAATTCGAGAGGATAGGAATCGTCCTTCACCTTTTCCAAGTAAAAAACTATTTGGGTCTCATTTCCAAACAGTTTTATTTTTTTCACGGATCCCCAAATGGATTTTTTTCACAAGCTGAATTGGAAACTAGACAGACGTCGTTTCCGCTTGCATGTGAAAATACCATTTTGATCGACGTGACTCGCGCATCAGACTGACTTCCTATTTCCGGTAACCGTAGCTTGGCAACATTTATGATTTAAATGAATTTGTCGAAAGCGGAACGTACCGACCTCTCTTTTTCAGAATCTTCATCTTCAGAAAGATGAGCTAGCACAGTAAAGCCAAATTGTGTGATAATTGTAAATAAGACTATACATACACATGCGGAATGTCAATAGACATGTAAGTATACATACCTATCTGTATAAGTAATATAGTATATAAGACAAAGTCAGCCATCTTGAATTCTTTCCGGAAATGGTTAAACTGGTTCCTTGGCTCGTTTGCGCTATATTACGTTCCTTAGTAAGAATCTAAAATGGCGAACAATGTCCGACTTTCTTAGTGCGTAATATAGATAGGCATGTTAGTTACATGGCATTTGGTCTGACAGATGTGTGTTGTAGTTCTATTCTTGAAGAGATTGAATATGAAATAAATGCAAAACGCTTAACGACCTCTAGATTGTGGTTAAGGGTAAGTTATTAGTTAAACCGATTGAATGTATATTAGTTTATTATGAATCAAACCTCGTTTAACACTTACAGCTTACAGTACTAATAATTATGACATAATTCCCTTGAATGTAATCAACTGAATTTAAGTCAATGACTATAAAAGAAATTTGATTTTAGGAATGATCTCGATATTTTTAAAACCCTTTTCAGTCGACTTCTAAATGTTTCAACGTGTTCTTGACATCGATTGAATATTAACATTGAATCTGAGATTTTAATATTGAAAATATGAATTTCAATCTGGAGTAGAATTTTCTTTTTCATTCCAAACACTAAAAGCGGTTTGAACAAGATACATTTTGGCCCAAACGTACCATGATAAATAGATAAATCAGTGTTTACAGGAGACTTAACATTGGAAGGTATTTCGCCTTGAATAACATACAACCTATTCGTTATATTGCAAATTAAACCGTAATTTGGTTCAGACGCGATACATAAAAACCCCTTACCATTTGTCAATTTTTTACAATGATATGCGTTATGACAACATAACATTTAAAGGAGAATCCAATTTCATTAGCAAGATTCTTATCACTCAAAATCCATTTATTAGCGAGATTTTTGTCAGGGTTACTGGACACAGGAAGTCAGTCTTGTACGTCAGAAATGATGACGTCATGAAAAGATGCGGACCGGAAGTTGCGCACTTGGTTACCTTCTGGTACATCAGAGGAGATTTGGCCCTTGATTGCCTCTGGTCCTGTGGTGAATCGCTATGAACAATAGAACGATCACTTATTTGATTTAAGATCTTGTACACGTATTATACCATTGCGTTCAGTAGTACGCTTGTTCGCCTACTTAGTGCTGGAGCGCTCGCGAACAACCCGTGCTACTGAACGCATGTGTCCGTATCCTGCTCTGATTCAGCAATGCTGCTCCTGAAACCTATCTGAAGCCAATTTCATTGCAAAGATAGAACAGTCTTTGAGGACTTTTTTTACGGAATTGGTGTCGAAGAATAGGGAATTTTTTGGGAATTTTTGAACGATTGCATAATCATTCAACCAAGGGGAACTGGGGATCAATAACCTGTCTTTATAAATAATGGAATGTTTTTTTAAAAAAATGATTTAATGATAAACATGTTTGCATCTATTGAAACTTAAAATTCAGAAATGTGAAGACTATTAACCAATTTTGCGATTTTAACGAATTTAGTTAATTCCATAAAATAAAGTATGAGATCTTTTAAGAATTCCAAAAGACACGAAGTGGGAAATCAGTTCAAAGAATTTGGAATGAATTACTGAAAAAATATACGATTAACAATTTTAGTTGCATTAATTGAGTTGTAATACTACAATATTTGCTATTTTCAAATTATCCGATGATTTAAACAAAATTTACTTGGCAAAAAAGAAAGACTTAAAAGAGATAGTGTCATAATTCTTTCTCTCGTTGCAATTAAATTGGCAACAGGTATAAAAAACAAATTGTACAAAGACAATAAAAAGACATGTGCAGACAGGTGACAGGGTTAACATGCAAAAAATGATTCGGCAATGGAGACAAAATGGAAGACCAACAAATGAAATTAAAAATTGAAATAAATTGTTTTTGTTGGTCATTCATTTTGTCACATGACGTGTACCCAATGTACCTGGCTGGTTGTTTATTACACGGAGAGAGAATGTATCCTACTGGATTGTTGTTCCACATTTCAAGGTGGGTATAGGTGAGAAAGAATTGCTCTAATTTAATTGTTTCTATGCGGAAATCTCACAATGTAACTTTAGAGATGAAAGCTTGAGGTAGACACTAAAGACTATTGATTGAAACTGCAATTAAGAAAAATGTAACTTTTAACAATACCCGGATTTGAACCCAGAACTCTTTCGAAAGCCCTAGCCACTGCGCTATCCGGCTCTATTTCTATCTGGTATATATTTTTCTATGACGCAACTGTGAAATTCTTCATTTAAAATCATGACAGTAAACACGTCAAGGTTCACTCGGTTCATCAAGGTTCACTAGGTTCATCAAGGTTCACTTTGATCATCAAGGTTCACTCGGTTCATCAAGGTTCACTTTGATCATCAAGGTTCACTCGGTTCATCAAGGTTCACTAAGTTCATCAAGGTTCGTTCACTCGGTACATCAAGGTTCACTCGGTTCATCAAGGTTCGTTCACTCGGTTCATCAAGGTTCACTCCGTTCATCAAGGTTCACTCGGTTCATCAAGGTTCACTCGGTTCATCAAGGTTCACTCGGTTCATCAAGGTTCACTCCGCTCATCAAGGTTCACTCGGTTCATCAAGGTTCACTCGGTTCATCAAAGTTCACTCGGTTCATCAAGGTTCACTAAGTTCATCAAGGTTCACTAAGTTCATCAAGGTTCGTTCACTCGGTTCATCAAGGTTCACTCGGTTCATCAAGGTTCACTCGGTTCATCAAGGTTCACTCCGTTCATCAAGGTTCACTCGGTTCATCAAGATTCACTCCGTTCATTGTCCCAATACTGCTGCGGCCTTTCTTCCTTCATTTACGCTTACTGTGAGCCTGTTTTATAAGACTAATCTACCCTTTCTAAACTTTCCTTCCCTCAATTTTTCTGATGATCTTTACAGAGGTTTATAAAATAAATTTCGAAAGGGAAAGTAGGAAATTTCGAAAGGGAAAGTAGAAAAGAAAACTGGTGTGATTGCCTTGAATCAAAACGACAATTTCTCTCAAGCCTTTGATACCATGTACAATTCATCGTTTAATCAATTCAAGTAACTGTAAACTTACTCCATCAATCCTTAAATTTTCCGAGATAAATTTCCTCGTACAACTATAATCCTTACAAAATACACTATTTGTTTTCGGAAAAATCATTTTCACAATCAACAATCTATAGTAGGTATTTGTAACTGAATCCGCTACATTGGGTGACGTCATACAATTGCCTGATTCCATTGGTTGCTGTCGAGGGGGCGTGGCTATATTTTACCTTGGGATATGTGGGCACATCCCTCTTCAGACTAATCTTCTTTTCGTCGCTCAACAAACTAAAAATTGATTGATATTATTAAAGATTGGAGCTGTGGGAAAATGGTTAAGGTATAGAAACTCTAAACTCTAATACTCGCTACTCTCGACGTAACATCAAATGAAAATAACCAAGACGATATTTCAATGAGAGCATCATAGGCATGATTCAATGATTGAAGTTATTGTTTAACCAAGGATTACTTATTTGTGCGTAAATCAGTACGGCTATGTGACGCCACTTCAGAAAGTCAACTTTGAAATTGATACCAAGGCCAATCTCATTAAAATAAAATCTTACATTGCTGCACTACGTTACGCAGATTATACATGCGTAATGTGGTTGAGCATTTAAATTTCATTTTAATGAGATTGATGCCAAGGCCATGATGTCTTTATTTCCAAACCCGAAATCCATTTCTTTATTTAATTACTAAAAGATACCGTTTGCTTATCTGGATTTATAACCTCAAGAAACCTGTGTGAAAATCCCTTTTTTAAGGAATCGACATTTCTCCCAAAAAATGGAGACTTGATAAATAATACTGAATGATTTAGATTCTTGTGTGGCCCTTTGCATTCAGTTGGTATATAGTTAGACTCCAATGCTGGAAGAAGGTTACGCTTTCCCATCCCGTTATACAGCTCCAAATTTGAATAGTTTTACATTTTCTAGTTTTCTGTATATCTAAGCAGAGGAGTATAATTATTTGCAAAAGACTGCACGTTTCTCTATGACAAATTATAACATTTACACAGTACTCATTTACACAGCACTCATTTACACAGTACTCATTTACACAGCCACCATAACTTGAATGGTTTTTGGTTTTATCAAATCAAAGAACGCCTTAATAATTGCAGATTTTGTATTTTTTCCAAAAAGATTGCGTCATTCGAGGTTTCATGATGGGATAATGAACAATGGCTTTGGAGTCAAAACAATGCTGACGTTTCCATGACAACCGGTCATGACTGATCCGGCACATCTTAATGGCGAACCGATGCACATGCGCAGACCGACAATTTGGTATTTTCTAAAGATGATACATAGGAAATAGCGAGTATTAGACTGTAATAAATAGAATTGATATAATTCAACTGTTTATATCTGAAAAACAATGCTACATAATCTACTTCTCAAAACTTTGAATTACTTACATCAATTCATGAATACAAAAAGGATGTTTCCACCCGCTTTTTTAACTCTTGTCACTGCAATTTTGGCAAAGGAGTAACAATTAATTTAAAATTATTTAAAAACAGGTTATCTTAAAGTTAATAACTTTCCGTTAGTTCCTTAAAAAGGTTAAAAACAAGTTAATATCGTCATCTATCTGATAAGTTGACAGTTTGAATTATGAAAAACAGTATCAAAGTGTATAGAAACAAGAAAAATAAATTGATCATGCACAAAGCTAATAAATAAACAAAATTATGTGCATGTGAAAGAAAAACTACAACATATTGATGTATGAAATATTAAAATCGACATATAAAACTATATTCCAAATTCATTTTGAAAAAATCACATTTAATAGAATTGAATGAATAAAAAAAAATTTGTAAATGATAATGATACACATATATTTAAAGATAAATTCATTTAAAATTATGCTTTCAAAATACAAAAGAATTAAAGTTTGTAATGTGTTTTACAAATTCTTGCGAAAACATATATCTAAAACAAAGATATAAATAACAATTTCTCAAGGAAACAAATATAAATTTTTTGCGAATGATTAGATAAAAATTTAAATAATGCAAATGAAAAGTCAACGAAATCTGCCATCTATCAAATATTCACTAGATATCGATAAAAAGACTATTAATACAGCTTATCAAACGCATAATTTAAAATCTTAATACTCCAAACTATTTTACATAAAACTCCTGAAAAGAGAGCGATAGATAGTAACTATTGCGCTCTCTCAGAGGATACCAATTAACTAAAGATGGTAACCAAGGACTTTTTAAAATGAAATATCAAAGCTGGAGATAAAGTTTAGAAATCAATTCTACCAATCCTACCAACCATAGCTTAGAAAGATTTACAGAGACAGTAACACTCGATTACTTTTGTGAAATTCAAAAGTCCGTAAATAATGAGTTGAATGTTGAAATCTCCACTCGAATTTTGATTTTTTCAAAAGTATCCTAGAGTTTCTGCTCCTTCAGAACCTGATAAAGATGCATACTACACTTTTTCTTTGGGGGAAATGTTTTCCGACGACAACATAACTGAATATGGAGGCGGGGTTCGAAAAGTTTGATGGGAATGGAGAAGCTAGGGGTGTAAAGGGGATAGGCACTCTAGAAAATCTGAGAGCACTAAGTATTCAATCTGACAGCAGACACGTGAGTAGGCTACAGAGAAATAGCAGTAACGCCTACCTATTTGTACAGTAAACCAATGAAAAGTAGGCTACAGGGAAAAAGCAGTAACGCCTACCTATTTGGACAGTAAACCAATGAAAAGTAGGCTATAGGGAAATAGCAGTAACGCCTACCTATTTGGACAGTAAACCAATGAAAAGTGGGCTATAGGGAAAAAGCAGTAACGCCTTCCTATTTGGACAGTAAAACATTGAAGAGTAGGCTATAGGGAAATATCAGTAACGCCTACCTATTTGGACAGTAAAACATTGAAGAGTAGGGTATAGGGAAACAGCAGTAACGCCTACCTATTTGGACAGTAAAACATTGAAGAGTAGGGTATAGGGAAACAGCAGTAACGCCTACCTATTTGGACAGTAAAACATTGAAGAGTAGGGTATAGGGAAACAGCAGTAACGCCTACCTATTTGGACAGTAAAACATTGAAGAGTAGGCTATAGGGAAATAGCAGTAACGCCTACCTACTTTGACAGTCAACACACAAAGAGTGAGCTATAGGGAAATAGCAGTACCGCCTACCTATTTGGACAGAAAACACACGAAGAGAAGGCTATAGGGAAATAGCAGTAACGCCTTCCTATTTGAACAGAAAACACACGAAGAGAAGGCTATAGGGAAATAGCAGTAACGCCTTCCTATTTGGACAGTAAAACATTGAAGAGTAGGCTAAAGGGAAATAGCAGTAACGCCTGCCTATTTGGACAGTAAAACATTGAAGAGTAGGCTTTAGGGAAATAGCAGTAACGCCTACCTATTTGGACAGTAAACCAATGAAAAGTAGGCTACAGGGAAAAAGCAGTAACGCCTACCTATTTGGACAGTAAACCAATGAAAAGTAGGCTATAGGGAAAAAGCAGTAACGCCTACCTATTTGGACAGTAAACCAATGAAAAGTAGGCTACAGGGAAAAAGCAGTAACGCCTACCTATTTGGACAGTAAAACATTGAAGAGTAGGCTAAAGGGAAATAGCAGTAACGCCTGCCTATTTGGGCAGTAAAACATTGAAGAGTAGGGTATAGGGAAACAGCAGTAACGCCTACCTATTTGGACAGTAAAACATTGAAGAGTAGGGTATAGGGAAACAGCAGTAACGCCTACCTATTTGGACAGTAAAACATTGAAGAGTAGGGTATAGGGAAACAGCAGTAACGCCTACCTATTTGGACAGTAAAACATTGAAGAGTAGGCTATAGGGAAATAGCAGTAACGCCTACCTACTTTGACAGTCAACACACAAAGAGTGAGCTATAGGGAAATAGCAGTACCGCCTACCTATTTGGACAGAAAACACACGAAGAGAAGGCTATAGGGAAATAGCAGTAACGCCTTCCTATTTGAACAGAAAACACACGAAGAGAAGGCTATAGGGAAATAGCAGTAACGCCTTCCTATTTGGACAGTAAAACATTGAAGAGTAGGCTAAAGGGAAATAGCAGTAACGCCTGCCTATTTGGACAGTAAAACATTGAAGAGTAGGCTTTAGGGAAATAGCAGTAACGCCTACCTATTTGGACAGTAAACCAATGAAAAGTAGGCTACAGGGAAAAAGCAGTAACGCCTACCTATTTGGACAGTAAACCAATGAAAAGTAGGCTATAGGGAAAAAGCAGTAACGCCTACCTATTTGGACAGTAAACCAATGAAAAGTAGGCTACAGGGAAAAAGCAGTAACGCCTACCTATTTGGACAGTAAAACATTGAAGAGTAGGCTAAAGGGAAATAGCAGTAACGCCTGCCTATTTGGGCAGTAAAACATTGAAGAGTAGGCTTTAGGGAAATAGCAGTAACGCCTACCTATTTGGACAGTAAACCAATGAAAAGTAGGCTATAGGGAAAAAGCAGTAACGCCTACCTATTTGGACAGTAAACCAATGAAAAGTAGGCTATAGGGAAAAAGCAGTAACGCCTACCTATTTGGACAGTAAACCAATGAAAAGTAGGCTACAGGGAAAAAGCAGTAACGCCTACCTATTTGGACAGTAAAACATTGAAGAGTAGGCTAAAGGGAAATAGCAGTAACGCCTGCCTATTTGGGCAGTAAAACATTGAAGAGTAGGCTTTAGGGAAATAGCAGTAACGCCTACCTATTTGGACAGTAAAACATTGAAGAGTAGGCTAAAGGGAAATAGCAGTAACGCCTGCCTATTTGGACAGTAAAACATTGAAGAGTAGGCTATAGGGAAATAGCAGTAACGCCTGCCTATTTGGGCAGTAAAACATTGAAGAGTAGGCTTTAGGGAAATAGCAGTAACGCCTACCTATTTGGACAGTAAAACATTGAAGAACAGGCTATAGGGAAATAGCAGTAACGCCTTCCTATTTGGGCAGTAAAACATTGAAGAGTAGGCTATAGGGAAATAGCAGTAACGCCTACCTATTTGGACAGTAAAACATTGAAGAACAGGCTATAGGGAAATAGCAGTAACGCCTGCCTATTTGGGCAGTAAAACATTGAAGAGTAGGCTTTAGGGAAATAGCAGTAACGCCTACCTATTTGGACAGTAAAACATTGAAGAACAGGCTATAGGGAAATAGCAGTAACGCCTGCCTATTTGGGCAGTAAAACATTGAAGAGTAGGCTATAGGGAAATAGCAGTAACGCCTGCCTATTTGGACAGTAAAACATTGAAGAACAGGCTATAGGGAAATAGCAGTAACGCCTGCCTACTTGGACAGTAAAACATTGAAGAGTAGGCTTTAGGGAAATAGCAGTAACGCCTACCTATTTGGACAGTAAAACATTGAAGAACAGGCTATAGGGAAATAGCAGTAACGCCTTCCTATTTGGACAGTAAACACACGAAGAGTAGGCTATAGGGAAATAGCAGTAACGCCTTCCTATTTGAACAGAAAACACACGAAGAGAAGGCTATAGGGAAATAGCAGTAACGCCTTCCTATTTGGACAGTAAAACATTGAAGAGTAGGCTAAAGGGAAATAGCAGTAACGCCTGCCTATTTGGACAGTAAAACATTGAAGAGTAGGCTATAGGGAAATAGCAGTAACGCCTGCCTATTTGGGCAGTAAAACATTGAAGAGTAGGCTTTAGGGAAATAGCAGTAACGCCTACCTATTTGGACAGTAAAACATTGAAGAACAGGCTATAGGGAAATAGCAGTAACGCCTACCTATTTGGACAGAAAACACACGAAGAGAAGGCTATAGGGAAATAGCAGTAACGCCTTCCTATTTGGACAGTAAAACATTGAAGAGTAGGCTAAAGGGAAATAGCAGTAACGCCTGCCTATTTGGACAGTAAAACATTGAAGAGTAGGCTATAGGGAAATAGCAGTAACGCCTACCTATTTGGACAGTAAAACATTGAAGAACAGGCTATAGGGAAATAGCAGTAACGCCTTCCTATTTGGGCAGTAAAACATTGAAGAGTAGGCTATAGGGAAATAGCAGTAACGCCTACCTATTTGGACAGTAAAACATTGAAGAACAGGCTATAGGGAAATAGCAGTAACGCCTACCTATTTGGACAGTAAAACATTGAAGAACAGGCTATAGGGAAATAGCAGTAACGCCTACCTATTTGGACAGTAAAACATTGAAGAGTAGGCTATAGGGAAATAGCAGTAACGCCTGCCTATTTGGACAGTAAAACATTGAAGAGTAGGCTATAGGGAAATATCAGTAACGCCTACCTATTTGGACAGTAAAACATTGAAGAACAGGCTATAGGGAAATAGCAGTAACGCCTTCCTATTTGGGCAGTAAAACATTGAAGAGTAGGCTATAGGGAAATAGCAGTAACGCCTACCTATTTGGACAGTAAAACATTGAAGAACAGGCTATAGGGAAATAGCAGGAACGCCTACCTATTTGGACAGTAAAACATTGAAGAGTAGGCTATAGGGAAATAGCAGTAACGCCTACCTATTTGGACAGTAAAACATTGAAGAACAGGCTATAGGGAAATAGCAGTAACGCCTGCCTATTTGGGCAGTAAAACATTGAAGAGTAGGCTTTAGGGAAATAGCAGTAACGCCTACCTATTTGGACAGTAAAACATTGAAGAACAGGCTATAGGGAAATAGCAGTAACGCCTGCCTATTTGGGCAGTAAAACATTGAAGAGTAGGCTATAGGGAAATAGCAGTAACGCCTACCTACTTGGACAGTAAAACATTGAAGAGTAGGCTTTAGGGAAATAGCAGTAACGCCTACCTATTTGGACAGTAAAACATTGAAGAACAGGCTATAGGGAAATAGCAGTAACGCCTTCCTATTTGGACAGTAAACACACGAAGAGTAGGCTATAGGGAAATGGCAGTACCACCTACCACTTGGAATCACCTATTAACCTTACAGTAAACACTTCTGGTGTAACAACTATCGTCTATGAACAGGAGTATGATACACGGGGCAAAGGAACAATTCCTACATATAATACTTTGCTGAGTAGGCTATAGGTTAATATGAGTATATAACTATACTTTGACGGTTAACACTTCTAAAGAAGGCTAAAGGGCAATAGGACTAACAACTATTCACTGTGACGGAAAGCACCTGAGGAGTAGGCTAGAGGGCAAACGGAGCAACACCTATTCAATGTGACAGAAAACACCTGAGGAATAGGCTAAAGTGCAAAAGGGATAACGCCTATTCACTTTGACAGAAAACACCTGAGGAATAGGCTAAAGGGCAATAGGAGAAACACCTATTCACTCTGACAGAAAACACTTGAAGAGTAGGCTTAAGGGCAATAGGAGTAACACCTATTCAATGTGACAGAAAACACCTGAGAAATAGGCTAAAGGGCAAAAGGGATAACGCCTATTCACTTTGACAGAAAACACCTGAGGAATAGGCTAAAGGGCAATAGGAGCAACACCTATTCACTCTGACAGAAAACACCTGAAGAGTAGGCTAAAGGGCAATAGGAGAAACACGTATGAACTTCTGGAATAGGCTTCTCGGAGTAGACGAGGGGCGCTTATCAACGGCACAGTTCTACCTACTTATATACTACCTCTTTTTGTGGTTGTTCTTAACATACTTCTTTTGGGCGTTCCAGATCTGGTCCTTGATGTCGGAGATGTCTCGCTTGCACTTCTCAATCTCAACCGCCTTCAGTCCCTCCACTACTTGAGAGCATGGGCGAATCAGATCACAGGGTAAATATACACAGGATACTAAACGAGCTATCGTTTAATACCACTTTTACGATCTAACAAATCTTAGATTATATCCTATCGTGCTCAAAAGTATATTAGTGTATGAGTGAATATTAGTATTGTAACAAGAGTTTCAAAAATAGTTCAATTGCCGAAGTGACCTTGTAAATAAGGTTCAAGGTCACCATATATGACCGATGTTTTGGAGGCTGTTACTAGATTTGATGACATTGAGTCCAATGGTTCATATTATATCGTGTTTAAACTTTTTCAAAAGCAATTAAAATACGTTGATAACTTATAGGTCATGGTCTAATGTCACCGTTATCTCTCAATTTCGAAGAGTTAATGTGGAGCGGTCCATGAGCAAAAGGTTTAAAATGCTCTTGACCTTGAACATAAAGTCATAGTCACCATATTCGTTTATTGTCGGCGCAATTCTCAAATGAACACTGTGACCAAATTTGAAGACTAATAGTGATAGTTTCACATGATATTGCGTAAAAAATTCGGGACGAAAGGATGGTCCCTGTTCAACGTTGCGGCTTGGACAACAATACTAATATTCGCTTTTATACTGATATACTTGAGGCAATGAAATAAATGATAACTGGATGTTAAGAAAGGTGCCGTTTAAAACCACCTTTGAAGTATTAAAACAAATTACTCGTATGACATATATTATCACTCGGTTCCTCAAATACTTAAGATCATAATTTGGGATAGAAATCAATAATAATTTATGCAACTAAACAAGCTACAGCAACGAGTTTAATATCACTTTATCATATTACGATACGGTTGATATTAGTTTTTCACCAAGCTTACTAAGTCGTGTAAATAATCTTAATAATTATTTTCCATAAGAAGTAGTTAGCAATAGTAAAACTAGCAGTGACAATAGGAACAGCATTGATACCAGTCGAAGTCATAGTATAAGTAGTGCTAGTAGTAATAGTAGTGATATTTACATTAACATTAATATAGGTGGCCGTGATGGTGATATCCATTTGCAAGTGGTAGTAGTAGTTGTGGTAGTAGTAGTATTGGTAGTGGTAGTAGCAGAAGTAGTGGTAGTAGTAGTGGTAGTAATAGTAGTAGAAGTAGTAGAAGTAGTGGTGGTAGTAGTAGTTCTAGTAGTAGTACTAGTGGTAGTAGTAGTTGTAGTAGTAGTGGTAGTAGAAGTAGTAGTAGTAGTAGCAGTAGTAGTAGTAGCAGTAGTAGTAGCAGTAGTAGTAGTAGCAGTAGTAGTGACACTAGTAGTAATAGTAGCAGTAGTAGTAGAAGAAATTGAGGTGGATCAAGTGAGTTAAAGAAGTAACAGTAGCTCTTATTCGAAAGTCATGACGTACTTTCTTAAAGTAATCGATTCATTTTCTGGAAACTGGAAATAGTTTGAAGTTCTAAAGTGAAAGATATATTTATTCCTTTTATGTACGAATAGTTCGATGATAAATCGCGGAAAGAAGTTCACATACTTTCCATTCGCTTTTCTATCACATTTAGACGCTGATTTAGTTCTGTTTTCAATTCTTCCATCTTGAATACCCTGAAACAGATAATGGATTTATTACTTTAAAAGTGGATAATTATATACTTAAAAACATGACATATTTTTAGACAAGTGTAACGAGTGAGATAATTTCGATTTGATTACAAAATGAATGAAAAAAGGGTAAAGAATTGGTGAATGAATGGATAAATGAATAAATGAATGTAAATAGGTAAATAAATGAATGAACGAACAGATGAGCGAACAAACGAATGAATGAACGAATTAATAATGGATGTTTGAATGGATTGATGGATGCAGCATGAATGGATGAATGAATGCTTATTTCCTCACCTGTTCAACTGCTCTGCCACTGTTGTTAAAACCGTTTGGAACAGTTCATTTTCAGCTGCAAACAAGGAGGAAAGAAGTTGAAAATAATAAAAATGTGATCTTGCTAGTCGTCAGGAAGAAAGGAACATTAAATATTCCGAAAAATAATTTTCATAAACGTAAAGTTATTTTCGATATGCGCTACGTGTAGCTGCGGTCAGTCCGTGTATAAAGGAAAGCCCTTGACAGAGCGAGTTCGAATCTCGACTAAGGTTAATATTTTGAAACTTTTATTCCTTGGAGCTTTGTCGATTTCAATCAGACTGAGTTTTAGACTGACTTTCAGTTTCAGACTGAGTTCCAATCAGCTGTTGTCCAAGAACGTTTGAATACATCTATATAGATTAATACCTAGATTGGCAGTTAACTCACTAGGCAAAGGACTGTTATGAAGTTTTTATCGATAAGGCTTTTTGTGGAAGCAAAAACGGTCGATAGTCGAGTTTCATTTAACACAGAAATGATTATTTGAAATGCGTTTGAAATTAACTAGGACAATAAATTCATGATCTTAGCCATAAATGCAATTCAGAAATTGCGCATTTACAGATTGTGTTTTGATCGTGGTGAAGATTATCAATCTACATAAATCTATGCATATCTACTACAGAAAGTAGCTATTCCTGAATAATATAAAAAAATATAAACGGGTTTTATGTTTGAAACGGGGAAACACTTTGTTTGCAACATTAAGAGGAAACAGTACATATAATTAGATAATGGTATACACTGAAGTACAAAAGAAACTACGCACCCAAAGAATTTGGTAATTAAGGAAAACAAGAAAACTTTTGAGCATATCAAATGTTTGATATTAATAGTGATCCATTTTAAAACATTGCAATGACATGTTAGAGTGTTTTGTTCAACATATCACTTCTCTATGTCTGTTCGTGTCGACTAGGGGTATATTTTTAAATTTAAATGGACGGATCAGGCGACATTACGTTGTATGATTTTCAAAAATAGTTGAGTTATACAAGCATAGCCACGTCTTCACATGGAAAAGGTAAGACGTCATTCGGGATACGTTGCCACTCTTCGTGTAGTGCCTATTCCAGCTGCAGCTGTTTGGTGACTGGTGGGCGACGTCTGAGTTGTCTTCCCAAATTGTCCCATAAATGCTCGATCGGTGATAAGTCAGGGTAGCGTGATGGTGGAGTTCGTGGGTCAAGGTCATTCCGCAGTTCGAAGGCGTCTCATAACAGCGTTCCTGTTGATATGGTGCCATAACGCCGTCCATGCCGTTTACGTCATTGTGAAGAATCTGTTGCGCAGATGTAGTGTGCGCAGGTATCGGTCTGATGCGGGAATTGTTAACCTCGGTCTTCCGGTTACAGGCGGTCAGATGTCTGGCCAGTCTGGTTAAGGCGACGGAGGAGTCGAATGACAGTTTGTCTGGTGCAACCAAATGTCTTGACAATCTGGCTGTTCGAAACCCTAAATTCCGATGACACTTATCACTCTGCTGCTGTTAAACGTGGCATTTTCTTCTGCTTTTTCCTTAACAGGAAAAGAGAATTATCGAGTGCACTGTTTTTTCTATACTCTTAGCGTACCCAAGACATGTGAAAATGAAAAAGATTGTAACTTCTGGGGAAAAAAATCACTTTTCTGTCAACTGATATGCCTCAGTTGCGTTTGGACGACTTGTTTTCATTGTTTCATTCGTTACATTTGGATGAAACATTAAAACTTCGATGTTGTCAAAAATTATACAAGAATACGAAAATCTTTTGGTGTGTACTCTCTGTTGTGCTTCAGTTTAGGTTTACTAGGATATACCTTTCCTTTTGCAAATGTTAAAGACATTTAATTGTACTCACAAGGTGCATGGGATTGCGGTTCTTTGATTGTAACTTTGTAAGAGCTTCTGAAACAAAAAAAGGTTAATTTGAAATAAGGTCATGCTGTGAGTTTGTGACGTCATAATATAATGATGATGGTGATGACGTCACAATGCAATGTACTTGTCATCCTTTTATGCGAACATTATTTATAACACACAATAAATACAAATATACAACTGCATCATAACAAACGATACCTATCATATGAAGCTAGTTTACTGTAAGACTACCTCACAAATATTTCAAAATAGCAATTACTGAAGAAATCGTTTCGATTCTCTTTTAATATTCCCTTTTCTTACTTGGTATCACTTTTGTCGACATTTGAATTTATTGTTACGAGGAGATAATGGGTAATACAAATACTCCATTTTAAATGGACGTATAATAATAACTCTTTTCATGACTTTTATTTTATTACTTCATTCCTCTGGAAAAAAAGAGGCGGATCATGTTTTCTCTAATCCACATTTCGTGAATGTCAGTGACAATTTATTACCACATATTTTTTTCTCTGTGAAAGGATTTACTATAGATTTGGCTTGTAGAATTACTTTTTTTAAAAGTAACAACCCGAGACTAAATCGATTTTACAGATGATAAGATTACCTTTAAGGCAAAATGTTTTTTAAAGGTTAAGAAATAATTCTACTGCATGCAATCCAAACGGCCTTTCAGAGGAAATCTATCCATGTTTGCAAAAATTTGTTTCAATGTTGGTTCAAGTAACTTACGTAATTCAATAGTCAATCTAATTCCATTAATATGCGTAAATGGTCAGTACACCATTATTTTAAAGTTCTAAGCAAATAAACCTCCCCCACCCCCAAAATAAAAAAAATTGCAATAAGCCATGATAAAAAGACACTGTTAAGCCTTTGATAAGCCACGAGGAAGAAATCAGACATTGATATGTCTAAAATAAGCCATGATAAGGCAATCAGATACTAGCATGTCTATAATATGTCATGATGAAGAAATCAGTAACTGATATGTCTACAGAAAGTCATGATGAAGAAATCAGACACTGATATGTGTAAACTTAGTCACTGATGAGCCTATAATAAGTCAAGAGGAAGAAATCAGACATTGATTCGTCCACAAAAAAAACGATAAAGAAATCGGGCACAATAAGCCATGATAAAAAAGATATAGCTTTGTATAAAAAAAACATGATATAGAAGTCAGACATTGAAATGTTCATTATCAGTTATGATATAGGAATCAGACACTGAAATGTCCATTATAAGCCATGATACCGAAATTAGACACTCAAATGCCAATAAAACCCCATGATATAGAAATCAGACATTGAAATGTCCATTATCAGTTATGATATAGGAATCAGACACTGATATTTCCATAATAAGCCATGATATTGAAATTATACACTGAAGTGTCAATGATAAGCCATGATATAGAAACAGACACTGAAATGTCCATGATAAGCCAACCATGATACAGATAGCAAAAGACACGGATATGTCAATAAAACCATAAGAAATTATTGAAGGGAGCTCTGGAGTTAATCAGTGGAATAACCTCAAGCCACGAGCGACATTTAGGTGTCCACAGTTATGCTAACTTCATCTTTAAATTTGATAAAACATTACCTTAAAATCCCCTTGGGGATGTTTGACGATTAAAAATAAAAAGATTTTTGCATTCAGTGCTTTAATAGGTTTGGTGATCAATGTGATTTAATAACAGCATTCATATTTTCAAATCATCATTTAATTGCATAATGTGGGCGTATACACTGCAATAACATTAGGATATTTCCCTTCTGAAAGTTAGACGTAGTTTCCTGTTTCACAATAACAATTTTGTTTTCATGAGACCGCAAGAATTAACAGATCAAATTCCCCCGTATAAGCATAAGTTGTTCGTTACCAAAAATAAAAGACATCGAGCTCTTGTTTGAATTAAATCATTCATTGATGATATCAATATTCAGATTCTATAAAGAAATGAGATGATAACGATGTAATTATATTCAGCATTAATACATCAACCCAAAGATAGTCATTATAACGCCATGGAGAGGCAATCAAGAAAGCAGAGGACAATGATTAGTCATCATAAAGCCATGGAATAGATATCAGAGGACGCTTACATGTATATTAAAATTAAAGTGGTGGCACGTGGTCCTGTGCGTAGCTCAGTTGACCGCTATCAGTGAACTTCAGCAACATCTAGCGTGGCTCGCAGGACGGGTGGTATAAGAAATATTAAAACTATGATGAAGGTTTCAGAGGAAACCGATGTTTTAATATTTGGCCAAGATAAGTATTCAGTGGACTCTGTTATGTCAATATCAAGCTTTATCAGAGAAATCAGAGGACACCAGTTTGTCAATATCAAGCCTTATCAAAGAAATCAGAGGACACCAGTTTGTCAATATCAAGGTTTATCAAAGAAATCAGGGGACACCAGTTTGTCAATATCAAGCCTTATCAAAGAAATCAGAGGACATCAGTTTGTCAATATCAAGCCTCATCAAAGAAATCAGGGGACACAAGTTTGTCAATATCAGGCCTTTTTAAAGTAATAAGGGGACACCAGTTTGTCAATATCAAGCCTTCTTAAATAAATCAGAGGACACCAATTTGTCAAAACCAAGCCTTATTAAAGAAATCAGAGGACATCAATTTGTCATGCCTTATTATAGAAATCAGAGGACACCAGGTTGTTAAAAAAAGGACAAGGTGGATTGAAACTTGACTTGACCTCCAAATGACCTATGGAAACCATAAAAATGTCATTATAACTCTCCCTTAACAATCAGGCAAATATGGTAGAAGCCTCGGGGTTTGGAGGGTGGTGGGGGACTTAAATAAATTATTGATCTTATTGTACGTCTCGGTATGATGACGGAGACTGTTGAAACATAACTGAAACATAACTATATACAGCAGACTCTTCTATGGACACTCTTTGTCGAAATCTCTTCAAAAAAAGGCAAAACAAATTGAAGCATTAAAATGATAAAGTTAATAATTGTTGCGGCAATTTGGTTGAATTCAAAGCTCTACGGTTGAAAATCACTTACTAAAGAATGACTTGAAATTTTTGGCGGTGAAATAACTACTTGACATTTTCATGATACATATTTTCCCATTAGAAGACAGAAGAGGTGAGCGATCTAGCAAAAACATTCTGTTACAATATTCTGACACTTTATCATGATTATAAGAAGCTAGAAGAGGAGGCAAATCTAACTAACAAATTCTGTAATAACATTGTGTCACATTTGTCTATTGGAAGACAAAAGAGGTGACAAATCTTGATAACAAATTCTGTAATAACATTGTGACACATTTGTCTATTAGAAGACAGAAGAAGTGACAAATGTTATTAACCAATTCTGTTATTATATTGTGTCACATTTGTCTATAAGAAGATAGAAGAGGTGACAAATCTCGATAACAATTCTGTAATAATATTGTGTCACGTTTGTCTATAAGAAGATAGAAGAAGTGACAAATCTTGATAACAAATTCTGTAATAACATTGTGTCACATTTGTCTATTGGAAGACAGAAGAGGTGACAAATGTTATTAACCAATTCTGTTATTATATTGTGTCACATTTGTCTATAAGAAGATAGAAGAGGTGACAAATCTCGATAACAATTCTGTAATAATATTGTGTCACGTTTGTCTATAAGAAGATAGAAGAAGTGACAAATCTTGATAACAAATTCTGTAATAACATTGTGTCACATTTGTCTATTGGAAGACAGAAGAGGTGACAAATCTTGATAACAAATTCTGTAACAACATTGTGACACATTTGTCTATTAGAAGACAGAAGAAGTGACAAATGTTATTAACCAATTCTGTTATTATATTGTGTCACGTTTGTCTATAAGAAGATAGAAGAGGTGACAAATCTTGATAACAAATTCTGTAATAATATTATGTCACATTTGTCTATAAGAAGATTGAAGAGGTGACAAATCTTGATAACAAATTCTGTAATAATATTATGTCACATTTGTCTATTAGAAGATAAAAGAGGTGACAAATCTTGATAACAAATTCTGTAATAATATTGTTACGCATATGTCTATAAGAAAAAATTGTTACGCATATATCTATACGAATAACATTGTTACGCATATATCTATAAGAATAACATTGTTACGCATATATCTATAAGAATAACATTGTTACGCATATATCTATAAGAATAACATTGTTACGCATATGTTCATAGGAAGCCAGGACAGTTGAGGTATCTACAGCTGCATACCAAACGTTTGTCCAGATTCCTGCGTATCCTAGTGTAATGACAATGCGATGTGAGATGCCCTTTAGGCATCGTAGTAAATTGAAAAAGTAACGGATAAGTTTAGCTTTCAATACAGAAGTTGACATCCATGGTACCTTAACGTACTCGTTGTTATTCCAAACAGTCAACTGTAACAGTCATTGAAGTGACCTTGGGTCAAAATTTCAAAAACACTAATTTTATTTTTTCTAAGCAAAATCCTGTGTTCATCAGCTTTAAACATTTATAAGTTTTGTTCCGTTGTATTACGTCAATGCTATTGTGCTCGTTGAATCGTTGAATCGAAATTAAGGTTCGAATTTCGGAAACATGATCCTTTCTGTCAGACGATTCTCAAATAAGATAAAGACGACTATTTCACAAATGGACAATGGATAATCCCTTGTCAGTTCTTTTTTATTTTATTTTATTATTTTTTTTTCATTCCTGATATCTTACATCTTGATACATAATTTTAGGCATATAGCTTATGGTGTTAATGATAACAGTTGGATAATCCATTGTCAGTTCTGCTTACTATATTTCATTGATGTCCACACTAAGCTCAAATCACATGACATATCTAGTTGACCAATTCTGTAATAACGTCCTGACACAGATGGAAGCCATGGTGATTCATTTACTTAACGGATTCCATAAAAACATTCTGAAACATACGCCCATAAGAAGCCAGAAGAGTTGACACATATGCTGACATATTTAACCGACTCCATATAACATATGCCGATAAGAAGCCAAGATACTAGTAGGCTAGATATCTAGTTAACCAATTCCATTACAACATTTTGAATTTGATGCCCGCAAGAAGCAACTTAACAGAGAGCGTGTACAGCTGCATGCCAAAAGTTTGTTCACATTAATGGTTATACTAGTGCAAATATCATTCAATTTTTGATGTCTTTGAGGCATCATAGCATTTCGAAAAAGCAACGCCTAATGTTCAAATTTCAATACAGATGAGCAAATGCATTTTTCTATAAGGCAAGGATTTATCATACCTCATAATATATCGTAACAGTCTTGGCAGTTCATTGAAGTAACCAGGGGTCAAAATTTAGAAAAAAAATCAATTTATATTTTTCCCTACAACAACCTCTATTAGTCATCAAATGCTGTAAAAATTGGTCATGCTTGTTCCTTTGCACTGTAATTGTGATGTTGCTGATTACATTCTCAGGGAGTCGAAATGGAACATTTTATTCGAAATTCAACGAAATCGAAATTTCGAAAATATGACCGCTTCTGTCTAATTCAACATGCCAAAATTCGAAATTTTGCACCAGAGACTAGACGATCTTTTAATATGTTTAAGAATGGCTATTTTACACATGGACAATAGGTGATCCTTTACCAGTTTTTCTGAAGTTACTTAATTGATGTCCAAAGTAAACCCAAATTACATGATATTTGCACTACGAATCAATGGTAAGTGAACAAACTTTCGGTATGCAGCTGTAGAAATCGATGACGTCGATAAGTGAAAAAAACCGGCGACATGTGACATTTACATCTGCAAAGCCAATGTCACTTTAATTAGGCTGCTTTTCCCTTCTGTAAAACATCGTGGCACACTAGCCTCGGGTGAGTCAATTTAATTGGAAACGTATTTCACCTTTGATAGAATGTTTAAGAGAACGAATTTGTTGAAATGCGAAACTATAATGATTTCCTATATCGAATTAGTTATTTGACTGAAACCTTTAGTTTTTTAGCAATTATTTTCCGAAATTCATTAGAGACAAAATTAGATTTGATCGCATGTTTGAGATTATGAAATGTTTGGTTGAAATTGGAAACAAGGATTTATTCCACGAAACTTCATTTTTGACTTACATACTTCTCTTTCTTTTTCCACGTTGCAAATCGTGACATTAAAACGAATCTTTAAACCTAATATCCTTATTTTTTCTACTCTACATTGATTTGGATATAACACGTTGTCCTATTATTAAATTATTTCTAGATAATCATTTGTGCGGGCGTGTTATTCGATTCAGAGAGAAAAAAATTTCAACTTAATTAGTTGAAATACTTGACCTCTATGATAAGCCTTACAAGTAAAATATGACGGTATATGACACAATAACGCTATTATATCCATAAAATGTAAGGAATAAAAAAATAAGTTAACTCATAAGAAAAAAACTTTTTTAAAATATAAATATAAATTCAAACGTTTATAATAATACCACGTATCTGGCTCACAGAAATATTACGTAGCCTACTCTTAAAAATGAAGTGTGAAAAACTCAAAGGCATAATACATAAATAATTTATAGACATTATTCGTAAATAATCATAGACACAATACGTAAATAAAACCTAGACATAATACGTAAATCAATCCTAGACATAATTCGTAAAAAAACTCATAGACATAATAACTCGTAGACATAATACGTAAAACAACTCGTAGACATAATACGTAAATAAATCATATATATGATACGTTAAATAGCTCATAGACACAATACGTAAATAAATCCTAGACATAATTCGTAAAAAAACTCATAGACATAATAACTCGTAGACATAATACGTAAAACAACTCGTAGACATAATACGTAAAACAACTCGTAGACATAATACGTAAAACAACTCGTAGACAATACGTAAAACAACTCGTAGACATAATACGTAAAAAACAACGAGCCCCGGAGAGGAAAGTTGATTATTTTTAACGTCTCTACGACTCCGAATTCATTCTCACTCTCCATCCACGTAGCATTTCACAATCCGGGTAGTTATTTTATTTTGACATTAATTTCTAAAAAAAATTCTAATAAATGATACAAAGTTTTTCTAATATTTTGTTAAAAATTATAAAAGTTTCGGTGATCAAAAATCGGACATGAGCTAGACACAACCCGAAGTCACTCTTGAAATGGATTCATCCACGCTCGTGCATTGCCATTTTTACCCACCGAGATATGATTGACAGCCAATTGCACGTGCTTATATCATGCTGTCCATGTTCTCCACATGCGTCCCACGTTTTTCCGTCAGCGGACGTACTCAGGATTCTAATTTACAAACTAGCTCTCGTTATCTGTTACGTAAGTTCTTCGTAGCTAAGTGGATAAAATCGCTGTATTACACCTTTGGAGGTTGCGAGTTCGAAATTTGACAAAAATGTTTTCAGAAGAGATATTTATGATTAATAAATATTGAAGCATATATATAGACTCTGCGTTATCATAGTGACACAGAATATGTTTCATGAATTTTATATGTGGCATAAATGGATCCAAAATAACATATGACCTGAATAAAGCTCAAATCGCATATCTACAGTTGCATCTTTATCTCTGAAATGCAAAAGTATGACATTTTCTTGTTTTCGACTATAAATTAAAAACGGACATATATGTGTTAAGAAATCAAAATACAGCGTCCGATTTGCATGTTTATGTTCAATGAACTACTAAGAAATACCAACATGTGTCTGCTGTATACATGTATAATTTTCAGAATTAACGTTTGAGTCATTGGCTATATTTTTTGCCTGTTTTCGATCATAAATCTCGAATTCTTTCCTGCTTGTTATCACTATGCTAACTGATGAAAATTAAGATGTTAATTAAGATGATAATGAAGATGATAATTTTTAGAGACAACAACTACATATCGACGAAAAACACCAGTTATGAAGTTTGACATACATTTATTTGACCCTAACAACATACTCAGTCCCCTTTAAAGAACATCTCTAACCTGACACCCCAGGGAGCGGGGAATTCGTGAAAACTTATTGAAAAGACAATAGTGTGACGTCAACACCATGAAGTATTACCAACATCAGATATTCCTTTTTGGTCTCAAATTTTTTTTATTTAAAAAAAAAATGTTTTATTCCTGATATCTTACATCTTGATACATCATTTTAGGCATAAAGCCTATGGTTTTTGGTCTGACAGGATACGTAGTAAACAAAAAATCAATTCCAATTTAACTGAAATAAGTTTAGCTTATACCCTATTGTAGAGTAGCCTTCACTCTCAAATTTATCATTAACAAGTAAAATAACAGAAAAAGCCATTAGCTGGAACTAAATTGAAATATCAGTAAGTTAAATACCAAGAATGACAAGTCAAGGATAAAGGATAGAGGATAGAGTATCCGATAAAGGAATTACGTTCTCGCTTCAGCTGTATAATGTCATCACAAAATCCTTTCAAGACAAATCTGGATTGTACAGGTTTTAAAAGCAAGGACGATCGCAAATTCAAATGTAGAAAAAGTGAGATGGTTTCTGAGCTAGCCATATACCTTAACCCTTTACCTGCCAGATTCGTCTTGAACGGACTTCCTTCAACTGCTGTTAAACTAAAGACTTTGTTGAATATATTTTACATTGTAAATTTTATAACCTATTTGTATTACACATTGTTGCAACTTTATTAGTATGTTCAATTGTTTGTCATATTTGTTGTCATATACCTACATGTATATATCTTCGAAATAAAAGTTTAAATTTAAAAAAAAAGAAAAATAAATTGTTGGTGAGCCTGACACATGTAATAAAGAAAGGATTGGCATGTAAAGGGTTAAATTACTAGTAATCTGGTTCTGGAGCAATAGCGACACGGATGTGATGAGGCAAGATAATACATGGAATGACCAACAGCATGGAATGGCATTTACCAAAGGAGCATCACGTTTAATTAGTCAGCCCTTTCCTTTCCAGAAAGATATTTCCAAACAAGCCCTGGGCTATAATCATTGCGATAGAAGAGCATGTTTAGCTTTGACTGATTATTGGTGTGTTATTAAAGATTTCCTTTCAGAAATGAGATATGTTTAGACGTTGATATGTGATTATTAAATAAATATCATATGACGTGTTTCAATATATCTTTGAATGTCACTTAGAAGTGAATGAAATTTAATTATCCATCATTTTGTCAATTCGCTACGCTTAATTAAATGAACGGTGTTCATACTAAAATGGCTATATGCAGTTTTCGACTGATACGTGATAATTTCTTTTAAGACTACGTTGGTAAAATATGTTTAACTATTATACAATACATTTTGATTAAACTAATGTTTATGGGGGGAAATTTTAAAACATATTTTTTAAGGATCGTGAATTAGTGCCTTTAGGTGAGTGTGAAGTTTAATAACTCTTTGAACTGATATTTTTATACTTTTTGTTGATATTCTCAAATATTTAGCCACCATTGTCGGCCACCATTTGAAAGGTTTAATCTTCGTCTTCTCTCAGACAGTGAACACATCAACACAATTCAGCTGACAGATGGACCCTGAATGGAAAATGCCCGAGGCCCGTGATTTGATAACGAGACAGAAATCACCTTTTATACCACTGCAACGATGCTAATCCTTAAGAAAGGGACATCGAGATTTTCATTTCAGCGTCACTGGTTGACAGGATTAGAAGGTTAGTGACGGTGCTCCGTGAAGCTCATCACCTCAACATGAGGGAAAGGGCTAAAGGCGCCAACAAGTCTCAACAGCTTCTAGTTGGAAGTCCAATGGGAGAATTTCTGAAGATGTTTTTGTATCTAGCGTCTATTGATTTTGGTTGTTATATAAGAAAAATTTAAGCAATAAAACCTAAGATAATTATCTTAAAAAGGAATGTGTTAATTCTGAAAATCTAATTAGTTTAGGTATACTTATTATGTATCTTAAATCTTTTTATCAAAATGTCAATATTCCAAATTAATATGTGATATAAAGGTAGGATGCGTTATTTGCATTAATTAAATTAGAAATAAGTTTCAAATATCAGAGAGGACTTACGTGATATTGTAAGATATTAATCCGAAATCTATTACAAAAAATGCTATAATGGCTATAAATCTGATTTAATCAAAATTTGCTCTTTTGTCAAGCAACGGATTAAATTGCATTGCAAACAATTGATCGACCAATTTATATATGAAAGCAAATGCTTTGATGGGTTGTATAACATAGAAACCAGCCTCGTCCAAAAGGTTTGGTCACCCTCTGCGAGAGAAATATGTATTAGCGAGCAAACTGTACAAAGCCATTTGTTTTTTAAATAGCTATTCTCTCCCCACAGGTATATACAGTGTTGTATGTCAAGTTACAAAATCTTGACCTAACCTCTGTTTGAATACGAGTACACCTTGAGGTAGAAATGGAGAAGCCCCATTAAATGTTTTCTTAAATTTGAATTTAAAAGTAACTTGTGCAATCAGCGAGGCGAGATTTTTTTCGAAAAGCTTCAGTCATTTCCGTAGGAAAACTAGTATTTATTTGACTGTTGCTTACTGGTTTCTTGACTGATCCTGTGCACCGGAAGGTAGTCATAGCGACGATTCATGTCACAGGCCTCTCTCACAACAAGCAAGCTTTGGAAAGAAACCACTGGCTGATAATTGCTCAATGACTGGATTATTAAAAACTGTTCATCAAACCTAAAATTATTTTGCGTGTGTGTGTGTGTTAGGTAGGAAAACCTGTGACATTTTGAGGTTGAGAAATTGATTCGTATAGCTTAACCGATCATGGTACTTTCGTTTTTTAACTGCTACTTATGATATTAAAAGCTGTCTTGAAATTCGAAACATTTATTAACGTTCTCGTGAGATAATTTTATTTATCACTCGCCCGTCTATACATTATACATCGTGTAATAACATCGCGTTTTTGGTGACGTCACATGACGTCACAGTCGATAAGTATGACGTCACATTGTTAGCGGCGGGGCAGCAATGGTAATTTCGGCGATTTTCATGGTTTTTTTAGACATAATTCAGCGAGTAATAAAAAAAACCACTAAAATTTAAATAAAATTCTTATGAAATCTTTGAATCATTGATACTACCCCTTTAAATCTTTGCTTGGGGTATGAAATAAATAAACAATATTCTTGACGCACTTAAACGCACTTTTTTTAATTTTTAAAAATTCATTTATTCAAATTTCATACTGAAAGTTTATGCGATATATTGTTAATTTAGAGGGTTCAGCATCCCATATCAATACCTGATAGAAATCGTAGAAGTCGGGGCCAGCTAAAAAGCGAAAACTGTTAGGATAAATTCACGTGGCATAACTAACTTTTTTGGAACTCTACCTATTGTTCGGTTGGATTTTTTAGCATTTAGTGAGTTCTCTCATTGACGAAACAAACCGTGGTACATCGCCTTTAAAAAATAATTACAAACTGTATTCACTTTCGCGGTTACGTCTTCAGGTTCGATTTCATTTAAGCGTCCACGTGATAAAAATTCTCGTCTGAGATTTAAAGTACTGTTTCGAAACAAATAAACGATTTTAATTGTGACATTACTCTCAGAAATGATTGGAATTAATCCTCTACCTGCAATGTATTGAGATTTTTTTATTTTGAAATAAGACATCATTAAAATTCGTGTTAAGGTAAACAATATTGTTGAAAGCTTAAGAGTACTGAGTAATACCATGTTTCGGGATTATATTTCGAAAATATATTCTAATATTTATTGATAACAGTGATCACATAAGAAAATTAAAAAATGTAGTGTTTTGTGAAGTTACAAAAATGTTTATATGAATGTTATCAAATATTGCTTTGCTGACATTTCAGAGTAGAGAAATACCTAGACATTCTAAACATTGTTTTTTGAATATTTTCTTTGGCATACTAATCCTTTTTATATTGAAAAAAATGTCTCTCATTATACACTTGAATAATGGCGATTTACATAAAACGACTTTTGAAAATTGGTGTGTACAAACTTTGGCACAAATGTAGATGAGATCTACAAGACTGCCTCGACACATGCAATGAAGAGTTTTTTCGATATTTTTTTGTAAAACTATGTTTTCTCATTAATGCGTGTTAAAGTTGAATTCTTGGATTATTTACAGAAACCTGATACCAATTAAAGACTTAAAGAAATATTTTCAACTTAATAAAAACAGTTTTAGAGCTTTTTGCGTGGCATTCATTTCGTTGCATGAGTCATTTGAGACCTACATCTAAGGGGAAAACTGATTGCTCTTGTTATCGAACTTGATTGAATCTGGGGTCGCTACTGATTTTAATGAGGTTTTAGAATGCCAAGTTTCTGCGTTATATCAATTATTCAAATTATAAGTGAAAAACACATTATATACCGTTAACCTACACACAATTTACACAAATATATGAAAATTTACACATGCCTCCTGAAGTAGAAGTAACTTTACTCTGATTTTACATAATATAATTTTACTCCTTGAGTGGATTTTTTTAGACCTTTTTTGCTCTATTTTGAAAAACATCAAAGAAATGTAAAATGAGAAAATAAACTCTTAGGGTGCTGTTTTGTAACATAGAGGAGCATAATGTAAGATCTCATTTATTTCATTCATTATTCAATATAATAACAGATAATCACATTTTAGACACAACCAGCATATAACACATTTATTAAAGCAAACGAAACACACTCAAAACGTTCAAATGTTAATTGAAACTTACGTCGATGTGTTGGACGGCATGGCTGCGGAAACAGAAATATGGGCGCCATTTCTGTCCTTGACGGTAATGGTTGCTTGGCTGAAAGTAATAATAAGATCATAAGTATATTTTTCAAGTGTTAAAGAAAACATTACAAATACAACCAAATATAAAATAACGTAAATTTTCTATGTGGTGTTTATGTCTTCTGAACCGCTGTGTTCTACCGATGGGCTTTTAAAACTAAAAATAGCTTTAAAAAATTGATAAAAACATATGTGAGCACGGCCCACTAATGTACCCCCGTTCACAGAAGAAACAGATATCGCGTTTTGTTAATATTCTTTCAAAAACGCATTAAAATGTTTTAAAAATCCAACAAACTAACGGAACAAGTTGCCCATGCCTATCACATTTTAGAAATATTTTGTCTATCTTTGGGAGATAATGACTTCCTGTTTGATTCACTGCTAAAGTCATGTTTTCATGGAAATCAATAAATACAAACTACTGATTGAGGCATTTTTAAGGGGAGTGTGAGGGGGGTCATCCTTTTTATATGTAATTACCCCTACCCCCTTCTAACCATGAAAATGGTTCATCGATTTTTGATTGATTATTGTCTAACCCCTTCGGTAGTTCAAAACCTTCAGGTTTGGACCAATTAATATTCATTCTGAAAAACACAATTTATGTTTTTATCATGAGAACAATGAATCTTGAAGGCAAACAGACACACAGACTTGTCGATCAAATTGCCAGTTACAGATTCCTACTGCAGCCCAAATCGTAACTGACATCGACATCTGTTTTTTGGATATTGCGATCTTCTTCAAAAACTTTAAGGGGAACATATGTTCGTCCTCTTATTTACAAAAACCCACCAAAAAACCATAATACGCCAGAAAAACTAGCATACTATGATTTTATAGGCTTTAAATCTCTGTTAGTTTTTAAAAGTTGATATTGTCCTCAAATTACAAAACTGAAGATAAAATTACCGTTTGATTTATATGATAGGTGTTTCATAACATTGTATCAGAAAATAGGTAACAAACTGAGTAATCGAAAAATGCGTTAAAATCGCTTTAAAGACACTGTAGCGCATTTAAAAATATTTTATCTGCTCCAATTTAAATAGATTATGCAAAACATATTTTTTCAGAGAGTAAAACTCATTATTTCTTTCTCAATAACTAGTTCACGTGTTACATCACAGCATTTTGTAGAAGTGACGTCACAATTTTGGCATCGCCGTCACATGTCGCAGCCATGTCGCGAATATGCTATTTTCTGCACACAATCGGCAGTTATGTAAAAGTTAATGCCCGAGAAACTTTTCTTTTTTTAAAAATGATGGAGCCAATCACTTAAATTACACTTTAACTAATGCTTTTTAAATCCATCCACTTGTAAAAGAGGTAAATATTAATTTTTGTGTTCGAAAAGGTGATTTGAACGGCAACTCCATAATTTTGAAATGTAGTTGTGATTTATATTGGCGAGTAGAAAATAGAATACAACCCTCCGATTCGTTTAAATAGTTTCATTAAACTCGTAAATGATTGGGTATCAAACTCACTTTCGCTCGTTATATAAAAAATCATCAACTTGTTTGATGATTATAGAAAAACGAAAATATATGTAACTTATTACAAGACAATGTTTTCTTTTTAAAAAAGTAGTTCCAAGACGAACGTACCATTTTCTGTTAACCTATGTGTATCCATTTTCATACTTAAATGATGAAAAGGTCTTCACACAAAAATAGCTAGCAGTGGTTTGCTTGATATGAATTATTTCTTTCACGAGTACGGATTTGGGTAATAAGATGTTTTGACCCTCTGAAGATTATACATTTGGCATAAACTAATGTTGTTGGTTTTTTTTTGGGGGGGGGGGGGGGGGGGGGATTTAAATTGAAGGTAAATAGAGAATAAGTTATATGGATTTACAACTTCTTTATTGCAGGATTGCGACGTTTTGGTGTAGATACTAACACCGTTATCAAGCAAGTGCTTCAGCCCCTTTAAATCTTTCTTGTTTGAGCCTCATGGCGTCAGATTGATCTCTACACGATGCAGTCCACTCTCGAGATAAATATCCACTGGAAGCTTTCTTGCAGAAATAATGACTTGGAGGAAATAAACTTTTTTAGATTCGAGAAATCTCGAACCATTAAAAAAAAGACTATTGGAGAGAAGTATATCTTGAAAAAAAATTCACGATTGAAAAGTGACAACTTTCACCATGTGTAATTACAGTGACGTTTTTTTCCTGAAAATCTTTTGTTGTTGGGTAATAACAAGATTAGCTTAAGGGAAATAGGATCTTACTTTTTCAGTAGGCGTCTCTTTGATTGAAGGCATTTCAAGTTTGGCCTGGTTGATGCAACTCTGTGGGGGAATATGCACGTATCCCTAAGGATGCTACCAAGAGGCCCCTCAGATAAAGATACTTCGACTTCACAGTCCTATGTGTTTACACACTCTACGGACAATTACATGATGATACAGGTAAATTACCATCTGTTTTGAAGTGACACATTGCCAATTGCCATTGTTTTGAAATGACATATTGGCGATTGCCATTGTTTTGAAATGACACATTGGCTATTGCGATTGTTTTGAAATGACACATCGGCAATTGCCACTGTTTTGTAATGATGTATCGGCAATTGCCACTCTTTTGGAATGACACTTTGACGACCGCCATTGTTTTGAACTGACAATTTGTGATTGCCACTGTTTTGAAATGACACTTTGGCGATTGTCACTGTTTTGAAATGACACATTTGCGATTGCCACTGTTTTGAAATGACACATTGTCAATTGCCATTGTTTTGAAATGACACATTGGCAAATTGCCGCTGTTTTATAATGATACACTGGCATAAGCCACTGTTTTGAAACGACACATTGTCAATTGCCACTGTTTTGGCATGATGATAAATGTTTGTCACGGTTGACATAGCACATCAACTATTGCTACTGTATAGGTTTGGCACATTGCCTGTTGCTACTGTTTTGAAATGACACATTGCCTCTTGGGCCATCTTTTTTATATGACACAGAGCATGCAAGTCTAATATCTTAAAATGACACGTTCAGTTGACACAGTTTAAATATGACAAAAAAACTTTTGCAAAGTCTCAATAATTCACAAAAAATGGTTTCGACTTCTCATTAGGAAAACATATCTGTTTGCAGTTTCACAATATGAAACAGCAACGGTTGACGATTTCTCAATATGAAACAATATGATACCGGTAATAAGACAAGATATCGGTGGAAGCGTTTCAATATGACACGACATCGACTGACATTGTCGACACATGACACATGATGTTTGACAATCTTCCAATTTGACAGAATCGGTTGACATAATATGTCCCATTATGATACAACATCGGTTATCAAAGCCTCGATATGAAACAGCATCGGTTGGCAAATTGACAAGATATCGGTTGGCATTGTACCTTTAAGACACAATATCGGTACCAACGTTTAACTCATTGGTACACAATCGATAGGAATGTCTCAATATGACCTCACGCGTTGGCTGTCTCAGGATGACACCTTAAAGGTAGAAACGTCTCGATATGACAATATGTTCATATGTCATTATGACATTCACCTTGGTGACAAACTGAAATTTATGCCGCAAAATGACAAACATTACTGAAATGTATGCCTGAAAATGACAAATATCATTAAACTAAAGTCTATGCTTTAACATGAAAAAAATATTGTGTGTTTATGCTTCAATATGACAATATGACCTTACTGATACTTCAAGTGAAGAACATTACTTGCGTTATGTATCAATATGACAAATATCTTTAATCATCAGGCCTTAATATAAATGTTGGTCATATCAGCAACGTCATATTGTCACCCAAAATTTGTCATATCAAAGCATAAACTGATGCCTTTATGACAAATATGACAAAACTTACTAATGTTAATTCCTCAATATGACAAACATCTCTGACCTTCATACCTTAATATGACAAACATCTCTGACCTTCAAACCTTAATATGACAAACATCTCTGACCTTCATACCTTAATATGACAAACATCTCTGACCTTCATATCTTAATATGACAAACATATCTGACCTTCAAACCTTAATATGACAAATATATCTGACCTTCATACCTTGATATGACAAACATATATGACCTTCATACCTAAATGTGACAAACATTACTGGTGTTTATGCCTTAATAGGATAACAATTACTGATGGTTTTACCACAATAAACCATTTATCATGTTTATACCTAAATATTACGAATCTTACTAATGTTGACGCCTTAAAGAGCCACTCCGTGAATTTCATAACATATTATTTACCTTTGATACCAACCTAAATGTCGTATGTGGTGATATAAAATCAAAACATCCTAACTGTTCATGTCCAAAAGACATATACATGACAAATACTGATTTTCAATGAAAATCTTAAAACATCCTTATAACTGCACAGAGGTGTAGATATCACGTCCAATACATGGATACTAGTTATATAACCTAACAAACACTATAAATTCCTAATTGCCCTCCTGGCCGTTTTACATAAGTCTCCAAAATTACGTTTGACTATTTGACGCGCGCCACTATCCGGTTTTCGATCATAATTGCGACGTTCTACCTTCATATTGCCACTGTCAAAAAACAATAAGCTTTAAAATGTGTAACATCAAAAGTTGGTAACAGTCGATACTTCGCGATCAAATGGCACATAAATTATGGCATATATGACTCCAACAACTCACGGAGTGGCTCTTTAATATGACAAACATCTCTGATGTTTATGCTTTTATACGATTAGCAGCACCGGTTGGTTCGGAAAATAAAAGTCCATTCAAACCCTTCAAATCGTTAGTAGGTTCATTCATCCTTCCTTGAATTCTAACATAAATCGTTGACAGTAATGGGGTGTTTTGGCACAGCCATGATATTCAATATCCCGGAACTTAATCAGACATGATAAACATCTGCTGAAAGACTAAATTAGCTTATTCAAGACTGACCGGAAGTGTACGTCACTGTACCCTAATGACTTCCTGTCTATATGTCAACAGTTAGGTTATTAAAGATTATCTGAGCGAGAAGATGCCTTAACACGTTGGGTTTAATATTTACTTAAAGTTCGTGTGGAACCATTGATATTGTACAACAGGGGGTAACCGTTGTTACTAGAAGTAACATATACCATACAGTCCAGTACTATACTGTATAAGTTAAGTTTCTTTCAGTACTTTACAGCTAATATAATATTAATATAATGCATTATGGTGTTAGCTTAACTTCGACTTATTCATTCTTCTGCCAAAAGTAACCGTTTTTGAGTAGATGATGAAAAACATTTTCTTAACACTTATTCCAGAAATAAAAATCTGAAAAATGAATTAGTAGATGCTAAAAACATTGGGAAATTTCATAACAATATAAATAATCCTTGACTGAGTTAAGTATTATATATATATTATTCATTAATTAATATATATCTTTATTCAACTGAACCGGTGTTAGTATTAGTGACTCACTTGTAAAAATGGGAACAGTTTTAAAATGTTCTAACGTCGATATCCTCATCGAAATATCTTATCTTCACTGTTCTAGAATTCGTTTCCATAAAAAAATTACGCTTAGTGAATTTTCGTCAATATTTTAGAAATCTCGGAACATAAATTCTTTACTTCTTTAGAATTCCCTAAACATCAAATGCTTCTTTTGGTGAATTCCCAAAAGCATCGATATTTACCAAATTTAGACGTCTCAAATAATCAATTCTTTCCATTCTGTCAAGATGTCCTCTGTACGTCAAAGGGTGTATGATCTTCTACCAGAGATTCATAAATAGATTATTTCAAAGGGACAGTAGCAAGTTTTCCCAGATAAATAAAATTATGTCCCTAAAACAAAGAAAATGTTTCAAATTGCAAGACAAAGTCTATGAATTAAAAGAATCAGTTTTAAAACGAACGTATCATGATCGGTTAAGCTATGCGAAATCATTCTCCTGCCTCAAATGATTAAAAGATGTTCACACAAAAATGGCAACCGGAAATGTTTGCTTGGTTTTTGACAATTTCCTTTACGACTATGGATGATTGGGTTGAGTAATGAGTAATGAATTTTGACCTCTAAAGATAGTGGATTTGGCGTTAACTATTCATTATTGGGAAAAATATAGATAAAAAAGATATGTACACAAACAACACGTGCTACTGCCCCTTTATTGAAATGTACGCAATCATTGGAAACATATGACCAGTGGTTATACAACAGATTCCGGAGCTGTCAATCATTGACAAGTCTTTTGGGGACGCTATCCTTGATGATTGATTCTTTTGTATGTATTTACAGATGTAACAAACTTAAAAGGATGTTGGTTTCTTTAAAGCGTATTTAAAAATGATCCCTTTGCGAGTGATTTTAATAGATTTCCTCGGGTATTGATCACGACTCCTATTAAAAGGTAATACGACATTTTGATGACAACCTTTCCTTCTGATCTTTCAATGGCATTTCCGAAGAAGTGAAAATATATTTAGAGTTTGACAAAATAGCTACAAGCAACATTCATAAACGTGATACCAAAAGGATTTTGAAATGCTTTATAAAGATCATGAACTGTGGAATCAATGACAGTGAGGAATATTTACTGAGGGAGTTCTATCGTGGTACATTTGTGAAACGAACTTTGAGGTGAAACACGAAGTTCTTATTTTTAGGAAAATATTTGATTAATTGAATAATGGGTAAAGATTACTAACTATTATCATGTATTATACAAATGTAAACATCTACAACTGATATTACTGTATGATTGTATATATGATTATAAACAAATGTTCACACATATGTAACATCTGATGGAAAATAAAAACATTAGAATAAAAAAAATATAAGAAAAGATTACTAACTAACAACAGCGAACTGGTTATCAAATAAAATACATAATGTTTTCTACACAATATTTTACATTTCTTTTGATGTTTATAAAACTTTGATAAATAAAATCATCTTGAAACATATTACTTAAGGTAATATCTATTTTTACTTTGTGGATATTCTTTGTACACACCTTGTCATTTTTATTAGGTTATAGAATAGGTCATACTAAAACCCTTTTTATGTGATAAAGAAAACCAAACAAATATGGAAGGCTAGATATCGGTATAACTTTCTCTTGAATATAATCATTGATAACATTGATAACAGGGCCGCAAGAGCCCCAGGTTATCTCTTAGCCTTATTTGATGAGAAGACTTTGGCCTTATCTAAGCAAGGTAATTGCCAGCATGATATCGTGATTCTCCAAAGGTTTGTTCAGCGTATAACGTAGGAGCAATATTTTCTTCATAATCTACGAGGACAAAAGTACAAGGGTTCATATATATCATATGAAGCTAAACAGCGAAAAAATCACTTACGGAATGTCCCTCATGAATTATTGTTTCAAACTTCTCGCTAACGCTCGGCACTTATCAATAATTAATTTAGTAGAGATAAACTGTATTGCCCGCATTATTATCATGCTATTCCATGGAATTGTGACGTCATCAACAATGTTTGACGTCATGTTTCTGAATGAAGTTGCCTAAATGCATCTGCATGGACGGTAAGTTGTGATGCTTGAAAGTGGAACTGTTCATCAACCTAACCTTACATTTTGAAAATTTAAAAAATAAATTTCGTCCTTATGTCAAAAAATGTTAACTCGTGCGTGAGAATAGTTTTAATCATTGTTTTTACTCTAGAAAAAAAAAAACAATTAAACGACAAATAAACGCAAGGGGGTGAGTTTTTCAATAAAGATTCTGAACAAAATCACTTATAAACTTAAATATCTTTTTTTTGAGCAAAACTACCCAAACCTGTCTTTAATACGGTAAAAAAACTGTTAAAACAAACGGAAAACATTTCAAACTACTGTACCAATCATGTGATGCCACGTTTCATACGGTCACGTATTATCACTGTATTTGTCAACACAACGCTTAATTAAGGCCACTAATAAGAAATAATCGATATATATTAATTTACGAAGAACACGAAAAAGGTGTTGTTGTTGTTGTTGTTAACATCTGTGCTAATTGTTTAATCTATGATTGGGAATCAACGCCGAGAAAACACATTAGCGATTGTAATTGCTTACATTGTTGACTGGCACGGTCAGATTTTATCCCTGTCAAAACAACTTTAAGTAATTAACATAGTCAATTCAATTCAATTCAATTCAATTCTTTGTCTACCTTAAGTTGAACAACTTATCTGTTGTTGGATGAAGAGAATAAATAACATGGTACAGGTGGACGCGTAATACAGATATTCGCTGGAGAATGTTATATGGAGAATGTAAATTCTTATATCTATTTTGAATACAAATTTCTATGATCAGATATTTTTCTTTAAGTAATTAAACATAGTCAATTCAATTCAATTCAATTCAATTTAATTCTTTATCTACCTGAAGTTGGACAACTTATCTGTTTTTGGATGAAGAGAATAAATAACATGGTACAGGTGGACATACAGATTCGCTGGAGAATCTTATATGAAGAATGTAAATTCTTATATTTCTTTTGAATACAAATTTCTTGTATTGTATGTTACATGATTTAAGCAAAAATTTCCCATATGTTAGTTTGAAGGCAGATGGATTTTGTGAGGAGACATAAAAGTAATATGTGCACTTACTTTTTGTGAACACACGTGTTGATAGTCAATCTCTATGAAGAATGATGATGAAGAAGAGGAAGAAATTAATTTCAAATTAAAGTTGAACACATTTTGTATTTGTATTAAATTTTAACTCACTGTACGCATGCACAGAAGTATGTTAACATTGAGTCGGCTATCGGCCTGGCGCAGGTCGGTAGTGTAAAACGGTTTTAAATCGTTTTGATTCTACTGAGAAAAAAAGCTGAAAAGTAGATTTTGATAATTGACTAAGAAGAAATACGTAAATCCCTGAAATTGTGCATTGTGATAGCCGACTTTTAATTTACAGTGTAGGCTTGTTTTAGAAGAAATAAAAAGAGATCCTTTAGCAGTGGTGGCGAGCTTTTTTCACACAGATTATAATCGTGCTTCTAACTAATCTATCTTTTGTTTCTTGCCGTGGGATTAAATGAACAACCGAAACTTAAAACATGCACGTTTTCACGTATGTGTTCCATTTCACTGTGATTTTGTTGGAGTGCAATACAGATGTATTTGACTTCGACTGGTCCTACACGATTTATATCAGTAACTAATTTATATAGTAAGCCAAGAAGGAACTTTTCAAAATTTCGTTGGTTCAGTAATCAACAAATTTAAATGAGGTGTTAACTAGAAAATAAGATAATTGTTGCATAATACACTTTATACTTTGAATATCTCCTGTATTCATTCAAGTTCGATCTTTTCTAACTGTCGGATGCTTGAGCTTCAATTACATGCTTGAGTATTTGTCTCTGAATCAGAATGGTGAACCCATGGTTGGTCCTGAGTAACGAGAGGGGCCGAAAATGATTCTAGTTATGAGAAGTCAAGTCCAGGTCCGTCAAGAAGTTGCTGACAATCAATGAAACGTTTTCGATTTTGATATTCAGATAATATCCTGGGGACCACACGTGTCAATACCTCATTCATATGTTAATGCTTAAATGTAAACGAAAAATCATTCAACTGATATTTTACTTATGCGGTGAGCAGCAGCTAAGATTTTTATTGCCACACGCCTGTCTCGCAGCATTGTTTCAAGCCTTTAACTTTTCCTGTGTGATAGCAACAGCTGGACGACTAGGGCGTGGCTCGTCTTCGGTGCTAAACCCATCCCTAGTAAATTCAGCATTCCACTGTTGAACTTAGCTACATGATAAAGAAGAGTCATCTTATTTGTGTGAAATATCTTCATGAGTTCAAGAATGTATTTTTAAAACCTACAGATCTACATTCAGTTCTATTAATTTTTGTAGACAATGTGTGATTCAAGAACAAGTTAATCAGGCACCGGAAGTGGATGCACCTCATGCTTTTGGTGCAATTTACATTCCATGGAATGTTCTTTAAGACGTTACAGTATGCTTGCGTTTTGTTTGCATTTAGGTCAGAGACTTTTGGGACACCCCTCGTACATTGTCCTCACTTCAGGCATTCTCAGTAGTTTATCCGGTAAATGACTTCCTTTACAACTGTGGGAAGGATCACTCAAAACTCTACGCACTTCGAATAATAATATCATTTGGAGTAGAGAATCAATCGAAATGTTTTTTGAATTTATTGTCTGTATGAATAAACTATCCAACATCTAAAAAAAACTGACGCGATTATGGTTTATTAATCGTCCTCGTGTCGTAATCGTGGTATGACATGGGCATTCATTTAATATATTCTGTAAATAGGTCTTTAAGAACACGTTCTAACTAATGCTTAAATGTACTAAGTCTTCTAATCAACCAAGACAATCCATCAGTAACTGATATGCAAAACATCACTGACTGAAAGGTATGTAATACATCAATGGACAATGGCGTCCCGCATGTGTTGACAAACCTTCGTAGAAATCAATAACTTTCTGTTTGTTGACGTGGTACCATAACGAACATTGATGAATTTGTTTACGTATGGCTATCAATATATCTAATAGCTGCTATTGAGTATGGGGTCTTTCATAACAGATTTGTTTACATTTCTATAAACAATTACTGATTACAAAGAAGTGATTGAAGTTATCAAGTACAGGTTAATATAACGCTTTTTTCCCGACATAATTCAATTCAAAATGATATTTTCATGTCACCTTTCATAACAGATGATATTTGTTGTCATGTTGTAATTTTACTGTCGCTGATTGTATAACAATTTAAAGCGATATACTTTTTTTTAATCTAATCAAGCACAAAACGTGACTTTGCGTTCAATCAAAACCTAGAAGTAGCTTAGATTCGGACATATTGATAATCAGAAATGTATATTTTAGCCCGTCGGCCACAAACCATCTATTTACAATTCCTGGAATGTTCCTGGAAGGATGTTCATTGTTGGTTACACCATTTTTTAAATACGAAACGAGACAAAATGAAAACAAAACTAAAATTCAGTACCCTTTTTTCACACGCGTTCATAAAACCTAAATACAAAGGCCAGATGCTTTTACAAACGATCAAAGATTGTAATTAAATAAAATTATAAAAAGGTTGTATCTGATGGATTTCAAAATGTCTCGATGTTTTTAAGTGTCTATTTTTTAATCTATTAGCAAAGTTTAACAGTTTGTTATGCATTTTACAAATGAATATGTGAAACGTAGCTGATAAAAGTATCAATTCCAAAATATTATCCCATTTGAAAATTTGAGAATAGTCAAGAAGGATCAAATCTACAGTGAGATTCATTTTACAAGATTTTTTTCTTGCCACTTTTATTCAATCCATTCTGAGAGACTGTTCCGAAATAGTTTGCTAACTCTACAATCCCAAAGAAGATGTTGGATAAATTCTGATTAAGAGCAAATAAATTAATGTTTTGTCAAGAACGTGCATTTAATATGGGATATAAACAGGGATTTTGGATTCGAACCCACATCCCTTTGAGTCGAGCAACACCGACAGCACTTAATGTATCAACAGGTTACCATCTCGTCAATCTTGCCTTGACAGAAATTGAGATTCAACCATTTGCAGATAAGCTTCTGTTACGTTTAGTACTCCTCTGAAAGTAAGCACAGCTCCCAAGACTGAATGCATACGAAAAAGCAATTTTGATAGTGAAAAATGCAACTTAAATAGTGAACATGCCATTTAGATAGTGAATAATGCCATTTAGATAGTGAATAATGCCATTTAGATAGTGAACATGCCATTTAGATAGTGAGCTTGCCATTTAACAGTGAACATGCCATTTAGATAGTGAACAAGCCATTTAGATAGTGAACATGCCATTTAGATAGTGAAAATGCCATTTAGATAGTGAACACTGCCATTTAGATAGTGAATAATGACGTTTAGATAGTGAAAATGGCATTTAGATAGTGAATAATGCCATTTAGATAGTGAATAATGCCATTTAGATAGTTGATAATGCCATTTAGTTAGTGAACAAGTCATTTAGATAGTGAACATGCCATTTAGATAGTGAATAATGCCATTTAGATAGTGAATAATGCCATTTAGATAGTGGATAATGCCATTTAGTTAGTGAATATTGTAATTTAGATAGTGAATAATGCCATTTAGATAGTGAATAATGCCATTTAGATAGTGAACAATGCCATTTTGATAGTGAATATTGTAATTTAGATAGTAAAAAATGCCATATAGATAGTGAATAATGGTAACATTTTATATCTGGAACCACACTATATGTGTATGTAAAAGTTCAATTTTTTGCACTCTTTCTGAAATGAATATCACAACCAATACATCATGCTAAAAGGAATTAAAAAATCTGACATCCAGATTAATAACATAAATATTTTCATACGATCGTGAAACATTCCAAAACGAATATATAAATACCGCCTTGTTCACTGGTAACTAAATTCGGTAAACGCCGTTCCAAATAGACCATAAGGAACTTTGATGATTTTGTGTGTCCAATTTCTTCACTTAATAACACTCAATGATGGATTAGAAGTTTTTTCTCATTGCCCAAAATAAACTATTAATGTGTCAAATTTCAATTATAGCCAGGAATAGTCAGGAATAAGCATAATACATGGCCGATTTAAAGAAACAGATATATAGGGCACAGATGCATCCAAAACCATCTAAATGAATTGAGATCGATAGCTCTATATCAAGAAAATACAGCCAACATGGTATATAGAGATTATTACCCGAGGAAGTGTGTCATATGACTTTAAAAAACGAGTGTGAATTTTTTTATCACTCGAGCGAGAGCGAGGGTTATACACAAATTCGTAAAAATCATATGACACACTTCCGAGGATAATATTTTCTTTATTACCGTTTCTATTCCATTTCAAACGCATGGAACTATTCAGAAAACGGACTGCTTCCCTTGCGAGGGCCCGCTACAGTGACGTCACGAACAATGGTTTTTAGACGTCACAGACGACGAAATACGGTAAAAGTAATATGTGCATATGTTCTCATATTGAAAATATGTCACCATATGGGTAATTAAAAAAATTATGAAAAATTGTTGAGCTAAGCATATTTTGTTAACAACCAAAATGTCATCTTCATTTGAATTGCTTTGTTATGTTCTAAATGTCCTTTATTTATCAAATATAATAAACCTTTTCAAAACCATAATCTTCACGATTAGAACAATCGCTTTTATGAAAGATACTTTCCACATCGGTCACCTTTTAGTGAATAATGAAACACTCGATTACAAGAAACGAAGCATAATCGTGTTTCATTTCCAGCGACATTGTGATATATGTACGGAGTCGTCAACAATAAATCACATTGGCCATTTTGATAAATTATCCGGTATCATTACAAACAACCGCTTTGGATCAATGTGAGCGCTACAAATATATATTTTCATCATCATCATTTATATCTATTATCACTACACCTGTCAATCGGTGTCTTTTGAAGTGGTTATCGATCGATAATTGCTTGTTTACCTGTATTGATCCATCGATTGGCAGGTGCGCCAATGATGTAGGTGATAAAGTACCTGACGATATCACCATGGAAACGGCAGATGCTTATTGAAGATATGGTTACATAAAATAATTGGGGGGAGTAGGAGTCACCTTTGGAAAAAGTTAAGGGGAATGTCATTTTTAGCCAGGGACGTATCTCAGTGTCCGTTCTTAACCTGGAAGATCGGGGTTCGATTCCCGGTCGATTCATACCGAACGACTTACTTCCTTCTCTCCTTGCGTTTGGGTCAACATCACAAACCAAGTTTTCAAAGAAGATTATTGCTGTCATCGTTATTGTTATTATTTTTATCATTATTATAACAGGAAATTTATTAAGCAACTGATAAGGCTTGGGCTGTTACTGAAATACCAAATCAAAAACTATCTGTTAATTGGACAAAAGGGACAGTTAGACATTTCGTAACTGGTCTTGGGGACACAGTTGCAATTCATTAAGTTAATTTCCACAGGACGGACCATGTAAAAAATTAGTATGTGTCCGATATGTTTACTTATGCCAACAAGGAAAAAGTGAGCACAGCTCACATTCCCCGCCTATAGTTTGATCGTCTTTATGTAATATTAGTTATTTGAAGAACATGTGTAGTCAATTGAGGATCACATTGCGAACAACAATTCCGTGCTAATAGTAGTGAAAAGACTGTTAAGAATAAAGTTTTAATAAAGTTTAGTTAGATAACTTAGTTGTGTTACGTTTTACTTAACGAGGTTCGACTCTTTTAACATGTATGAAAGCTGAACCGAGTTTGTACGCGTGGGTGTTGTCTGTCACAGTCTTTAATGTAGAAGGAAAAGTTCTGAGAGAGCGAGAAGGGATCGTAGAGAGAAGTGCAATATCCGACTAATGAACCGATAAATGTATGTCTACAATCTACATGCTTGATTTGTAAATTGAGTTTTTCAATTTAAAATTATTTATTGGTTTTCAAGAAAGTTTAAAGAACATGTACAATAAACTGAAAAAATTAATAACATGTAAAATAAACTGAAAAGTAATGACCACAGAGTTCTGCGAAGATTAATCTACAACGAACGCGTAATTGCGAATTATTTTGATACAACGTTAGTAATTATAATGACATGATTTGATGTTATGAAAGATTATTTTGGATTCTTATCAAGTACATGTGGACCCCTAATTTAATTTGGTTAAAATGTTAATAGATCCATTTTATTTTTTAAATTATACATTATTTATGTATATCTATCATTCGATATTCTAAGCGCCAGTACCGGTTTATGTATGTGTATTTACATATTTTTCTAGACAAATTATTCCAAAGAATATATTTTCTTGACGTGCTCATTCAGAAAGAAGTATACTTTGAGCTTGATACCAAGGGGAGACTACTCTAACAAAGGGAGATAACTTACTTGGTGACCCCGGCCGCTTGCGCAATGAGTTCATGAATATCCTGGCCACTGCAATGTCGACTGAACACAATCTGAAATAAAAGACATCATTTTGTGAGGAAAGAAAGACGTGTTTTGTTCTTACAATTCACTCCCATTGGAGGTAGCTTCTACCCCTACAAATACCCGGGTTGAGGTTTAGAAAATGATGAAAATGATTCCGTATGCACCAGGAACAATACAATAAAATGGACTGTGAAATTACGTTGGAATCGTTATGACAGGTAATGAAAGGTTTTTCATAAAGATAAACTTTTAAATGTTCGTTTAGGTAAAAAAATGCTCATATCTAATGTAGCTAAATTATGGATACATTTAATTCTTTTACAGACATTTCGAACAAATCTTGCTACACTTTGAGACGTTTTTAGATGATTGATTTCTAACATTTTCTCGAATAGCAAACCCTCAAAACAATTATACACAAACTATAGAAACTGTAAACAGTGTAAAAATAACCATTATTGAATGACAAATTGAATACAATGATGTGAAAAAATTTCACAAATTGTTTTATTTTAAATCCTTGAAACTTTAAATTTTTTCCAACTAAAAATGTATTTGAAATATGGGATATCCTCACGTTTGCATTCTCTCCAAACAGAAGTAGCTCCGTCATTTATCCGTATAGGAGTTAATGACAGAGCTCCCTCTTAGGGAAGAGAGTGTAAGAGGAAGAGAAATACAGTTTTATGCTAATTGTTAACATTTATCTAGGATTCACGAAGGTCGAAATCACTCTATGATTAAGAGAATGATAAATATTTAAAGTCACGCAAAAAATAACATGATAAAACATGATAGAGAAAACACTACGTTCCGAATGTATGTTCAGATAAGAGATAGATATTCACATACTTTATTACAATAATTTATTTGAAACTGGGAAATCAGCACTCATTTATGGGTATCAACTCCAAAAGATTATCAATATCAGATTTGCCACCTACATGTATGAAGAAATATATTCGTATTATAAACATGAATTTGCAGCGACAGACGAAAAGGGAAGATTAATAAGTTATTTTAAGTGTAATTGGGACATATACAGCTGTATTATAGATTTGTAAAATTTTATGAAAATATTCGAGTATCTTTGAAATTGCAAATATAAATGTGTTGAGAATTATTTCATTTATTGTTTGTACACTGGTTATGTATAATTGGTAGTTTTAGATAGCTTTTGCTATGAGCTGAGGTCTTCACACAACAGTTAAACATGAGCATTTCTAACCTTTGCAAGCCAGTCGTGAAAAATAAGGAAAAATATTTACATCCGCGATTGTGCACGTACAACTGAATTAGTCAGTGATTGAGAACATTTTTAATTGCAAAACAATTTAAAAAATGCAAATCGGTCAAATCAACGGTAAGGTGAGGTGGTGTTTAACGCCGCTTTCAAGATTATTACACTTATATCGGGGCTGCTAGTATTATTGCAAGGAGAAAGCCCGCAACACTATTGTGGCTATGCATTGCGGTGAAACCTGCGAGCATCGGCTGGAACTAGCGAACATTGGGTGGTACTGCGCTGAAATTCAGTGTAGCATTGCACACATTGGATATTTCGTGGTGAATTCATTCCATGTTTTTCAGATCTTGGTTAATCTTGTATCTAACTATTATCTAAGTCATGCTGAATTTCTGTATTGTAGTGAAACAAACATTTTCCATATTTTGACGTCAACTAGTAACTGCGAGTGTGTCATCGCTAAATGACACATGTGCTAAGTTCAAGATTATAATCAAATTCTAGGACGCCATTTCCGAGTCGTTTCAGAAAATCCTGTAATCAATAACGACAATTACATCTTCAACGTCTGGACAGATGACATAGAAACATCTTAATTCAGACCTCATTTGGATATAAGGTTTCAATTTTACTTCTAATCAAAGATCTAAATCCAGAAGCCGCTGGCTCTGAAAGAAGCAGGAGGACTAGTCGAAATACAATTTCGCTTCTTTTGATGTACAGTATCAACACTTCGCAAATAAGGTACTCCCCTTTGGCTAAGGGGGCTTGTTAGGCAATCGATTAGCGATGGCTTCCATCAAGGAAGACAATTCCAATGTCTAGCCTGATAATCAGCAATCGTTCACCATTAACCAAAATGGCTAGCCTTACGATGTTAACGTTGGTTAAACCAAGGCCTGGCCTGGTCGGTAAAAGAACTTTTCGTCATTAATTCATCTCATCATTTACATGCATATTATATTTCTGTCAAAGTGGCAGCAGGCCAATTAGACATAACAAATTTGAAAACTACAAATAACCAATTACATGTTCTCCGAGCTGAAAAAATCCAAGTTTGATAATGTCAAGAGAATTAACTTCTGAAGTACATTCTGATAAAAGAAAGCTAATTGCGCTTTCCACACGCAATTTAACACTCAGAATTTATACTGGGGTTTCCTATATAGTAATGATCGTCAAACCTATTATCGTGTCATAACCATTGGCTAATATTTAAAAATGTTTATCAAACTGTTTAAAAAAGTGTATAAGAGGTCCTATGTAAAATCGTCTTAGCTAATGAACTCATGTAGAATAGTATTTTTTAGTTGAAATATGTGTTGCTTAGCGCGTCCTTATATATGTGAGTCGTTCAAAAAGTTTGCAACTTACTATATCTATAACAAGGTGTCATAGTGACCTTTTCAGGGAGGTTCTCATAAGTACTGTGTACATTACGAAAGAGTTTGGACATGACTTAGATTGTCTGCTACATACTCGGATCTCAAATTTTTTCCCATATATTTGTTAACCTTTCTTCTGTACACAAGTGTCATATAAATTACATATATAAGTGTATGCAACACCCTTTCAAAAGCATTATGTAATTTATTCTGTACACCACTGTACAAATGTGACGATCTGCCATATATAAACTTCAAAAGAAACATTTTTCAAAATTTCATTTTTTCTTTTGCAAATCATCGTACACAAAGGACAGGTCGCCATATATTAAGGTCTACAGAAACACCTTTCTAAAACCTTGTGGGGTTGAAGAAATAAGAATTTACTTTATTGCGAAAAGATGCGACGTTATTGCGATAAAGATTTGTAAATCCATCAATTCGTCTTTCAATCAATTCTTATTTCTCGTAGATAACTATAACCATTGAATGATATTAAAATGAAGGTGTAAAAATTAACTGATCAAGTAAGTAAACAATCATTCATCCTTTGTGATTAAGTGACAATACAATTATTAATCCCAATAATCAATAATAAATAATTAAGCCAAGTCTTTCATTACCTCGTAAGGTTATCAAGTTCGACACGATCAATAAGAAATATACTAAAATATTGAAATTGAAGACAATAACGAAAGCGTATTATTTATTAATAACCTCCTAAGGTTTACCTTATCTTCATTTTTTAACATTTTCTGCACTTAAATGACTCTAAGTCTTTATCGTAAATCAAATAAGTTCCTCTGAGACATTATCAGCCACTTAGATTGTTACTAAAAAGACACTCTTATGTAAAGTGTTGTTAGTCTGAAAGTTCATATTGTTCGCCATACACCATCTGAGGATTTCTCAGTTATCGCGTGTGATCATAACATATTTACTTTGAAATATCTTGAACAACCCCTACTCCACCCCTTTTGTGCATTCTTATTACCTATAGGTTTGGTTTCTAAGATACAGTTTCATTGAATACAAATCGTAACATTCTTACCAAGACGGTGTCGGATTTTCGTTACATTTAAATCATTTTCACAATAATCACGTGCAGTTTGAAATGTACAAAGTCAAGAGACGTCGGCACGCACGATCACCACGTGCAATTCTATGTCACGTTGTATTGAAATTGACCACTTGTAATTAACGTTGTATGTTTTCACGGTTTTTTTTTGTGAGAATCGAATTTGCTCGCTCGACATAGCAGCACACACGTGTTTCTGATTAAGAACTAAGTGCGCTTGTGATAATAATGTATGGACAAATTTGACCTTAGTTCTTTACCCTTTACAGAGATCATAATGTGTCGCTATTTTGAAGGACAAGCCCGTCAAAGAGTTTGTGTATGTTGCTTAGCAACTCAAGAGGCACTTTTCCATAAATCGAAGGTTAGTCATTATAAAGTCTTCACAATTAGTCTAAGGAACGAAATGTACATTGTAAACAATCTAGCAAGTAATTACCCTCCCTTGACGTCACAGTGGGAGGCTTCGCAGATTTGGAAGTAATTGGATGGTCTGAAGAGGAAGATAATTGTTTTGTGAACAACAGTCAGATTTCTTCATTATTGTGTTTATACCTTTTCACTTGAATTGCATGACACGGTTAGATTGCTTTTCGTGATCAAAATCAATTTTTATTCGCAGAAACGAAAGCGGTACGACAACTGTGTACAGTTACAGATACACAGCAAAAACAAGTTTCCGCAATTGATGAATGATATTTTTTATTATTATCATTATCATTATTATTATTATTATTTTAGAATTTCGTGCAAATAATATTCGTGCATAACCCTTCCTGTCATTGGTAAGGAAATGTTTAGCTTTCGCTTTATGAACATCGTACGACTCGAGCATTTTACCTATAATAACATCAAGCTAAGCATGTACGCAGCTTGATGTTTTTTATATTAATACTATTTGTGTAATTATATGTATCATGAAAATTTGTGTTTAACTTTAACACCATGAAAGTCATTAACATACTGGCAAAAATAAAGTAAATAAATCACTAGGAACAACGAAGAAAAATCTGAACAAAGAGTAATTGTTTTTATCACATTATTTATTAGTTACATACCTATCAAATTTATGAAACCTATTGTTCACATTTGGTAAAAATTATTTTCTTTCATATTCCACAAGCCCAACAAATACCCAATGTCATCAAAAATCAAACAATACAACTTCGCAGTGTTATAACTTGCAACCCAAGACAGTGACATTCAACCTTCCATAAAAATTCACAATTCGAATATTGCAGACAAAATCATAGTTTTGTCGGCAATTGGATAAGGTGAAAGGTCACAATTCATGACCTATTTTCCAGTGTTCAGATCGGAAGCCGGCTAACTCTTCGTCTATTACAGTTGATTTTCATAAAGTTTTTATTTGTCAAACCAGAACGAAATCGGAAGAGATATTCTGTGCCTACATGTACATAGACCAATAAATGAATATTGTAAATAACCTACTAATCTTTCAAAAAACACGTAAATGAGGGAGAGAGAAAAAGAATAACAGCTTTTCAAGGGTCATCAGTTCATACAGCGCTAAATCCTCAACGTAAGGGAAATTTTTATACTGTGATAAAAAATAAATACAAGTTAGACCCATTATTGAAATAGGCCACTTCACCTAAATGTAACATTTTTCTACTTCACAAAAAGTTTCAATCTCTCTAAGGATTCAAACCAAGAACCTTGGATCCAAAGGTGAACGAACTTACCACTGTGCTACCTAAATTCGGTGAAGGGAATTTAATTATGCCTATAAGAGCCACCAAACAACAAACTTATCAATTTGCCAGTTTTGCGTGTGACCGACATCTCTGTACAGCACGGGACATCACCCGCTGGTTTAGAATATACATACAAAGTGGAAACAGATGTTCTTGTTTGTCCATTCCGCGTCACAGCTGTTCATGACATTCTCTATTGTTGTCTGCAAGTTTAAATCTATGCCGCCGTCCTCATCAGAAATTTCTTCCGGTCAGATGCCAGTTCTAAGCATACTCTGTGTGTCAGACGGTTTTTCTATCAGGCCAGGCTAGAATGTATGCCAGATACAGAAAGTACCTTAAAGAGCCACTACGTGATTTTCATAACAAATTATTTACCTTTGACAACGAACCTAAATGTCATATTTGGTGATACAAAATCAAAATATCTCAACTTTTCATGTCCAAAAGACATATATATGACAAATACTGGTTTTCCATGACAATCGAAAAACAGCCTTATAACTGCACAGAGGTGTAGATATCACGTCCAATATACATGGATACTAGTTACATAACCTAACAAACACTATCAACTCCTAACTGCCCTCCTGACTATTTTAGATAAGTCTCCAAAATTACGTTTGACTTTTTGACGCGCGCCAATGGCCGGTTTTCGATCACAATTGCGCCGTTCTACCTTTATATTGTCACTGTAAAAAACAATAAGCTTTAAAATGTGTCTTTTTGGTAACAGTCGATACTTGAATACAAATATTGATACAATTTTTTTATACAAAATTCATACAAATGACACAATTGATGAAGTTTTGAACAATTGACTCAAACAACTCACTGAGTGGCTCTTTAACGTGAAAGACGATTTTCGATCACTGGCTCATGTCTTTCCAGCGCACAAACTAGGTTGTTCTTACAAGAAGGAAATGGTACAAGAGTATATGCATAAATTTTCCACGTAAACCATACATAAACAACTGCTAACACAGTGTATGCAGATATCTGAGTACAATATATATGTACGAAATTTGGTTTATACAATATATATGGGAAAAGGATTCGCTTAGCATAACCCAACAGTTAGTTCGTATAAACCTGCTTCATTTGATAAAAAAAATTTGCATCGCAATTGGTAACAATCCCTTTCGTTTTCGCGTGTTCCCGATATTGACCTAAAAAGTGTTAATGGCATACTTTACGAGTTGTATCCGAGGGACCAATCTGAGGGTTAATAGACGCGTATGTAGAATATTTCATCCAGACAGATTATTTCCCAAAATGTATAAGAGAAGTCCCAGTCTTATGAACTTAGTTAAGCATTGCTCTAACTCGATAATGACTAACCTTAAACAAATTACCATCTCATAAAGGAACAATTATAGGATTTATTATATTACATCTTAATTTGATACCAACAATCTAATTATACACTCATTTTAGTTCCTTTGTCATTATCTTTCCAATGCGCGAAGATAAGGAACACTAACCCGAGTATTGCTACAAACTCGGGCTGCACGTGTCATTAGATGAAATTGACACGATTTCGACACATCTTTGACAAATGAATACAACGTGAATATCATTAGTTCCAATGTTCGGCGTATATGTTTTGTAAACTGAAATTAAAGGTTTATTGAAATGTATACTGGTCACATGACCGCGTGAAGTCCAATCAGAAGGGAGCATATATAGGTAGATAAACATCCTTCTTAATCAGTGTATATGAATCCGCGCAGCTCCTTCCTAATCCCCTGATCTCTTTCGGGCCAAATTCTTCGTACGGCTGAATCGGCTTGAACTTCGGGGCCAAGTTCACCTGTTATTGTTTTCAGCCAATGAAATGTCGTTAATCTTGTATCTGCTATGTTGAACTCAACGGAGTTTTTCATCCGGGTTGTGCCGCTGTTGCAGGCTGCGAATCGTCTCATTGGCTGGTTAGATAGCTAGCGATACAAGGCTTTTGGCTTGAAAGAGTTTAGGGTATTAGGAAGGAGCTGAGCGCTGATATAAAATAAGTTATTATTTATAATTTCAGAATGTTCATAAATCTCTAATTATTTTTGCGCATAGTGATGGATGAATAAATATAAAGATCATGAAACACGGGCGAAAATTCACACTATTCCTACAACAACTTGTGGCACGTGCATAACTATGAACTGTTGAAAAAAATTAAATTGTGGCACGTGCATTACGATGAAATGTAAACTTCTTAAAAATAGAAATCGTGTCCCACGGTGAAATTGACACGCGTCTATCAAATACCTACCATAAATTTATGTGCATACCGGAAGAACGATGAAATAAACACTTTGGTAAATAGCGACCGGTATCGTCTTTGGATTTAACCGACGCTCAAGAAGATACTTGATCGCGTCAGGAGAGTAAATTGCAAGGACAAAATTACTTGGCCATCTCGATAATGGTCAGTGGTCAAGCAATTTGGCTGTAATTGCAATAGAAAAACCCTCGTTTGTCTGTCTTCACAATTATAAATGTAACACGGTGGAGGCAATATACTGCGTGTTTTTCATTAATGATTTTGAAAAGTTTCAGACTTTATTGATACGTACATATTGCATATTGTTATGAACCGTGTATTTTTTATCCATTTAAATTTGTGTGATCTATTATTTTACTGAGTGCTGTGGAAATGTTGTTATTTTACTATATTTTTGTTCTTAACACAACTGCATAATTTTGTACAATATGTTTTTTCTCAAGTCTTATTCAGATGCTATTTTCTTGTCATTGCATTGTTGATATTAAAGTTATACTGAAAAGCAACAAATTGTTTGTTTCAATTTTCAGATGTTTACTTTAATACAATTCTTTTATGTTTCACATGTTTCACTGTTTTGTCGGAAAGGTAAATGTCTCATAAGTATTAATATATAAACTACTAGAAAATCAAAAAGACATCAGCCGAAAATAGACACGTCTTCACTATTCATCTATGCAAGAACGATCCAATCAACACCACTGAAGTATATTCATTCGGGACAACAGCGAACATTATCGTTTGTCTCCAGTGCCAAAAACCATTTAAATTACAATCTCCGTCCACGCGTCCCAAATGGGAGATAATCAGTTGGGCTAAACCATCTATGCGCTCAATGAAGAAATCCCAAGAGACGGGACCCAGTCTATGTCGGGCGCAATTATCGAGGAGTTTCCAGAGGGATTCTCTAATTTCTTCTCTAAAAACAGGCCTTGTAAGCGTTTTATTGTGTTTATCAATCGAAATGACATCAAACCACCATTAGCAACGTTGTAACGTCTATCGAATTTTTGGTGTCGCATACAAACACGAAAACGTGTAACATTATCTTTGATTACACTTGTGTACTTTTCGTGGAATGACAATTTTGATATTATCTTTGTGCCACCCCTACATCATTCATAATGTAAATATAGACTGAGATATTACTGTACTATGCTTATATGCGCCCGGGCACATGAAAATGCTTACTATTAAACCCAGTGCTAATTGACCCCTTACATGAAAATAATATAGATAATTAAATTTTAATGAAAACATTGTAAAATGTAGAACTTGGGTTCTTTTGCATTTTGGAAATCCTGACATCCTGCGTTTTCAGAATAACTACTGCTTAGTTTGATTTTTACGAAACGAGTTTAAATTTTGTTTTTATTACCAGGTAAAACATCGACTTTCAAACGACCAGATTTGACCGTCTTTGGGTAATCTGTTGCCCTAAGTAGTTTCGATTACACCTAAAGAAAAGCGAATAATGTTGCGACTTAAAAATATAATCCTCTAACCAAATCCTCTCTGTAAGGCATCAATAAGATCTAAATCCCTTATAATTCCGTCTGTTTGGGAAGATAAAATGCAAAAATAAAGTTTACGAAACTACCAATACAGGTAAGATTGAAAGGCTTTCGATTCGATGTTTTTGTTTTTCGCTGTAAGAAAATCGGATTCTTTTTCTTATAAGAAAACGGAATGTTTTTGAGGGGCATACGGTTAGGTTAGGTTTTTGTGTCACTGATATCTATGCAAACACTAAATTGTTAATTTACAGTCAAGCACCTGTAATGCGGATTCAGGCAAAGGGGGAGATCAAACCAAATCACTCTTTTTTCACAAACATTTAAAAAGCTACATTATAAAGTGGTTTTTTTACGTTGAAAAAGAAAGTATATTTTTAATTTGAAAATGAATTTCTATAGAATGTTTTGAGGTTAGAGCGATTCTGTTATTCTTAAGTGCATAAGTTAAAAAACTTCGTCCCTGTCAAAATGACTTTATGCCATCTTTCGATTTCTGATTTTAAGAATTGGACGTTTTGCGGCGAGACATTATCAAGTTGAATTATAAGTGATTTTCATACCATAGTATGCCTAACGAGATAAGAAATCAATTTTGAAAATTTAAGTTCCTGATCTCCTGCGTGCTTTCCGAGACACTTATGTTCAAAATATTATTAATCTTTGATTTAAAAAAGATTTCATACCACCTCGGATTTTAAGACCCGAATGTTAATGTCATATGTGTTAAAAAAATCTTTTCCTGAAAGGGGGAAAAAAATTCAAAATTACGTTAATTCATTTGAGAAATGAATTTGCCTAATAAAGGACCAAATAATGATCTTAAAAATCGGTTTTTTCTTTTTAAGAAATATGTGTTGACGACAAGACGTAATCTACAATAATACAAACATGTTCTGTAATCCCGTTCCTTAAACGCGAGTTCTTTGCGACTCTTAAATGTTTTTAACCATACAAAATTATATAGGAAAATGGTTTAAGTTAAAATCCAAGAAATAGAAATTTAAGTGCCAAAATAACCCTTATATTTAAACATTTTGTTTCATCAAGCTCATAAATTATGTTTTCCATTCTCCGGAAGTGATATGGGAAGTATATATCAATTTTTAAGACTTTTTCGAACAATCTGTAACCCTAAATACCTGTTACTTATGAATTAAAAAGGCTTTACCGTGAAACCTACCGTAACTGTTTATAAACTTTACATACACACAAACAAGCGATAAAATTCAAAGACCTCAGTTTACAGCGAGTAAAGCATTTTTCTCGGGAGATGTTGAGATAATCCGAGCAATGAATTTCTTAATTGGAAGGCTGTGATTACTTTTTAAGTCAATAAAAAAAATTCGTAGCGAATTCCTGTTAAGTCGAATTAGATTTTAAATAAATAGATGCTTTAGTAGGTACCTCGAGTCAAACAGATTTCTTTAAAAGGCCAATAGCACGTTTTTGTTACCAATTGTAAGGCCATTTTTTTTATCAAAGGAAGCAGTTCAAAAACGAACGTAACATGTTCGGTTAAGCTACGGGAATCCATTTCTCTTCCTTAAAGAGCCACTCCGTGATTTTCATAACATATTATTTACCTTTGATACGAACCTAAATGTCATATGTGGTAATATAAAAGAAAACATCTAACTTTTCATTTCCAAAAGACATATACCGGTATATGCATATGACAAATACTGGTTTTCCATGAAAATCTAAAAAGAGCCTTATAAATGCCTTATGTGTAGATATCACGTCACATATACATGGATACTAGTTATATAACCTAACAACCACTATCAACTCCTAACTGCCCTCATGACTGTTTGAGATAGGTCTCCAAAATAACGATTGACTATTTGACGCCCGCTACTGTCCGGTTTTCGATCATAATTGCGACGTTCTACCTTCATATTGTCACTGTAAAAACCAATAAGCTTCAAAATGTTTCGTTTTTGGTAATGGTAGATACTTCGCTATCAAATGACACCATTGATTAAGTTTGGCATATATGACTCCAACAACTCACGGAGTGGCTCTTTTAATGATTTAAGGTGGTTAAACTAAAATGACCGGCAGTAGTTTTCGCTTGATATATGGAACCACGGATAATCGGGTCAGACTTGAGGTGTCTGAGCCTCTGTTGATAATACCTCTATATTCATAAACCTATAATCAATCGGGAAATTTTCAAGACATAGAATTTTTAAAAAACGTGCTACTACACCTTTATATAATTATATATTCGTTTATTCAACCTATATTGCCCTCTAATAAGGAAAGCGTGATACATTGCCTCTAAACTTTATTGATTAGAAATCCCCCTTTGTATGGTATAATGAAGACATTGAATCATTAGATCGATATCAAATGTTCACCTGTTAGGGAGGTTAATTGCCAACAAGCCGCCAAGTGCGAGATAATTGTTAGTAAATTGCAACATGCAACGGTGTATCGGAATAAATGTACATTGGCCAAGAACAATGGTATGTTAATGATAATATACCTCATTATCCATTTCTTCAACTCAATCTAAGAGATGGGCTACAGGGCCCAGTCAATCAGTTGCGAGGTTAGGAATCCATCGGTTCGATTTGATATTTTATCGGGTTTCTGATTGTTTGAATTCATTGACGTTGATAGGTCAAAGATAAGGTTAGCTAACTTCCTATTGTCAGTGATCAGATCAGAACCGAGGAAACATAAGAGTGATAGGGTCGAACTGATTTTAATGAGATTTAAAATCGGTGTGATTAGTGAAAGACCAAAACTAGGACGTTCGAAGCTCTCTTAATACCAAGATGTTCATAGGTGACTGTAAATGTAGTGTGCATGCAACAACTTTGGCGGTCAGAAAACCTTGAAAATCCAGACATGGGTCTCATTGGACAAAACTCTAAGATAAGCATATATCACAAAGGTAGTCTTAGTGCAGAGATAGAGAATGACATTTAGGTAAACCTTAAAGTTAAGTTGCTTTGTGAAACGACCCCCGGCGTTTTAGATATTCAGCGAAAGAATACATAAGACTGTTATGAAATGAGTGTTGTCATGGCATACCTTAAACAAGTGTGAAGGTTTTGAAAACGACGTACACTTAATCGTTCACGTGTAATGTTTTACCTATGTGAATCCTACAGCCCTCTGCGTGTGTGAAAGCATGATTAAATGACGTTACAATCGATTATTCAATGATACCAAAGACTTCGAATTATAATGAAATTATCCAAGTACAAAGCATACTATTCTCGTATGATATACATATATTTATTACTCGCCCGTGTAAGATACTGCAGTGTAATATTTATACGACGATATTAAACTAGTGTAATACCGCTGCACGTATGACGTATGACATTGTGTGGTTGTGACGTCACAATGTTTGTACCCCCGTCACAATGGCGGCCAAGTCGCGGAAATATTTCGCTAAGTACACTTTCAGCAATCATGCTTGATTACTGATGTCGAAACACTAAACTTCCTTCAATTTAATGCTATTTTTATCAAACTTTTAACTGATTGGTATCAAACTCGCTTTCGCTCGTTTTATATTTAATCATTAACTCGTTTAATAAAAATAGTTTTAAATGGAAGCTCGTTTATTATCCTCTATATATCACACCGGTTTGTTAGTGGTTGTGTTTCGCTCTTTGTACTTCTTATTAGTGTTTTTTCTCAACAATAGACTTATATCATATTCTTGCCCCAATTCTGTGCATTTAGTGGTTAGTACGAGAGCAGATGTGTGATAATTGTTTTACCAAAAGTGAATGCCATTTTTTAATTACGTGTACACGCATAGTAATATTTCTCTAGAATTAATTTGTTTCATGACAGTTGCCACATAAAAGAAGCAATATGTGTACACGTATGTTGAATATGACACCACTTCTTTTTGTCTTATTGATTCGACCTTTCAGTATAATAAACTCACAACTTTCTTCTTAATATATTCATTTTTCATATCGTATCATGTTACATACGCGGAAAGAATTCCTGAAAAATAACGAGATTAACTACAATAATTTATGGAAATTAACCCACCATTGTTAACCATATAAAAACTGACGCCAAATATGTGTGAAATCAGTTTAAATCAGCCCAGATACAATCACGATGAATATTGACAGAATTTCATGATAAAAGTCATTTGAACAATTCCCTAGCGGTATGCAACAAACTTTATATTGCGTGATTATCGTTCTTCATCAAACAGAAGCTTCATCATTCACTTCATGATCAAAGAGAGTAAACATCGTCTTTGACTGCCTTGAGAAATGAGATTTGAAATATATTCTCAATTTAATTACTTTTGGTGTTTGATATCAAACGAAAGCTTTTTCGCCAAATGTCGATTCTAAAGATCAGCACAAAGATGTTGCGCAATGTGGATGCGCAGAAGACTGATTAAGACATAATTATTTATCATGTTTCTTATGATTTTCATTGGCAAGCAAATACTATATTATAAGTTCGTTTGATCGAAGGAACTGAAAGAGATACCAAGGGACGTGTGAGAGCAAGTTAAAGAGCCTGACATGTCGGCAGCTGCTCCGCCATCTTGCCTTTTGGGAAATGACATGAAAAAAGGCACTGTTTGTATGCTTGATTTACATCATTATAAAAAAAGTATATGTATAAAATATACACATATTTACAAATAATTTATGATTAGACTAATTAACAATGATGCTTTGTAATGCCGTGTCAAGGTCGATGAATGGCTTCACTTTTCATTATTTCATTTTTCTGGGTATGCGCTATCTGGTTGTCAAATCTAAATAAATTAAAATGTAACCCCTAATTATATGTTCCAACTGGGTTGTGACATAATCATGTTTTGAAAACATACATATATAAACTGGAGTCCTTGTGCTTTAACTATAATAGTTCAGGGCAGAACTATACTCTTTTACTTAACACATTGGGGTAGAGCAAACTTATTTCTTAAAAAAATCACACCAATAGTTCGTATATGTAAATAAAACACAGTTAACGCATATATGTCTCGTTTTATAACGACTCCCACTAAGGTAATCTACATGTATCATTCACGTTATTCTGAAAATATGTTCTTATTCAGGTTATAGAATTATCTTTAAAACACCGAAGTATTTAATGCAACGTTGAATTGAATACGCAAATGGCAAATTGGCACCAAATCAACCGCCTACTCTTGTTTTAAACTCTCTTTTTCCAAAGAATTATATTTAAGTGCTGTTAAAATAAGGAAATTTAGAGTAGCTTTTGCAAAATTAAGATGTTTTTCACACCAATTACGTATTGAAACTGGAAGACATTGTAATATAGTTAGAAATAATAGACTATGCTTACAATGTAATGAAGGCTATATTGAGTATGAATACCATTTTCTTCTTGTGGGTTCGAAACTTAAACAACTTCGCTCTAAACATTTACCTAAATTATATTGTATAAATCCAAATAAAACAAAATTTAAGTGTCTCATGTCATCATCAGATTGTAAACTTATTAATGACTTGGCATGTTTTATTTATCATACAATGAACCAACGATGTTAGAGGTGATATTCACACCGTACACACCTGTTCTTGTCATGTGTAATGATGTAACAACTTATGTAGTTATGGGCCGATGGCCTACACTTCAGTAATAAAAGATTTGATTTTGATTGAATACGCATGAACTACGATAATGGCTATATTCAAACAACCTGGAAAACCAAAAACGGCAGCAGACATAGTTAATGCAATGGCAATGCTTACCCTGTTTATAAGAAATACATGTAGGTGAGATAACAGGTTTACTTAATAAAGAATAGGTCATCCTTTGTCCTCAAGATATTGAGTTATGTTCGAAGGCTGAACATATTACTAATTCAGCCCTATTCAACTATCAATAATGAAAATTGACCATATTGCATAAAGAGCGACCAACATTTTAGCCTCCTCGGTCGATTCGACCTTGACCTTCAAAACCGGAAGTGTCTCATGGTCTTACCCGATTTGCTCATTAAAGCTGGACTGCGTACTTGATTGTTTTCTCTGAGTCGCCGATGCACCTACTATCACGATCAATAATCCCATCAGTGCCGGTGACACTGCCCTTGAGACAAAATAAGCTACATGTATACAGAAGAAATCTCAAAATGGCTGCCAAGGTTTCGTGGCAAGACGATACGTTGCAGAAATTCTGCGGTTATAAAGATGGTGCTTTTTCGACAATATCTCGTGCAGGCGGTAGAGAATCCTTGATAGTGTGTTATAACAGCTCAATTATAGGAAGATTTTATATTCTGAGGCAAGATCGATGGTTTTAAGTTCCCTAAAAGTGCCTTTTCATCGGTGGACTTTTTAGAATTATACAATGAATTGCACAATATACGAAATTAGCCTTTAAATGACATTTTATTACAATACACCAACTCATTCTTATAATTATTTTCTTACCGAAAGTTTAGAACCATCCTCATATTAAAAACTAGCAAAAATAGCCTAAATATGCCTTTGAAATAATCAATAATCTTGCATTTAGTTGATCATTGTAGGAATTTCAGTTCTTAAAATTAATGTTGACCTTAAAACTGTTGAGAAGGACGTCCGATTTTCGACTCTCAGATTTTACTAAACATACATTATTGTTTTCTAAAGATATTTCACTCAAAATATTCTTCAAAGCCTAAAATACTAACTGACAGTAATTTCAATTGTATGAAATTCACTGAAATATATAAAAGTTCATATGGAAATTAGATTTGAGAAAAATGTGTGATCGCAATTTTGCAATGTTATATAATAGGGTAGACAAATATGCAGTTCGACGAATACAAAGCTACATGTATGTTGTCTTTGAGACAAGTACCTTGTCTTTAGCAAGACTCTGTCTATTAGATCAATCTGTGAAGAAAATGGGTCTGGAAATGTAGTGTCGTCACGACATGAGCGGAAGTAGTATTTGTAGTAAGCAGTTGTGGAAAAGATGCAAGAAATGTAGTTTCGCCACGTGACATGAGGAAGTAGTAGCGAGCAGTTATTCGTCGATAGTTGAAGCGCAGTGAAAGTTTCCAAACCATCTGCCTAAATAGAACACTAAGCTCCGTCAATCATCAAATTTGTAGAAATTGCTCAATTTCCAATAAAATCGTCTAAGAGAAATTGCTTTTTTGAGTTGTGCCAGAGTCCCCGTCCGGCGAGAGTTTGGGCTCACGAAGGTCAAAGTTGAGGTTGAGTTTAATACAACTAAAATGAACGAAAGCTCGACAATAAATAATATGAAGATTTTTTTAAGATCATCTGATCGAAAATACAATTGCCTAGAATATTTTAAAAGCTTTTTATAAACAGATTTATCAATAAAGAACGCATTTACTTAGAATTTCAATTACCGATTTTTCATTTTTTTTTCTCTTTCGTGAAAGGCGTTTTTCATCATTGATTTTCTTTGTCAAATGTTTCTCGGTCAATGCTAAGTTGAATTAACTATATTTTATATTTCATTTTAGCAGATGTTGATGTAAATTTGGTCGTAAAAACTAAACAAATCTTTTACACGCTGAAATAAGTATTTAAACGAACTTAACAATTCGGTAGAGCTGTTTGAATCCATTTTGTTAACGCAAATTGTTTGAAAGGTGTTCACACTAAAATGGCGACATGAAGTTTTTTCTTGATACGTGACAGCGTACTCTACTCACGACTACGGATTATCGAGTTGAAAGAATGAGACGGATTTTTCATAGGGAATATTTTTTTAAATCATCAAAAACACCCTCTATAGTGCCTTTTCAGGATTTGGTCAGGTTGGTTCATGAGCTAGAAATACAAGGTTCGAACCTTGTGCTTCAGTTACATGGGACAACATGCCTACATGCAGATGGGTATCAATGTAGGGTTAAATCTTAAAATCGTAGACGACGGTTCTTTAGCTGGGCAACAGTGAATAAGGCAAATAGAGCCACAGGCTTTCTTCAAGCAATTGCAAACCAAACACCATATATTCAAGGAACTATTTATGAGCAAGTAGCGTTTCAATATAGATTTCAATCATCATGTATTTCCATAGTGGAGAAAGGTAACATTTTATATTTGGCATTACAATACTTGAAACTATCAGGGACGGCTTCTCAATACACATCTTTACATAAGCATGTCACTGCTGCCAAATCTTACATAAACCCTCACTCATTTATTGATCATTTTAGTACGCTATTACAAAGGGCACAATCATTTTATTAGCCATCATCAAATCGGTTCAAATATAATAGCTACTTAACGCCGTGCAGATTTGATTATATATAGTTGTTTATCTGTTGCCATGGAGACGAAAAACAAAAGGCCATTAGGACAAAGTTTTGATATGAATGATGCGTATATCGACTAATTATCTCGGTAAATCTCTTTCTTCTCAACGAACCACGGTTTTGATGTTCGGCTTAATAACGTGACACTCCCGTAAAAAATGTTTTGATTAGAATAGGCAATCGAGTGTTTATTGGCGGTTGAGTCCTTTCCTCACCAAAGTTTGTATTGTAAGTACGTGTATTAATTGCGATATTTAAAGACAAACATATTGTTATATGCGTTTAACCATACATACAAATAGAAAAAATGTTTATACTAAATCATGAAGTTTTTAGACTCTTTACTTTGAGGGAAGATGAAATTCACACTATATTATCTTAAAAAACTGTAAGAATGGATAATTGGGGACGTTTTTGGGTCGATTGGGGACAGATAATTCATAATATATTTCATCATTCAACTCTAACGTACATATATATATATATATTAGCTACGATACTACAGGTCAATAATTGTGAGTATCATTGAGAATCATATTTTTTTTAAAGCTCAAAAGATTTAATATAAATTCTGGTTAAGATATACATTTAGAACTCAGACCTAGAGACCAAATTAAAATACCAACAAAAGTTTCAAAGATAATTCAACCCATGAGTTACAAACACGACTGATATAAGGCTCATAATGGTTCGAGACGAGGCGCCATCTTTACTTAATTTTTGATTTTGAAATTACATTTAAATTTTATATTTTAGACATAAGAGAATGAAATTTGATATTTAAAAATGTTCACGGCGTCAACGAATAAAAACCTAATTTGCTCTGTCGACAAAATCTTTAAGAACTTAATTCCATATTCTGTCAATTTCAACATAAATGTAAGCCAAAAAATATTTCCATATTCTGTCAATTTCAACATAAATGTAAGCCAAAAGTGTGGGGAAAATATTTTGTAACAGCGTGCAAGCAAATTCGTGCTCAAACCGACATAATTATAAATTACAATTCCAACCCCAGACAGATGCATTGCGTCTTTTTCGTCACACAAAATTGCTTATTTATATATTTGATTTCATTCATCAGCGGTCGTTAAAAATGTACAGTTTCTTTAACCCCTGAGTATATCAGTTGCGGTCTCATTACACCACACGAGTCCATACTTCATTGTCTTTCTATAATAAGTGACATCACGCGACAAGCCCTCAGGAGAAATGTTAGCGAGACAAAAATGATCGAGGACTATTGGCGCCTACAGAATTCTAAGACTTGAGGGAATTTGGTTGGTAGATGCTGACGTCTTTATAAGACGCAAAGAGGTAGATGTAGTTGAAAGAGGGAGTGGCAGATTTGGAGAAGGCAGAGAGGGGAGGATTGTTTGTGGGGAGGGGGAATTGGTGTAGAAAGGGGAGGAGAGGATGAAGGATTAAGGGGTGAAGTAGAAAAGATAATTGAGGGCAGGAGACGAACCAGAAAGGATGAAGGAGGTGATGGAGAAATGATATTTGAGGGCAGGAGACGAACCAGAAAGGATGAAGGAGGTGATGGAGAAATGATATTAGAGGGCAGGGAGACGAAAGGAGAAAGGATGAAGGAAGTGAAGGAGAAATGATAATTGAGGGCAGGGAGACGAAAGGATAAAGGATGGAGGGTGAAGGAGAAATGATATTGAGAGCAGGGAGACGAAAGGATAAAGGATTAGGGAGTGAAGGAGAAATGATATTAGAGGGCAGGGAGACGAAAGGAGAAAGGATGAAGGAAGTGAAGGAGAAATGATATTGAGGGCAGGTAGAAGAAAGGATAAAGGATGGAGGGGATGAAGGAGAAATGATATTGAGGGCAGGGAGACGAAAGGATAAAGGATGGAGGGAGTGAAAGAGAAATGATATTAGAGAAATGTTATGAGGGCAGGTAGACGAAATGATAAAGGATGGAGGGGATGAAGGAGAAATGATATTAGAGGGCATGGAGACGAACGAGAAAGGATGGAGGGGATGAAGGAGAAATGATATTAGAGGGCAGGGAGACGAAAGGAGAAAGGATGAAGGAAGTGAAGGAGAAATGATATTGAGGGCAGGTAGAAGAAAGGATAAAGGATGGAGGGGATGAAGGAGAAATGATATTGAGGGCAGGGAGACGAAAGGATAAAGGATGGAGGGAGTGAAAGAGAAATGATATTAGAGAAATGTTATGAGGGCAGGTAGACGAAATGATAAAGGATGGAGGGGATGAAGGAGAAATGATATTAGAGGGCATGGAGACGAACGAGAAAGGATGGAGGGGATGAAGGAGAAATGATATTAGAGGGCAGGGAGACGAAAGGATAAAGGACGGAGGGGATGAAGGAGAAATGATATTAGAGGGCAGGGAGACGAAAGGATAAAGGATGAAGGATTAGGGATGAAGGAGAAATGATATTAGAGGACAGGGAGACAAAAGGATAAAGGATGGAGGGGATGAAGGAAGAGACAAGAGAGACAGACAGACAGACAGAGGACAGACAGAAATGAGATTGATAGGAAGGGAGAGAGAGAGGAGAGAGATAGAATATATATATGTAGGCACTTCGAAGCAATTACTCCCACATTTTGTCAAGTAATATTTTTGGCCAATTCTCAACAAATGGTTACCACCATTCCAAATATTTACATAACTTATGCTTGATTTGGATGTATTTTATCCTTTTTCTTGATAATTGTCAATCTCACAATATAACGCCTTTTGCCTTTAGAAACTGTAACATATTCAATTTTATGTTTACACGAAATTTGCAAATTTCTGTCCTGAACTATGAGAACAAACAGAATAAAAAAATATATAATTCATGAGAGGTTGTAATAGGGAGACAAAAATGCTTGACAACAATTACAATCCCTAGGTAATTGCTTGATAAAAAGACAAAGCTTTGTGATAATCGCTTTATTAATTTGTTAAATATTCCAGTGTTAAATGTCAATGCTATCATCTTTCCTCGATTATTTTGAGATCGAATTAGGAAACTTACTTCACTTCCGATCAATAATATTTTTAACCTTAATATATTTTTTTCTTTAATAGTTTAAATTTATTTGCACATGGCTATGCCGATATTTGCTTTTATGGAAAATCCTGTAGATGGTAAAATCTCATTGACATATTTTCTCATTTACGTTTACGTCGATATTACAGAAAGACCATTAGGTTAAAGACGATTATTGATTTATTCAACTAGTTTAGATCTCGCGTTGCCTCTTTATAATACAGAACAATAAGATTATATCTGTTGAGAAGAAATCACGAATCCCATTTATCAAGTAAGTATTTTTGGCTCATAAAAGCAACATTCTAACCAATGTGTTAAGAATGAATTTTAAAAAAAACCTTTAATGTCATATTACACAAGTAATAACAATCCATTGACTAAAATAAAATTCCTTTTTTACAAACTTTTTTATTTATTTACTTTATTCACAATTATTTTCACAAATTCTCCTCATGATATTTCGTCTTGGACAGAGAAATTAATCGGAATCTGTCAAACATGCAATCTTGGTATCTCTTAAAAAGACTACACAAATTTGAACCTTTAAAAGGGGCTGGCATATCCTGATTGAAATGACACGAGAAAAGGCACTGAACTTTTACATATATCACATTATAAAATTAAACTACACATTCGCAAATAATTTATGATAAGACCAATTAAAAATGCCATGCAATGATGTAAGGCTTTTCACAATCAAAGCGCCGATGAATTTCTTAACTCATCCTTGTTTTATTTTACCAAGTGTGCGCTCATGTTATCCAGTTGAAAAATCTAAATCAACACAAATTTAACCCTCAGTAACATATTTCTCTCTTGTAATGTTATAATCATGTTCAAATAACATAATTGTATTAACGGGAATGTCACATTGAATTTTGTTTAAAAAAATAACCCGATAGGATTGTTCTTTTAAGCGGGTCAAATGTATGCTCCACGGGTATGTCACTTGATATTTGACTCGTTTATCGGCCATTCATGGACCGCAGGGAGGTCTGCTGGTAAACACGATCATGTGAAATGTTTGACAAAAAGGTAAAAAGGAACTCATACTTTGACGAATGATTTCGTTTAATTCTATCGTTTTAACAAGAATATTATTACCACCATATGAACAAGGAACATACCATTCTTTTTCTCTCACGTAGTTACAAGGTTAACATACCTTAGCACACAAGGTCACGTGACCGTCACTACACTTTTTTCTAGCTGTCAAAATCTCAATGTCATAATCTGCATAAGCGCAAACCCGTGGGGTTGTCATAGAGACCACTTAACCACTAAAATCGCAATGCTTTACTAATCAGATACTATTTTACCAGAGTTTGAGGTCGCTCATCGTGGATCGAATCAGTGACATGGAAATGTGCTAGTTTGAAAGGTGGCGGGGGAAAATCACATAAAAATGATGTGACAAATTGAATAATCAAGAAATACTTATTTTCTGTTTCTAAGTTTTTGGCAACTCTTTCATCGTGAGAATTCCGAGTTGTATCGTTACTGTTCACATTAAATAATTTGATTTGATTTGATTTTCATTTTTTAAATCTTCTACTGCCCTCATAAGACTTAAAAGTAAGCTGAAAAATATTTTTGATTTTTTATTTATTTCATTTAGAAACAATTTCGCAGGTTACTATCTCAAATCAAACATACCGAGCGTAGTAATATGCTGTCGATATCATATAAATATCAAATATGTAATATTAAGTAAGCAAAGATGTTAACAATCAAGATTTACTGTTTAAAGGGTTTACAACTGTTTTTGAAAATCATTAAGGTAAATTTTCTATGATAATCAAGGGGTTTTCAATGAATAAAAAATATTCAACTGGTATATAGAGTATCAGAGTGTCATTGAGAAAGCTTTGATATTTTTAAATCTCAGCGTCGTAAATGTTTATCTGTTTCTATGGTAACGTTTTATGACGCTTCACTGTGTAAACATCAGGAAAACTTTGATAAACGTGTATATTCACCTGATATATTTTTGTGAACTACAACAGAGATAATTCTGTTGCCATGGTAATTGAATATTAATACCAATGTCTCAAAGCTCTAGTTGGGAAAACTTTACCCTCAAGTCAATAGGTATGCTATAAACATATATTAACAGATATGCTATTAACACATTCAATTTATCTGCTTTCGACAAGCCAAAGGAATGTGCTAAAAACAATGTCATGTTTCCATGGAAATGTGTCTAACCGTCAACGTTTTCCTTAAAATTCTATACAGTATTTGTTAATCTAATATGTACCAGAGTCAACAGTTAATTAGACGTGCATAAACAACAGACAATAGGCAGTTTGGATAAAAACAACAACCTGAAAATCATATGAACCTAATTTTTTTACTCTCTCCTCATCAAAAGACACTTAACAGTTTTCCGCGAAATGAACTTTATTGCCTAAAAAGATGTTGTGTTGATGTTCGGACAACAGCTAAGCCCCACCTCTATATTGGTTGACCCCTTTCTGCATATACAAATATTTGTCTCGGACATGAAGTGACTTACCTTCCCTAAATGCGATAGGGACCAGTCATTTAAAAGCGTTAAAATGTTTTAAAATGAAACAGTTGTAACGCGACGCATTCGCACAATAACCACTTTTGAAATTTTGTTCAAGCAATTTATAATACAAACAATAAAAACTATTCTTACTTTTTCAAGTAGGGTTCGTATGCAAATAACTCAAACACAAGTGTCAATTTTTAGTATCAATCTTCCATATGTCACAGATTAAACCATACCCTATTACAATAATGGTCTCTGCTTATCGATGTAACGAAGCTAACAAAAAACACCGCAACCATACTAACTGTCCATTTTCCATTTCTTTCTGCAAAAATATAGACAAATTAAAGGTCTAACCGTTTGTGTTTATTAAAGGTATTTTTAGCTAATGTTTCTGTACCATTTTATATATATGTATAAAATTTCTATCTCTCTTGTGCTATTCTTAAGATTGCAAAGACATCGCAGAAGAAACCATATAACAACCTTTTCATGCACAGTACAAAAGACTATTTAACATTTGATACCGATTTGGCTATCGTACATAAACGATTTACGACTCAAGATCAAGCGGATGGACTGATATGGAATAAATAGGGACGAATAAACAACAAATACATAGATAAGTAATTGAGTGACTAAACAAATAAGAATACTGGATATGTATACATTGTAGCAGAGCCTATTGACATAAAGGGCTGGGGTAGGGGATGGGGGGTTGGGTTCAGGATGATCTGCGCAGTCTTATAATATCTATTATCCTTAATATAACACCTTTACTACTTTTAGATTGTGTGATTAACAGCGTCGGTTAAACTGACGTATTTACTCTCCCCCGAGTATCTTAGGACGTCATTGTTATTAGCGACATCGATTATCACTATTTATTCTGGCGGTATAAGGCGTGACTAACATATCTACAAAAAAGATTATATTTCATTATAAAAAAAGATTATGCAAGTTCTTTTTTTAGTTATCGTATTTTGTAAATACAGCTAGTTGGGTAAATCTGTTAATTTCAACATTTATTTTAGTTATATAAGTTAAGGAAAATGACAATTAAGAAATAAAACTATATTGAACTTGGAAATTTCACGTCTTTTTAATATGAAATAATAAATAATCCATATACTGCGTGGCATAACTTTTTTGGTATTTATCCGCTTTGATATATGTCAAAATGAGCACTAAAATGACAAATTCACATCAGTTTAGAAATACTTTGTAGTTTTAAAGTCTTGATTTCACATGTCCATTAAGTCTGCGTTATTTCTGGGTGACAGAAAACGTCGTTCCTATGACAACCCTATATCTAACAGTTAGGCCATGCACGTGCTGAACGTGGAGCTAGGGATTTTGGATCACGCAATCTTGCTTTACGCAGAATACTCGTGAAACCCGTGCAGTTTGATGAAACGCACGAGAAGTTCATGACTCGCGTTCGCAATGGCTCACCCTTGTTATTGGCTGCTTTTGATTTGTCAACTCAAGTATACATTTCACTTACGCCGAAAATAGCCAAATGGACTCCATCGAGTCAAGAAAATATTCCCGATTCTTATGAGAGCGTCTGGAGCTGGCCATTGAATCCAAAATCACATTTTATATTTTTCATTTTAAATATGACTTTTTATCCGTGTTAAAACTTGAATTTCTACGTCAAATTGAATTTTGATTTTACGGTAGCTGATGCGAATTTTGGTGTTATAAATAATTATTTGCTTTAAGTTTAACACAAGAATCGTGTTTGCAGCGTTTGATACAAACAATCGTCAAATAAACCTTCGTGTTGTTGAATAAAACGTCCACAACAATTGCGATGAGTAATTTACGAAAGCATAAAAATCTTAAAATGTCCAAAACAAATGTGGTAACATTGGGCTCTGAAACGCATATCGAGGCATAATGAATATAGATCGTTATTATACGCATAAGTTTATTCATTTAGTCTTGTAGGATTCACAAACCTGCAACTGAATGCACAAAATAATGCATTTTGAATTCTCCGCACATTTAGTGCATTTCATCACTCTGGCGGGAAATAATGTTATTTTGCGAAAAGGAAAACATATGTTTCCAAATCTAAGACAATCTTCTATAATCTATAAAAGGCTTTTTTTAAACAACTGCATCAAGTTCTGTAAAGCAAAGCTAATCCTCTTCACTTACTCAAATGATTTAATGGTCACGACACTCAAATGGCCGCATGCACTTTTCGCTTGATTCTTGATAAATTCTTCTACCACCTTGGATAATCGGGAGGAGTAACAAGATGTTTGACCTTTTACCTTTTTTCATTTGGCAGAAATTATGAAGAAAACTTCAAAAACTTAGAAATCAAGTAAAATACAAAATCTTTTTGAAAGTGAACAAATGAAACATGGTCATATTTAGGATTATATAGTTTGTAATAGCAAATATTCTCAAAGTCAATGCGGACTGACCTCCTACGGGGTTCAAAGCCACAGCTCCAAAGGTCAGCAGCAATCGTCAGCACTGACTGTAAAAATAGCTTATCAACTCGGCAACCGAGACATCGACATAACAGATCTTATCTAATTGAGGCTTACGCATTCTCTAGAGTGTTTGTAGAGTAAGGTATCCCTTGAGTTCAGTTGGAAAATCGTCATTTTTTCATTCGATGGTCTTTGAATATTAATTTTAAATAAAATCTGTGGGTTAACTCAAGCCAAGCTTGACAAAGCTGTTATCAGTAAACTGCAAGCTTATGCCGCCATTATCCTTATTCAAACGGTTTAAAAGTTTAAAAGAAACTCGTGAAACCTTGATTGATTAAATCATTGATCTTCGCCCATCATTTAAACGATGAATTCTATCAATATTTCCCTATAATGACACCAGTTGAATAGAGGAACGAACGTAATAGAAAATAACACAAAGTTTATCCATATGTTCACATCGTTAGGTTCAATCAATTATAACATTCCATGAAAAGCCGATGACTTGATCGATACCAACGTCTATCGTACGTTCAAAAAACTGTTTGCATGTACAGAATACGACTTCTATGATTTACAACTTCTTTATTGCAAATTGTATTTCTACATCAAACCAACTTTGCTGTCTTCAAATTGAAAGGATCATATCTTGATGATTGAAATTGTGTTTCTTTTTTGTCGAAGAAAATGCTTTGAGTTGAAAATACGTTGAAATTTTATTTGTATGTAATCAATTCCCTTAGCTACTTCATTATTCCCTTCCACTTCCTATCAACCATCCACCATTCTCAATGTTACTCGTTTTCGACATTACGAAATAATTGCCAACTGGCAGTAGGTTATTACTCTAATGATATTTATCGAAACCCATAGCCCTGTTTCAGCCCTACGGCATCTTTACAAAGGGCGGTTGATGAACCGCCAACGGTTGAGAGCATTACCCGAAGCTATTCTACATAACCACTTTATGAACAATGAAATGAATAATGAAGAAGTAGAAAATAAAAGCTATCCATCTGGAAAACTGTTGTCATGGTTACCAAATAAGCCGATTATTATCAAGCATAAACGGACTGACAAATTAACCAGACGGACATAAGCATTGTCATTTAGCCAGAACAATGAGATTGGAAAACATGTCAAACTTTTCGAACTTAGTCCTTTGTTATCTACTCAGGTACATACATGTAGCATCATTTAACGGAACAAAAGAATTTTTTTTTCAAAATTCAATTTCTTCAAATTAATTGTAGTAAGAAAAAAACGTAAGAGAGTTCATACTTCCAAGATCTTAAACTGACAATAAGTTGCTAAGAGTATAACACTGCAGAAAGAACTTATCAGCGCTCAATGCAAACATCACCAAACCCCCACTTGGATTCGAACCTCAGACTTACTGATCCGTAAAAGAAAGTTGATATATTAATAACCATATGTCAATAAATGATTAAAAACATTTTGAAGAAAATAAATTCGTACTGAATCCAATGAAACTTGTTTTTATATTTTTGGATTCGAACCCGTTCAAACCGTGCGTTCTGTATCCTGTACGCTTATTAGTTTTGCACTTTTTCGTATTCATAAAGCGGTTTACCCATTATTACTATCCCTATTACCTTCAATCGAGTAAAGGCCTATCCTTAATCACATGACGTCCTTAAGTTAACAGTCTTAGATATACATTATAAATCCTTTTGACGCTAACGAAAAGGAAATACAACATCACATTAAAACCCATCCTGGAGCATATGAACTTAAAGTGCAAAATACTTCCTTGATAATTTTACTCTGAATTCATTGACGTAAAACTAAAGGAAACAGAAGTGTTTATAGTTCGAATTCGATTTATAGTTAAGACCCATTCCCAGTAAGAATAACTTCGGGTATATATTATCTTTATGCAAATATATGACTCATAAATCATTTACAAAATTTATATTTAAAGATCTATATAATGGTTGCTTTCGATTTACAAGTAAAGAAAAAGTGTACATTGCATGATAAATTCAAAGGTTTCCATAAGCATTTAAATGCATTGCTGTTCAATCAATGATGATTTAAGGTGAGGTGATTTTGAGGTGAGGTGAAGTGATGTGATATAGGGTTTAACGCCGCTTTCAAGAGTATTTCACTGATATCGCGGCAGCTAGTATTATTGCAGGGAGAAAGCCCGCAACACCATTATGGCTATGCATTGCGGTGAAACCTGTGAGCATCGGCTGGAACTAGCGAACCATGGGTGGTACTGCACTGAAATTCAGTGTAGCATTGCACCCAAACCTGATTGCGTGTAGAACAGATCTCTACTGCAGACAAAGTTGCCGAGCCCCTGGCGGGATTCGAACCACGGACCTTTTGATCCGAAGCCAAACGCGCTTACCACTGCGCTATCCCGCCCCGATCCCGATATTGAAAACGATCCTTCGAAAACAAGTCTCTATAAAGTGAACTCGTAATAACCAGAACTAAATCGTCACTGACTCAAATAAGTTACCAAATTTGAAGCCAAAGTATGAAAAAATGCCAGTCCGGGGAAATTGCATTGGTTTCGAATTGGCCTCAATATCCAACTCATTACAGACCTATATCTTTGTACTAGACATTCTAACAACTTGAGGATTTTATGTAATATATCGTAAATCGATATAGGAAATTTTGTTAAAGGCAAAGGAAAAGAAGGGAATTAATGACACTCCGTAAAACAGTGAAAAAAGCCATACCAAAGGTATTTCAGTAGCAATCATTATATTTACATGAATGATTAAAATACATTGATAGTTCAGCTCTAGTCAATAACCCACCAATTCGTCATCAGTTTAATTAAGTATTTGCATTTCATAAACTTTATATACTTATAAAAAAATCATTTGGAAGAAACTAGAACTAGATAAGAGATTTTATTGTCAAATTTGCTAAATTTGAGTAAACTCATAATCGGAATAAATCTATTAAAGTAATTATTATACTGTTATGTAATTAAACAGAAATCGAACTATGATTGAAAAAGAAATGATGATCTTTATTGTGTCACAACGGGCATAAAAACATCCAATATTGATGAATATATCTTTAAAAAAGCATTACGTACTCTATTCAACATAAATCATTTCATGATTGTAAAAGCAAAACATTACAATGTATATCATCAGATCAATATATGTTAATGAACTACATAGTTTTGATTGACCGAGGAACATTATGAAACCAATTCATAGAATGATACAAATCGATATCCATTCATGAATCAGATAATTCCACAAGATTACAAAACGACACTTCAATCTGAAAATCCCTTTTCACACAATGAACATGCGACAAGATATGTTGCCATTATTAAAACAAATGAGGCCATTTACTACATGCTGTATATTCTCACAACTTACGAATACTAAGAAATACTCAAGATTCAACACATCTACATTCATTATTGATTTTTGCAAACGATAACGAAATATAAAATCATATAAATACATTGATTCTCATAAACGTTTCCTGTGTATTGTTCAATTGAACTGTTTGTACAAAGTTTAACGTTAGACATTTGTAATAAAAAATAAATATACCCCAATATTCATTCATAAACCAATTCTGAACAAATGGACAATTAAGTATTTCTTTTTACGCTATTAAAATAACCGTTAAACGGGAAATACAAAGAGATAATTATTTATATACGTGTCAGCACGTATTAAATCATACATTGATATGATTAAAATAGTTTATTAAAAGTATAACTGCCGCCATATATGACCTACAATGTATGAGACAGGAAAGAAGACAGTTAACATGCAAGGAAGAAATCTATGTTCCATTCAAAAAATGAGGAAACGAAACCATACGTCTCATTCGGTGATAATCAACGAATGATATCAAACATTGCAAAGGTTTCAACATAAGCGTTTCAAAATTTGTCTTTATGAATGAAAACTTTCTTTCGTAAGTAATGCAGGAAACATATTCTAAACATCGATACGGGAAATGGGGCCGTTGACAAATTAGTCGCAAACGTGGCTTTGGCATTTTTAAAATGAAGGGGTACTTTCATAGACGTAAACATGTAATATGTGCGTCATTTATACGTGTCTATATTTATTTTTTTTACTCTTATCAATCATCTTAGACTCCCATCTCCCATGAGAGATCGCTTTGACAGGTGATTAGCACTATTCTTGTTGAGCTCATTTCTGTAAACGAATTATGTACAAGAACAGTAGCGACAATACAGTATCATTACGTCAAAAATTCTGTGACGTCACATTGCTCTGAAATTATCGATTTAAAGGTGGCAAGACTGGGCTATGTTTACAGATAAATGTATTAAATTGGAAATTTTTTATGAATAGAATCTCCTCATGATATTAAATAAGATAAAACTCGTTCATATAATTAAAAGGTCTTTAGGTAGCCGCGGATAATTTTAAAGTTTTTTTAAAATCTCATGTTGTTTAGTTTGATATCAAAAGACACATAATTATCTTTATATTGCATGTGTTCAAACGCGACGCAAATACATCAATACAAAATAGCGTGAAATATAAGTGAATAGAGATTTTTTTTCCATGTACACGTTGCAAGCGTAATTTGGTATTTTCAATGGCATAATTTGATTTACATTAAAGCGATATTCACTACAATTACTTACAATAATCTAATATACTTCACTTAAAATTGTCTTTCATCGCAGGGAAAAACGTTTTTGTCAATAATCAATAATACAAAATAAGTATACAATTTAACTTGTAAGAATATTGTAACGTAAGTATGTTATACATAAATCAGTTCACCAATGCAAGCGAAAGAGGAGTTATATCCTCTTATAAATGAATTCGTCATGCGGAAAATGTCCTTGAGCAGATATCAATACATCTAAACTATACAGCCGGTTGGACGGACAATATTATCAATTGTGACATATGCCATGGCCAAGGGCCATCTTGTCTAGCTGAGATAAAATCCCGTTAGAGACAGAAGATGATCTAATTATAACACGTGGTCCTACCTCTCTCTATTCGGCGTTACCACCAGCGTTTTACAGACCCTTGATATCAAGGTCTTTAATGGCGGAATCGATTTGTGGGAAACGAAAAAAATCGAACCTTATTTCCGCTCTAACCAGACTCGTCAAAGTATGTCATAACTGTGTTCAAAGGCCGAACTAATTGACATTAGGGAATTGTTTGTGATTTAGCCAAGGTGTTACTCTTTCTCCATGACCAAGCATTGCGTATCGTGACAATGAATGCATTTGTTGTGTTTAAAGTATAGCTACGAGACAAAGAGATGAGGGGTTAACTGAATAGCATTTTGCATTTCTGATGTGATAATATTGTAAATAACAATTCCGGTCATACAATATAAGAAAAGTACGTACTAGTGTACTTGATTTTAAAAAGCATTTCCAAATTACGTGGTTGGAGGTTGAATAATTGAATCGCTGATTTCTAACCTTTGGTTTATTAGGTTTACATTTTCGAAAATGTTGAAAATCAGATTACAGCTTTACTTTAAATCTATTTCGAGGGAACGATTTGATGAAAATACAAAATCCTTTCTTCTCTTTCATCAATCTTTCGAAAAAATCAATTTTATTGTATTTTTATACTGCGATAAACTAACCTGAAACAGTTACTTCCAGATTTAAATATCAAAGAAGAAAATAAAAATTCGATTTAGGGATATGATTATCATACAAAAAACATTGAAGTTTTAACATAAAAATTGTGTAAAGATTTTAAGGATACACTTAAATATCAAACAAATAAAAACTGTCATCATATTTACATTTTGTACTGCCAATCATAGAAGCCAGTTTAACTATTAAGGGAAGGAAATAACAGGCTTTATATCTCAAGTTCACAAATGGCCCCGCAAAGGATGACTTATTGTGAATAAAAACATAATGATCTTATCAACACAATCAATATCGATGCTGAACTTCTTTTATACGAATAATCAATCTATCAGTTAAATCCTGCTTTATATTCCGCCTCCATGTTAATGTGAGAGTTTATCAAATCTAATGGAATAAAGACCACCGTGAAGTTAAATAAGGTTCAACAGGTGATTGCACTATGGTTTCCTTCAATGATAAATTATACACAAAACAAATGTTGTAACAAGATAGCCATTTAAATGGTTTGTTCTACTTGGTAAGCTATGTTATCACTTACTACCAAAAAATGTATGATTAAAGTAGGCTTTGACTAAAATTATTCCTCCCTTCCAAAGGTGACATTAATATGGATCATATTGTCTCAACCAAATATGCAATATGAGAAAATATGCAATAACAGTCATACCTAACTTGAAATATGACAGTAATTCTACACACAATATGACAATGAAATATCATTTGACATAACCATAATCATCTTACATATGAGAAGCATATGATTACAAAAATATGGAATTAATCACTTTATGGACGATCCATTTAATACTAGAAATAAGCGACAGATATCGCACAATAAGAAAAACATATCTCAACTATAATTTTCTTTGATATGACAAGAATATTTCTGCTTGGAGCTAGAATTGACTATAATATCAGTCAATCTTAACACGAAATGTGTCAATCATTCTACGCACAAAATACCCACAAACATAATCTTCTTATATGATAGTAAGGACTTGTACCTTCATTCTTAACACGAAATGTGTCAATCATTCTACGCACAAAAATAACCACAAACATAATCTTCTTATATGGTAGTAAGTATTTGTATCTTCATTCTTAACACGAAATGTGTCAATCATTCTAAGAACACAATAACTACAGACATAATCTTCTTATATGGTAGTAAGTACTTGTATCTTCATTCTTAACACGAAATGTGTCCATCATTCTACGCACAAAATAACCACAAACATAATCTTCTTATATAGTAGTAAGGACGAATATCTTAATACATAACAGGAAATCTTACAGTCATACTCTACAATATGACACCATATCATAAATATGACACCATATGACGCTATATGACACCATATGACAGCATAAATCTGGAAGTTATGTTCATATGTTAGTCATACAGAACACATGATCATCCTTCTCATTCTATGACACCATATCATAAGATTCTAAATATGACACCATATCATAAGATTCTAAATATGACACCATATCATAAGAGTCTAAATATGACATCATATCATAACAATCAAAATGTGACACCATATCATAACAATCTCAATATGACACCATGTCATAACAATCTAAATATGACACCATATCATAACAATCTAAATATGACACCATATCATAACAGTCTCAATATGACACCATATGACACCTACCTTCTCCTCTTTGCCGTTTATATCGAGATAAACCGTCTTGGACGGCTCAATTGACGAGGCGTTTCCCATCCTTTGTTAATATCACAGTTTTTCACCAAACGCTACTTCCAGAGTCTATCGGAGTATAAAATCACATCCATAGACACAACGCGCTTTCTTATATTCCTCCTAGCATTGTCGCTTCCAAATGATGATCTGGCTTCCTCGCCTTATATACCACGCTCCTTCTCGCATGCTCGTGCCTCTTCTGCGCATGCCCAATGGTACTTGCGACTGTTTTCGAATATCTCCTTGGAGATAGAATGGAACTAAACGATTCATTTGTCTCGTCCAGTTCTGAAGCAGTATATTGGTGGACTGTCAGGAGAAACCGTGTATATTTCATAAATAAACGATCCATGGTTCTCGTGAGGCCCTAATTTGCCCGAGACCGATTATTGATTTTGTCTTTGTATTCCCTGTATTAAGGAAACACGGAAGAATTTGGAATATAATTGAGTTCTCTACTTACAAGCATCCATTACTATTGTGTTATTAAAGGTATTTTATTGTATGTTTATGTAAATGTTTTCTTTATTTCATTCATATCATGCGTTTATGAATACATGGCGATAATTCGCGATTGATATGAATTTGCAGAAACCATACTTTGGCACATTTGGAGGAATCTAGTTTAGTGTTTACGCGTGTTATATTGTGCAGTAAGATCAACCACGTATAGATTTTTAAATCTAATTTTGATAAAGTTTTATTGTTTTAATTGTGCAAAAGATATTGAGAAAGGGCTTGAAATTATTTAATAAACTGACTGCTTTGACTTTTCGTGACTGTAATCTAAGTTTTCTTTTGCTCAGACGAAAGACAGACAGATTGTTTATTAAAAGTCTCACCTCATATACAGACAATTATACATTTTGAGAAATATACAAAATGAGCCATCCTTAAAAGGATTATGAGAGACTTTTTACACATAAACATATACAGAATAAATACTATATATATATAACATAATAAAATATACACATATGTACAGTTGAATGCGCCGTTGTCTTAAAATATCATAGCAGGTCTTTGCTGTTAAATAAAGGACTAGACATTATAAAAGCAAACTTTTTCACATCGGATAAATTTATAAAATCACGATCTTGTATAAGACAAGTATCTAACAAACGTGTTGTAAAGTTTGATATAAGGGACAAGCTAAAAGGACATGAATTTTATCTTCAACAACATTCAAACAATTAAAACACACTCTCTCATCCACAGGCAAATTACTATAACGTCCAGTTTCTATAAGTAAGGGGGCAACACCGCACCTGAACATGGCTAACGCTCTTCTTTGTCCTCGTGGTATGGGTTCTGTAACATAATGTTCAGCTCCATAGTCAGTCTTAAAGGTTCTGCACACTCGAAGATTATTACCTCCCTTGCCACCACGACCAGTCGTACAATCTATTTTCTCTCTCTCCAATCTTTAAGACACTTATTTTGTACTGCTTCCAGGAGGAAAAGGAACTTTCCACATAAATTTCGATTAACTTAAACAAAAATTTTGGCAAACTACTTTCAAATGTTTACAACTTGATACGTACTCAAAAAATTATTATGTTAATCTGTTATTATTATCTTTTCGTTTTGAAGAATTTGTACATACTTTAAACTTACTAATAGTAGTAAACATTTGTCATATTATCATATTATATTATTTGTTTGGATCAGTGTAAACCTGTGTAGGTTGAATTGAAATGATCTCGCAACATGATTTCAGTTAAATTATTCGTTATTTACCTCATCAGATTTACCTACAAACGCATTTCAATAAAAACGTTTGTCATAGATGACTTTATTTGCGTTAGCGCTATCGGTTAATTGATCATTCGGTAGTCGTTGGCAGGTAAAGATTAAACCTTAATTTTCAGGTCGAATCAAAAATGTGAATTTGTGTGAACATGACTTCATTATCTATTCACGTTCCCCTATAGTAACGTGCAAATCCATGGAAAAAAACACCTCACCGCGCGAAAACGTTGGGGGGGAGGTGGGGGAGGTCAAAGTTTTTAAAATAAATTAGTTTTTCCCCAATTAGGCCTTGTGACTTACATTACCTTTTTAAAGGTAAAAATTGCCAAGAATTTGCATATTCAAAACATTTTAGAAATATGTTATAATTGACGTCACAATGAGTAGTAAGGGATAATATAATTGGTGTTCACACGGGAAGGTTTAGTTGCACGTGGGTTGCCATAGCAATTGTGAGATTGAAAACCAAAGCCATGAATTAACTCCTGTTAGTAAATATTTATAACACACATCGGGACTGTAATCAGTTTCAATAACAAGGTAGATGTATTTATCGTTTTATGTATTTGATACATATGAGGTATAAGTTGTGAAGGGAAGAATATAGATAAATGTTGTCCATTAAATATAAATTATTATTAATACTATATTCCCCGAACCTGTATTGAGATAACAGCTCATTTAAATACTAAAGCTTACATCAGAAATATATTTTTAATTTTTAATTTTTCAAGGTGTAAGAATGATAAATTTTAAACATTTCTCAAAATTTAAAATAGAAACAAGTTGAAAACAGAATGGAATTGACAGAAAATTATGTTCTTGTATCCATGGAAACAGCTCCTGAATGGTAATATTGAACTGTTGTTAACACTTTCTATACAGTTACGAAAAATAGTTTAGTTTATGACACCAATCGATGACATGAGTTGCAAAAACAATTTGGAAACTTCTAACAGAATGTCGTAATGCATGTGATAATCCGGGCAGTTCGGAGATCTAATCCGCATCCCCTACTGTCAGACAAACTTTCTCTTGATGACGTCATCTCTCCCACAAGTTGATATGGTATAAACATACTTTATTAATTTCAAAGAAAAGGAACTGGATTGGCAAACAAGCTTGAAGCTTATATCAATGCCGCTCAACACAAATAATATTTTGAAACCATCAAACATAAAACACAAATTAAAGTTATGACAAACCAACACGATGTACAGTTGCAACGCAATCCGGTTAGATATTCAATATCAACGCTTCATTTCTTAGTAGTGAGTAATTTGGACATATGAGTAAATAATGTGATATATCTTCGTGGTCTGCGACGCATGAACATGACGGATCATTTATTGTGCGCTGGTCGAATATTCGTCATATAAATTTTGGTGAATATTGTTATTTATGTAGATAAATATGAAGTGTGTTGAAACCAACCGTCCCGCATCTGTTGGTTTGTAAACACCGGTGTAACACAATTTTCCGTGACACTGTGGGTTGAGGGTAAAGGTAACTCCACTGGAATATATTTTAGCAAATGGTGTACCCCACGATCATGATGTGTCCAAAAACACACTAAACTAACAACAGCATTGATAACATTTCTTATTTTCTTTGAAGAAATATTATGAGATAGAGATCAAAATTTTTAACAATGCAAAGCAAGTTGATCAATAAAAGTCCGAGAGTCGTCTTAAAATATTTTATTTCATTTAATGTTTTTGTATGATCGACAAATCGACAAATCGGTATCGAATGTTAAATAGTTTTTAGTACTGTGCAGTAAAGAGTAGTTCAAAGGTTTTCTTCTGCAATGTCTTTGCGATCTTAACAGTGGCACAAGAGAAATAAACTGTCCATAAATAGTAACCTTGTTAATAATAACTTAAATAATTTGATGGTCCGGTGTATATATATATATGATATGTAATACTACATGGAATGGGTAAACAATTAGCTCATTATTCTCATAGTTTACACAAACACAGACCTTTAAACACATTGAAACTGGCCGATATACCAACACGCCTACCGAGGAGAGAACGTGTTTCCATTGTGTGAACGAAGTTGAAGACGAAATCCACGTACTTCTACATTGCTCCCTTTATAACGATATACGTCTCAATCTTTTAAATAAATGTTTAGATCTTTGTCATAATTTGAACGGTTTAACAGATGTACAGAACGTTAGTTTTATCTTAGCCAACCCTCTTATTGCTTTTTATTCTGCCAAAACCTGCAAACTTATACTGCAGAAAATTTTATACCTCGTATAGTATTGGTAAGGTTTTACATTTCATGCATATTTAATCTATATTTTTAATAATATATTTGAGTATTTATATTTATAAATATCATAATATATATTTAGCTTTTCATGTAAATATCTTATCTTAAAAAACATTATTTTTAAAAATATATTTTATGTATACTACCATTTGGTTTTTGGTTTTATCTAATAGTGAGTATTAATTTTACAATCAGTCTCTCGAAACGGGTAGCTCTTTGTTTTAAATGTATATGTTTATTTGTCTATTTTATTGTAAACTTATGAGGGGAGACTTTAATAAAACATCTGTCTGTCTGCCTTTAATTTGGCCAGATCGTTGTAGAAATAAATCGAAAATTGACAGTTACTATACATGCAGTTGTGGTATAATGTTGTCCTAGCTCGATAAGCTGAGATCTCTATTGTTAACTCTGTGACATTTGTCATATGAAAAAATGATAGTAGAAATTAACACTTGTGTTTGAGTTATTTACAAACGAACCTTATTTAAAAAGGGAAGAATAGCTTTTTTCTTTTGCATTATAAATTGTTTTTAATTTTTGTCAAGAGTGGTTATTTTACGAATGCTTTGTGTTACAACCGTTTCATATTAAAACATGATAACGGTTTAAAATGAGAGAGTTGAAAATGGCTCTTTGTGGAATCTTTAACAAAAGGAATAACACAATCCATACTGAAATCGAACACGATGGATAAGCTGGGTCAAAAAACATACAGAAGTATTTCTCTCTCGACCTGAACACTCGATCAACCGAATGCTCTACAGATAACTCCATCTTAAATTAAAGAGCAAAAAGTTTTAGACAGGGCCGCGGTCCAGTTGACCACGTATCAACCTAAACTAACATAATCGTTAAGAGGAAATTGAAAGTGCTTTTATAGCCTTCACAGATAGGCCAATCTTAGAGCTCCAAAATGGACACATAAAATTAAACGCTAAAACACAACAAACAAGACACAAACAAGACACAAACAACCCACATGCCCACACTGCAATCAAATATAAACAATCGCCCACATACTCAAACAGTGTACACACTACACCACACTACAACACACAACGCAAACCCCTAAACATCACACTCACACAACACAACATCAACCCACATAACATACAGCACAACCTCAACCCAACAAACCACAAACCAACAAGAAACCACAAATATTCCACGCACATACATAACAAATACAAGCCTTCTGGCCCGTATCTAAAACCACATGATACCAATAATTAAACTCCCGTACTTTCACTTAGCGCAAAGCTCATCTTCATTAATCATCCAAGTTCATCAATTCCAAACTTCAGCTCTAATGGTTAGACAAACTGAAGAAATTTAAGTTTTCAAGAACTTATGATGTTTCAGTTTTAAGACGCAATAAAACTTTTTATTTTCAAATTTTTTATTTTCAAAGTTCCCCCAATAGATACTGACATGTTTATGCCAAATTCTAATCAACAGATGGTCAAACGCCTCATTACTTATTCCATTAAAGAGCCACTCCGTGAGTTGTTGGAGTCATATATGCCAAACTTAATCAATGGTGTCATTTGATCGCGAAGTATCGACTGTTACCAAAAAGACACATTTTAAAGCTTATTGGTTTTTTACAGTGACAATATGAAGGTAGAACGTCGCAATTATGATCGAAAACCGGACAGTGGCGCGCGTCAAATAGTCAGTTGAGTTGATAGCGTTTGTTAGGTTATCTAACTAGTATTCATGTACATTGGACGTGATGTATACACCTTTGTGTATTTATAAGGCTGTTTTTAGATTTTCATGGAAAACCAGTATTTGTTATATATATGTCTTTTAGACATAAAAAGTTAAGATGTTTTGATTTATAACATTCTAACATGTATATGCGCTTTGAGCATGCACCTTGTGTATGGATATAGCGCTTTATAAATACTCATTATTATTATTATTAATATTATATCACCGCAAATGACATTTAGGTTCGTATCAAACGTAAATAATATGTTATGAAAATCACGGAGTGGCTATTTAACCGAAGTCGTAGAAGAAGGTATCAAGCATAAAAAGACCATTTCATTGTGAATGCTTTAACCATAAAAGAACTAGTGCACACCAATATTTCTCTTATTTAGCGAATACACACATCATGCATATCTCTTGATATTACTAACGATTAGCACGCAGGTAATCTACCTCGTAAGTTATTTAACATTTATGTACGTATTTAGGTCATAGAGTTTATTTTAAAGACCGGAATCATAGAAGACCATTAAATCCACATGAACTACGATATCGGAAATATTCAACTTTCGCTTACTGCCAGAAGCGCAAAAACGACAGCCGCTAACTTAATTCATAAACAATGCTTATATTGTATTTATCAAATTCGCTAAATTACACGACGGTATTGATATAAGCATTTGCTTGTTTACCAATCCGGTTCCTACTTTTGGGAAATAAATATGTTTAAAACAAATTAAACGACTTCTTTGATAAACAATAGTTCATCCTTTATCAAGAGTTAAGGTAAATTCAAAAGCTGGACATATTACTAGTTCAGCCGTTTTTAACTTTCCATATTTTCCCCCATTTTGTACACAGCTGACTAGCCGATAGAGGCCGTCTTAACTTTTCATTATTGATTACAATTTAATTGTAAAGAATAATAAGTATTTCATTGCATTTATAGAAAGCTGAAGAGAGCACCCATACCCTCAAATGTCTTACAATAGCCAATTCGAACCGAAAAGGGTGCTTTAGTGCCTTTTACCAAGTTCAAGTTCTCTATTCATAGGCCAAAGGCCAAACCAAAAAGAACTTTATATACAGCAGTTGTGGTTGGGTGGTGAAGTACACACTATCGTTTACAAATATATTAATATCTAACACATTGCAGAAGCCTAAGTTTACAATATGACAGTTGAATTAAGAAGTACAGTTTGCTTATAAGCATTCGTGATGCGGTAAACACAATTTGATAAATTCAAAATAATGTTTCGGCATGAATCAATTGGAATTGTTTTACCATACTGGGAGGTGAATAATAATAAATTGGCAAATAACGTTTGCGATACATGAACTGCTTCTGTTGATTACAAAAGATGGCTTTGCCGATAGTAACATTTATATTCGTTACCATGAGGTCTCTTTATTTACCTAAAAAACGTATATAACTATCCCTTTAATTTTCAAATTTTTAAAAACACTGCAACAAGTCTTCGACATTTGCTCGCCATCATCTTATACAAAATACTGTAAGATCTTTGTTTCGCTGTGTGTAATATTTGTCATTTTATATCATCTAATGAGTTAAAATCTCATTATTCACCCCAATTACCCGTCGTCGACATTTGCTCGCCATCATCATATACAAAATACTGTAAGATCTTTGTTTCGCTGTGTGTAATATTTGTCATTTTATATCATCTAATGAGTTAAAATCTCATTATCACCCCAATTACCCGTCGTCTCCTCTTAAAAGCATTACTATCTTCTTAGTGTGACCCATCGAGTTGGTAGAAGCTTGTTCGATCGTTAAAGAATTTATCGTTTAAAAAATATTGTCTTCCAATCGTGAACATTTGTTTTCCTCCAGAAAACTTTTTATGTACAGTTCCTTTGATAGCCTTCGAAAAAGTCATGACAATATATTTTTCTTTGAAAGAAAATATGTTTCATAGATTGTTTTAAGTTTCGATACTTCTTTGATGTTACTTTCGAATTTATTTGTTTAATCGTATCATATGTCACCTGTGACATTTTAACATTTATGAAAATATTTGTAAAATGCTAAATGTTTATATCAAAAGAATATAATCATGTATGAAATGAAAGAATAAACAAAGGATTTCATTTATGTTCATCTAATTCAACGGATGTGTACAATGAGTATAATAAAAGACTATTCCCGTTTTTTATATTCTTTTAAAATTTGTCTTCGACGATTTTGTTTCTGAACTGGTGACATTTTGATCTTTTATAAATTTCATTGCAATCATATCCATTAAATAGAATTTTTCTTAAATCTTTGAAGAATTTGTACAGATAATGTTTGATAATATGATTATGCTGAATTAGCATTTCTATCTTATATTCTGTGACATCGTTTTTCATTTTATTTCAACGTACTTGAAATATATATTTAAAGTCAATTATTATGTTTTGAATATCAAATCATATTTTATGTAACAGGCTACATACATAATCCTACTTTATGCAATAGCTACTTACTTTTACCTCAGATTGAAAGCTATACATGTAGCTTGTCTGAAGAAAAGCATCAACGATCTTTTGGAGATAAAACAATGCTCTTTTCTAAGTATTTACATTGATGATTAACATCTCCTCTGGGAGTATGTGGGGAGTTCTTTTCATTTTCCATAAGTTTCTGAAGCTTCTATAGCGACGTCGGAAGAGCGGGCAAAACTTTTTGCATGTTCAAAAAGCTCCGAAACTCTTTACAAAGGTTTCTTTTTTTGGATGCATGCTTATCTGCATCTTGCCCTCTGTACGAGTATCGCTACGCCATTATATCGTATTCGCCTTTCCTTCCAGACCTGAAAAACTCTTATGGTGGCGAAACGATAGCTGACGATGTACATACGAATGACACCATTTCTTCGGTCCTTTGCAATTTTACAATTACCCACTTCGCATTTCCATCAATTGTGACCTTTTCTAGGCACACAGTGAAGCCTTTTTAAATTGGTAAATGACTGCCTGATGATGGAAAGCTCTCTATAAAAGTTTAAACAGCTTTCAGCAATATTTGAGCTTTTTAACGCGTGTGTGTTGACATGAAAACGACAGTGGTCAGATCAGAGAAGGGAGGGGAAAGGAAAGAGAAAGATGAGAAGAAAGATTAAGTGAGAGAGAGAGAGAGAGAGAGAGAGAGAGAGAGAGAGAGAGAGAGAGAGAGAGAGAGAGAGAGAGAGAGAGAGAGAGAGAGAGAGAGAGAGAGAGAGAGAGAGAGAGAGAGAGAGAGAGAGAGAGAGAGAGAGAGAGAGAGAGAGAGAGAGAGATGAAGAATTTTGATCGATCTATGTATTCTCAACTCGTTTTTATCTACGTTACTATTTCACCAGAATCCTTAATAGAGACTTTTCCCATTATCAGCATTTTTTAAACTATGGCATTTTTTGTAATAAATTATTTTCAACGTAAACATTTTTAATATTACTTAATAAGATTAATTAAGTAGAACTAAGTCTATTCTTTTCATAACAGTATTCATATGTTCAACCTCTATTTTTCAAATGATGAAATACATTTCAGTTAGATTATATCACTGAGGATTTTAAGTGACTTTAGCTTCAACCAAGGAGGTGCATAGGCCTATTTTAATCCTTGCTTCAACTATTCCATAACGACCTGCGCCCGTTTAAAGAAAAACAGTAGTGAATTCATCGGCGCTACGGGCTAACTGGCGTGCTTCTGCTCAACTGGTTATTGGTTCACCATTTGTTACTGAGAAGACATCTAAGCTTTGTAACTAGCTAGGTTACATGACCGCATCATTTACCTTTTTGCACTAGAGTGTATCTCAGGTCGTAAATACACATTTATATTCATCTTTTAATGTCTATCTTTGTAACTAGTACTATAAACCAATCTAATTTTTAGCATACTTAGGTCGTCTTTCAAGAAGTTGAGATTATTAAAGCGGAGGTAATTTTTCATCGTTATAGAAAATTCTAAATTGAGAAATTTCTATTTGCTAACGCAGCAATTATATCAGTATTTTTAAATTCCTGCAAAACATCCGTACCTTCGTTTGATTTTTTATATTTCATCTTATTCGGCCTCGGATCTGAAGCAGGTGGAGAAGAAAAGAAAAATTATCTGGTATTGTAGTTGAGGAGATGCGTTGTTGAAGCAGTGGCAAATTTTTTCGATAAAAATGTACTAACATGAAAACAAAAGAATTAAATATTAACTTTAAAAAGAGCCACTTTATATTCATTCAAAACGAAAACATTTACTTCTTCCAAATTATTCAATTTACTATTACAAAAATTGACAACAGTAAACTTATTATCAAATATAATCAACATATTTTTAGAAATCTAGAGTCCAATTGAAATCGGAAGAATGATTTGACCAGGAGTTTAAAAAAATGAATTGAAAATATAAAGAGATGCCTATTATATATACTCAAAAATGGTAATCTTAAATGGTTTCAATATAACTCAGCATGTTTTTAAACTAATGTTTTTTTTGCTTAAAATTGTATAAGTTAATTCGCCATTGTGTTCAATTTATAAACAGGTGCCTTGGGGCATGAACGACCTATTGTGTGATGAACTTGTATCATAAAACTTGTATAGTTGGCAGATGGTAAGAAAAGTTAGCTGAGAATGAATTGAATTCATATAACAAAATATATTTTTTGGAATTCAATGATAAAAACGGCAAGCAGAGAGAGATCACTCTATCCCCCGCCAAGTGGAAAAAGTGTGAACTACATTGTACAGACATTATGAATTTGTACTTGTATTTGTGTTATAAATATATATATATATATATATATTCAATGTATATTGTAACTCATATTTCTACCTTTGTTTTAGCACCTTTTCCCATCGTTTTAAATAGAGGAAAAAGTGTGAACTACATTGTACAGACATTATGAATTTGTACTTGTATTTGTTGATATGTATATATATGCATTTTTAGTACTTGGCTATTTGGAAAGTTTATTCTACTCTAAAGTTGGGGAGGTTAATGACCCTTCAATGAAAGAGCACGTAGAAAATTCGTGGAAACGATTTTAAATGACTGCTTCATCATACTTAAACACGACAATAACCTTCTTCAAACTATTCACGAAATCCTTAACTCTCTTGACCCTTATATATATATATATATATATATATATATATTCAAATTCAATGTATATTGAAACTCATATTTCTGCCTTTGTTTTAGCACCTTTTCCTATCGGTTTAAATAGAGGATATTATATGAGTTACTATGACATATTTTGTGTACGACAGGAGTGCTTAATATTAGTATTTCCCGAGGCACGAGTGTTGTATACTTAGTACATGTATGTCACGAACACGAATATGATTATCTGTTATTCCCGAAAATCGAGAAATCAAAGAAACTAACCAAAAACAACTTTCAAGCATGGACATAGGCGCATTTGGAACATAACTTCATAGACGTACTGTGCCGTCAAAGCATTGTGTTTGACGTGACGTCACAATGAAAAGGTGATATTTTATATTAATAAACAACAATAGAAACCTATGATTGAAGAAGATTAGACGTCGCTTATCCAAACATGAGTTGACTACCGAAATCAGTGTTCCATCGTCTGGATATATAACGTGTACCCTTCAAAAACTGACTTCATAGTTGGTAAGAAATGAGTCAGGTGGTGCAAGGTCAGGAGGGTGAGGACGAATTTGATCGCCGCAGAAATGTGTTTTTGTTTGATCAATGCAATAGTTTTGCCTGGGAGTCTTGTCTTGCAGGATACGGACACTTTTATTCAGGAAACCATGTCTTTAGCTTGATAGCTTGATTGATTGGCCTTGAATGATGGACGAACTCATGATTTCTCTAAGGGTGGGGACTCCACGTGCTTCTACGGCATCCATTGAATTTTAGCATCAGGATCACCGTGATCAATCCGTATTTCATCCTTTGTAATTGGTCTGTTAACAAGGGGTGCTTGGTTTTCATGATGAAATTGTCTTGTTCCTTCTTCTTTAAAGAGAAACCGTATGCAATTATGATGAATTATATTTTCATACACCTACACTTATTTTGATTTCCTGAGCTAAACGGTATACGTGAAACTTCCGAAACGGTTGTTTCCCCTAGACGGAAATGGTTTTGTGAGGTTGAGCGGGAATAGGAGTGCCGTCTTACGTCCACAATTAAACTGGCGATGAGGGTGTTTTGCCCGTCTTACGATGCGTCAGCCCCATAAGTTTCTTTCATTTCTACAAAGATCCCCTGTGGTGTGCGACCTTTCAGACACAAAATTATGTTTACTGTTCGGTACTCAACTAGCACCATAGGGATATACAAAGATGAAGCGAAATTATTATCAAAATATGATTATAGATAATAGAATTTAAATGTTTTAAAAGGGTCAGTAGGCGAAATGGATTCTGCACAATTTATTGTCAAATCGTTTTCGATTTCAAGCGGGTGGTGCTGAGTTTGATTGACAGGTGAATTTGAATAATTCGAGTACTTATAGCACGTGCTTTAAGACATCTAACCTTCACACATTTAAAAAGGATTAAGCATGAAGGAAAGTAAAAAAAAGTTTAAAATAAATTCAAATTTATCATAAGAACAAATCGACTATCATTAATGCAATTTTTTAAAACTACATTGTAAAAGGTAAAAATATTTTGGTATAGCCTCGACATCATCTATACTGAGTAACAAAAGAAACGGAACCATAGAAAATACCATATGTTTCAATCCACTCGTAATAAATGTGACTGAAATACAGTAGGACCATGTCTTTAGAATATAACTAAACTTCTTGAAACAAGTTTGAATATTAACAAAATAAATTTTCATGTTCCTGAAAAATGAAAAAATAAATTATAGGAGACAGGAAGGTCAATAAGGATATTTCTGCTTGTTTTATTGCGTGGTACAGTAATCATGCGTTTATAAATTAACGTCCAATAAGTTTTAATATGTCTGTAACATCTTTTATGTATAAAACCGTATGAACAGTTCTCAGATCCGGAAATGCAGTCAGATACAAGCGAGACTTTCGGATTGATTTTAATGAGATTGATTTACATACTTGCTGAATATTTTTACAATGTGTTGGGAAATGAGGTAATTCTAGACTAATTTACAGTTCCTCATAGGCTCATAGATTCAGCCCATTGAAACATTGACTACACGAAAGCCATCACGCAAAAAAATCTGGCGTTTCATCATAAGTGGCCACGGTGAAAAAGCTAATCCGAAAATGTAAAAGTGCTTTTAAATTACCAAAAAATGCATATTATACACCCCGTGTCATTCTGAGTGAGGTCACCACTAGCGAAATTCGAACCCGGGACTTCAAGTTGAGAGTCAAACACTGAACCGATTCGCTCATAGAGATATCCCTTTCGTCGAAGAAAAGTACCTAGAGTCATTGCATCATTCACGTTTTATCTTAACAATTTTGTGTCTTCGTATCATTTGTGTATATCATAATTTTTGTGTGATGCCTCTAGTATTTGTCAATTCCTGAGTTTTAGTAGTTGCATATGAAAAACTTTATAAATGTCGTTATTTAATCGAGACGTACTAACTGTTGATGAAGAATATCATTTTAAAACTAATAATATCAGTCGAGGGATAATTTGAATATTAATAGATTGAAAACTATATATAATGCGAGCGCGATAAGTGGTCAAACGTAATTGTTCAAATCATCTAAAGCAGTAAAAGATAATTTTTGAGCTCGTGGTATTAAAACAGAAAATGGTAGTCTGGTTTTGACTTAGTGTGGTGTTAAATTTCAATGAAAAGTGTGAAAAAAATTGTTTTTACCATGATTGGATGAACATCGATGTGTTTTGAATAAAAATCACATGATCTTAATTGGTGTTTTCACACACATGAAAGCCAAAATCAATATCATGAAAATCACATCTCTTCACCTTCGTGTTATATGTAAAAGTTATCCTGTATTCACTAACTATTTTCTGATCTCCATGCTCTAAGTCACTCTGATGTGATTACGTTGAAACTAATCGCGACTGACAGTTACACTCCAAATATGCTCAAAGTTGTACTTAACGAATGTTAAAGAAGCTTATTACACAAGACGGGAATTGGGGAAAATCTATCAACGTCACATGCTTAAGTCGTTAGATGCTTCTGGCATTTAATACATTTACGTCATTTCATTCATGGATTCATACCAAACTCTTATACCAAATTTAATAGTAAAACTCTATACTTATGCCATTGACCTATACTTCTTCATTGTGAAAATTTCAGAGTAATTACTTCTTTACATACTTATTCTATAAACTTCATGTTATAAAAAATGTTATGTTGGAAATGCAAACATGGTGTAATTTTCTTTCTCATCGGAGCCATAAACACTTTTTTCAGTCTTTAGATACTGTCTGTCTGTCTCTGTCTCTATCTCTGTTTGTCTCTGTCTGTCTGTCTGTCTCTGTCTCTCTCTCTGTCTCTCTCTCTGTCTCTTTCTCTCTCTCTCTCTCTCTCTCTCTCTCTCTCTCTCTCTCTCTCTCTCTCTCTCTCTCTCTCTCTCTCTCTCTCTCTCTCTCTCTCTCTCTGTTAAGTCGTTACATGTTTTTGACGTTATTAGTCTATGTAAGGATTCGCTTTTAAATTGTTCTTTACAATCTGATAGGGACATAGATAGGTTTTTATAACATGAAATGGTGATCATTGTTTGATAAACAATGTATTTCTCCAGTTGTTTTAATTGTTTGATTATTTATAAAACCGTTTCAAGACCCTGGTTTAAAAATGATTTTGATTTTCCACCAAGTAATGAGACCTTTGACCCCCTGAAGAAAAACTAATACCTATTTAAAGAAAACGTGCTTTAACGCCTTTGATATTAAGATAAGAAACAAATTATAATCGTTAGATGGTGTGGAAGACCCTTACCATGGGTGACTTAGAGGAAGCGTTGTTCCAGGAGATTGCTTCTGTGGAAGACGCATGGAAAGAGACAAAAAAGACATTTAAGCACACAACGAGTAAATCATGAAACCCCCGATCAAAGAACCGGTAAAAAAGACCTGTAAATGCAGACAAAAAGAAAATTGCCCCCTCATAGGAAACTGCCTAAGGAAGTATACTCACAAGCTGAAACAGTATTGTACATTGGCCGGTCTCGTAAGTGGAATTTTTTTTTAAACCGCTACAACAAAGATACCACATCATTTAGAAACAAGATATATGAAAAAGAAACTGAAAAAGAAACTTTCGAGATACGTTTGGAAACTGAACAGACATAAATTAAATTCAAGATCAAACAGAAAATGTGATACCATGCTGTCCGAAACGTCGGGTCATTGTTCTCGGACTGTAAGCATGTCATGAACAGTTTCCTCAGAGGTAATGAATTATATAGCTCGTCCTCGTTGGCGGTTGTAACTTGAATTCTTCTCCTCCGCGGCTGCCTCCCTGCTTCGTAGCTACGTGTACATGCGTTGCACCAATAAGCACCTTTGCATTGTCCTATATTTCTTCGGTTTAGAATCTTGTCATGTTTTACGATGCAGTTAAAGTGGTGGTACAAAATGTAGGTGGTCGTGTTTATAAAATTTCAATATTTTCTACAAAATATTTAATCATAAAGTTTGGTATCGTTTCTCTTGTTCGTTAGTGTATAAAGCACTTTTTGTCTACGTCACTACATGTATTTACACCTAGAGGTTAAACTGGGTCATTGAGTACCATATGCAGATTCTGTACGTGTTAAAAAGGTATCTTGGTTTGTTAATGTGTCGTTGCAGGTGTAATAAATTAAGAGTCAGAAGTTATATTCATTATATCTAGTAGCCATGAAGATAGAACAACAAACACTGAAATAATAATTATAATAATAATAATAAGGGTATTTATATTGCGCTTATCCACGTCACTAAGGGATATGCCTTAAGCGCACCCTGCATTATTACCTTGGTCTATCCCAAGCTGCCGGTTACAGCGCTCATGGTCACCTACAACACAATCTACACCAGGTACCCAATAAATACTGCTGGATGAACAGAGGCACAATTTGAATAAAGTCTCTTGCCTATGGAGACACCACATATTTTTCACTTGTGCCTCAGTGTGGGGCAGGGAATAACCCTAGAACTCTCAGTTAATACAGCAATCATCTGGTAACCCACCCATCCAGCGAGCCACGCCAGATATTGTTGAACTTCACTGATAGCAGTCAACTGAGCTACGCAAAGGACGCACAGGACCACGTGCCACCACTACCAAATAGCAAAATTCTTAAATAAAATAAATGCCCAGTTCCTGCCTTACTGTATTCAAAACTTTTTTCGTGACAGCATGTATGAAATATATTTGTAAAAAAAAATAACTTAACGTTAAAAATATATAATTTACATGGTGATGATCATGCTTACAACACCTACTCCGCACACACTGGGAGAAAATCACCATATTTATAACTTTTATTATAAATTTTGATAACAATGTCAATTTAGTTACGAACTTTTGTACTATTTCATTAATAATTTATATTGTATAATGGTTAAAACATCTGGTGTTGCTATCCAAATTGTTATATATATTTTAAACTCGAACTTGACGCTCGAACTCGTACACAACATCATGTTAATTTCAGTCATGATTGAAGTGTTTATCGGGTAACCATGACAACGTTTTGTCGTAGTCATGAGAACGTTTTGACGCAGAGAAAATACTAATTGTTTGTGCTTAGTTTCTAAAATACTCCTTTAAAATAAATACGGGAGTCACGCTAGTGAAAGACGTTCTGGTTTGGGATGAAATCGTGTTTTCATCATCGCAAGCTATACTTCTGAAATGAACTCTTTCATGAAATTACTTTGTCAAAGTGAAAACATTCAAAAAACTTATCCAAAGCGAGACTTGTTCTTTGTTTTCATTCACTGATAAGTAATTAAGTCAAAAACAGGAAATCCCCACAAAGACAGATTCATTGAATAAGAAAAAATAAATTCACATTCGATCCGTACTCAATTTCCGCCTTTCGAAGCAGGTGGATTATTCTTATATAATATCTATATAATATCACTTTTCTCTATATATAATTTTGATACAACGTTTCACCATGGTAACGTCATTGCCAGGAAATGGTTTTGCGAAAACAAACAAATATAAGTATGTGTTGATGTCCATTACCTTTAGAAAATAAGTGTGTTTCAACTTTGCTTAAAAATTCTAGTAATTGCTGACTGTAACTCTCATTTTTGTGAAGACAAACACAATTTTATCATATTTTTTTGTCTTATCAAAGACTATTTTTGATATCAGAATATCTTATATATTTCAGTACCTGACACATATGGATGAAAAGCGATTATCTTCCAGTCCTCAAAATTACGTTACTATAATGATAAAATTAGAGGGAGATCAATACAGTCAAAAGTCGATGACGGACGATGGTACAAAAACTGACAAATTTGAGGACATGTCAAATGTTCATATAGTGAAGAGGACGGATATCACTTTTACCTACGTTTCTCAAAATATGATGCTTTACGTCATATATATTTACCAGTTGAATCAAAGATAATATATAATGATATATATAATAAAATATATAATAAGATTTTAAGAAAATGATTATCACAGTTAATGTCTTGTCTCTGTATCATAGTAGCGAGGATGCACAATATTTTTGTTTGCATTTTTACTCATAATATTACCTATTTTGTCATGAATAAACGTTAAATGTTTTGCTGGATGTTAAATTTGTAGCATGATTCAAACCTATGATTCAACAATAGATCATGCTCCCATCGGTGAATGATAAATCAAACAGAATTTCGGGAGGCGAAGGATAAAGTTCACCAGTAAATATATGACCTTGTTGACCTTGTTTATTTGGTTTGTCATGTCCGACCAAGATAAGAAAAATAACCTCTTAAATGCAATTTTAACCAAGGCCCCTATTTGTATCTTTGAAATAATTAATTTTAGAAATTTTATTTTCTGAGACTGAAGAAAAATCTATCTCAAGTCCTGTTTCATCCGACTCGTATCGAAGGTTTTTGTTTGTAAGCTTCTAAAAGCTAAAAACAAACAAATCTTTTAATTCAAGATAACAAGAACATCAACAACTGGAACTTGTCAGATACGCATTACGTTCGGGATGTGAAGATTAGACAAAAATCGTTAAGTTTAATTGTGTCAATTTGTAAATGTCATGAAATAATACTGTATCATAATTATTTCCAAGCTACAGAAAGCTTTTTGCTACTATCCGAATGAACATAAAGCATTATTCAATATAGATAATTTCTAAAAGTATGGAATAACAATATATTATCACTCTATTTTTATTTAAAACTAATCCATTTGCCACGACTCGTATGGAAATAAACCATTAATCAGTATAAACAATTTTAAAGAACGGAAAGTTTATCTCAACAAATACAATAGACATGGTGTAAGCAGATCTAAATCTAAATCGTCAAACTTGATTGGTTCATAACATGGAATTCTGCGATAAATATAAGGGACGACGCTTTTCTCCATTTGACGATTAATTCCTTAACGATGATTGAAAATACGTAAATACAATATTTCGATTATTTGGTGATTACTTTCGTTTGCAACTGATTAATAAGAGCGATTGAAAAGATCCGTAGTGATAGCGCATGCGCATTAAGGTCAACACATCACGTTAAAATACTTAATGGTTTTGGATCGGATTTCCCCCATTAGTTTCCTTGACAACGAATTAGTAATTTGAAACCTACTAGGATCTTGCAAGTAATTTGAACGATTAGTTTTTATGAGTAAAAGAAAAGCTTAAATTTTGAGTGCAGTCTGAATTCGAAAATAAGAAGATTGTATCAATTGATGTTGTTACTTCATTATGAAAGTTCTAATATCATAGGTATTACAATATCAGCCATTATTTATGTTACTTAATAATCAAAGTACTTATAATTGATAATGTATGATCCAACCTTGTCGTATACTACACACATACAGTCGTTACCAAACTTATGATACTTAATACTCAAACTAACAGACTACTAATAATGATTAGTTTATGATCCAACCTTGCCCTACACTTGCCACCAACAGTCGTTATCAAACTTATGATACTTAATACTCAAACTAATAGAGTACTAATAATGATTAGTTTATGATCCAACCTTGTCCAACACAAGCCACCTACAGTCGTTACCAAACGTATGATACTTAATACTCAAACTAACAGAGTACTGATAATGATTAGTTTATGATCCAACCTTGTCCTACACTAGCCACCTACAGTCGTTACCAAACTTATGATACTTAATACTCAAACTAACAGACTACTAATAATGATTAGTTTATGATCCAACCTTGCCCTCCACTAGCCACCAACAGTCGTCATCAAACTTATGACACTTAATACTCAAACTAACAGAGTACTGATAATGGTTAGTTTATTATCCAACCTTGCCCTACACTTGCCACCAACAGTCGTTACCAAACTTATGATACTTAATACTCAAACTAACAGAGTACTAATAATGATTAGTTTATGATCCAACATTGTCCTACACTAGCCACCAACAGTCGTTACCAAACTTATGATACTTAATACTTAAGCTAACAGACTACTAATAATGATTAGTTTATGATCCAACCTTGCCCTACACTAGCCACCAACAGTCGTTACCAAACTTATGATACATAATACTCAAACTAACAGAGTACTAATAATGATTAGTTTATGATCCAACATTGTCCTACACTAGCCACCAACAGTCGTTACCAAACTTATGATACTTAATACTCAAACTAACAGAGTACTAATAATGATTAGTTTATGATCCAACATTGTCCTACACTAGCCACCAACAGTCGTTATCAAACTTATGACACTTAATACTCAAACTAACAGAGTACTGATAATAGTTAGTTTATGATCCAACCTTGCCCTACACTATCCACCTACAGTCGTTACCAAACTTATGATACTTAATACTCAAAGTAACAGAGTGCTAATAATGATTAGTTAATGATCCAACCTTGTCCTACACTAGCCACCTACAGTCGTTACCAAACTTATGATACTTAATACTCAAACTAACAGAGTACTAATAATGATTAGTTTATGATCCAACCTTGTCCTACACTAGCCACCTACAGTCGTTACCAAACTTATGATACATAATACTCAAACTAACAGAGTACTAATAATGATTAGTTTATGATCCAACATTGTCCTACACTAGCCACCAACAGTCGTTACCAAACTTATGATACTTAATACTCAAACTAACAGAGTACTAATAATGATTAGTTTATGATCCAACATTGTCCTACACTAGCCACCAACAGTCGTTATCAAACTTATGACACTTAATACTCAAACTAACAGAGTACTGATAATAGTTAGTTTATGATCCAACCTTGCCCTACACTATCCACCTACAGTCGTTACCAAACTTATGATACTTAATACTCAAACTAACAGAGTACTAATAATGATTAGTTTATGATCCAACCTTGTCCTACACTAGCCACCTACAGTCGTTACCAAACTTATGATACTTAATACTCAAACTAACAGAGTACTGATAATGATTAGTTTATGATCCAACCTTGTCCTACACTAGCCACCTACAGTCGTTACCAAACTTATGATACTTAATACTCAAACTAACAGACTACTAATAATGATTAGTTTATGATCCAACCTTGCCCTACACTAGCCACCAACAGTCGTCATCAAACTTATGACACTTAATACTCAAACTAACAGAGTACTGATAATGGTTAGTTTATTATCCAACCTTGCCCTACACTTGCCACCAACAGTCGTTACCAAACTTATGATACTTAATACTCAAACTAACAGACTACTAATAATGATTAGTTTATGATCCAACATTGTCCTACACTAGCCACCAACAGTCGTTACCAAACTTATGATACTTAATACTTAAGCTAACAGACTACTAATAATGATTAGTTTATGATCCAACCTTGCCCTACACTAGCCACCAACAGTCGTTACCAAACTTATGATACATAATACTCAAACTAACAGAGTACTAATAATGATTAGTTTATGATCCAACATTGTCCTACACTAGCCACCAACAGTCGTTACCAAACTTATGATACTTAATACTCAAACTAACAGAGTACTAATAATGATTAGTTTATGATCCAACATTGTCCTACACTAGCCACCAACAGTCGTTATCAAACTTATGACACTTAATACTCAAACTAACAGAGTACTGATAATAGTTAGTTTATGATCCAACCTTGCCCTACACTATCCACCTACAGTCGTTACCAAACTTATGATACTTAATACTCAAAGTAACAGAGTGCTAATAATGATTAGTTAATGATCCAACCTTGTCCTACACTAGCCACCTACAGTCGTTACCAAACTTATGATACTTAATACTCAAACTAACAGACTACTAATAATGATTAGTTTATGATCCAACCTTGCCCTACACTTGCCACCAACAGTCGTTATCAAACTTATGATACTTAATACTCAAACTAATAGAGTACTAATAATGATTAGTTTATGATCCAACCTTGTCCTACACTAGCCACCTACAGTCGTTACCAAACTTATGATACTTAATACTCAAACTAACAGAGTACTAATAATGATTAGTTTATGATCCAACCTTGTCCTACACTAGCCACCTACAGTCGTTACCAAACTTATGATACTTAATACTCAAACTAACAGAGTACTGATAATGATTAGTTTATGATCCAACCTTGTCCTACACTAGCCACCTACAGTCGTTACCAAACTTATGATACTTAATACTCAAACTAACAGAGTACTAATAATGATTAGTTTATGATCCAACCTTGCCCTACACTTGCCACCAACAGTCGTTATCAAACTTATGATACTTAATACTCAAACTAACAGAGTACTAATAATGATTAGTTTATGATCCAACCTTGCCCTACACTAGCCACCAACAGTCGTTACCAAACTTATGATACTTAATACTTAAACTAACAGAGTACTGATAATGGTTAGTTCATGATCCAACCTTGCCCTACACTAGCCACCAACAGTCGTTACCAAACTTATGATACTTAATACTCAAACTAACAGAGTACTAATAATGATTAGTTTATGATCCAACCTTGCCCTACACTAGCCACCAACAGTCGTTATCAAACTTATGACACTTAATACTCAAACTAACAGAGTACTAATAATGATTAGTTTATGATCCAACCTTGCCCTACACTAGCCACCAACAGTCGTTATCAAACTTATGACACTTAATACTCAAACTAACAGAGTGCTAATAATGATTAGTTAATGATCCAACATTGTCGTATACTAGCCACCTACAGTCGTTACCCAACTAACGATACTTACTACTCAAACTAACAGAGTGCTAAAAATGATTAGTTTATGATCCAACATTGTCGTATACTTGCCACCAACAGTCGTTATCAAACTTATTACACTTAATACTCAAACTAACAGAGTACTGATAATGATTAGTTTATGATCCAACATTGTCCTACACTAGCCCCCTCCAGTCGTTACCAAACTTATGATACTTAATACTCAAACTAACAGAGTACTAATAATGATTAGTTTATGATCCAACCTTGCCCTACACTTGCCACCAACAGTCGTTATCAAACTTATGATACTTAATACTCAAACTAACAGAGTACTAATAATGATTAGTTTATGATCCAACCTTGTCGTATACTAGCCACCAACAGTCGTTACCAAACTTATGATACTTAATACTCAAACTAACAGAGTACTAATAATGATTAGTTTATGATCTAACCTTGCCCTACACTTGCCACCAACTGTCGTTACCAAACGTATGATACTTAATACTCAAACTAACAGAGTACTAATAATGATTAGTTTATGATCCAACCTTGCCCTACACTTGCCACCAACAGTCGTTATCAAACTTATGATACTTAATACTCAAACTAACAGACTACTAATAATGATTAGTTATGATCCAACCTTGCCCTACACTTGCCACCAACAGTCGTTATCAAACTTATGATACTTGATACTCAAAGTAACAGAGTACTAATAATGATTAGTTAATGATCCAACCTTGCCCTACACTTGCCACCAACAGTCGTTACCAAACTTATGATACTTAATACTCAAACTAACAGAGTACTAATAATGATTAGTTAATGATCCAACCTTGTCCTACACTTGCCACCAACAGTCGTTACCAAACTTATGATACTTAATACTCAAACTAACAGAGTGCTAATAATGATTAGTTTATGATCCAACCTTGCCCTACACTAGCCACCAACAGTCGTTACCAAACTAACGATACTTAATACTCAAACTAACAGAGTGCTAATAATGATTATGTAATGATCCAACCTTGCCCTACACTTGCCACCAACAGTCGTTATCAAACTTATGATACTTAATACTCAAACTAACAGAGTGCTAATAATGATTAGTTTATGATCCAACCTTGCCCTACACTAGCCACCAACAGTCGTTACCAAACTAACGATACTTAATACTCAAACTAACAGAGTGCTAATAATGATTAGTTAATGATCCAACCTTGCCCTACACTTGCCACCAACAGTCGTTACCAAACTTATGATACTTAATACTCAAACTAACAGAGTACTAATAATGATTAGTTAATGATCCAACCTTGTCGCATACTAGACACCAACAGTCGTTACCAAACTTATGATACTTAATACTCAAACTAACAGAGTGCTAACAATGATTAGTTAATGATCCAACCTTGCCCTACACTTGCCACCAACAGTCGTTACCAAACTTATGATACTTAATACTCAAACTAACAGAGTACTAATAATGATTAGTTTATGATCCAACCTTGCCCTACGCTAGCCACCTACAGTCGTTACCAAACTTATGACACTTAATACTCAAATTAACAGAGTGCTAATAATGATTAGTTTATGATCCAACCCTGTAGTAAACGAGAAAATCATTATCATAACCATTCTTATGATATTTGATCCTCAAATTTCTAATAAAGAATAAGGTAGTGTACCACAATAATTGTCATGGCCATAGATATGATGTTCATGTTCCAATGTTCATCTAATGAATTAAGTTATCAAACAGCCTTTTCAAATACTAGAAAATTACAGAAATTACCATAATTATGATGTTTATAATCAAAGTACTAGTGTCGAATCAAAAACAATAACAGTGATTATCCAGATTGTGAACAAAACAGAAGGAGAGGATATATTTGAAATTTCACACCTCTTTACTCTAATATCTAACATATGCAGATGTAATCAGATCAATCTTTAGGGAGACAATTGATGTATTCTCAAATACTGAAAATAAGAAAAACAAAGAATAAAACTAATAATTTAGAAATAAAGATCAAAGATCTTGAAGATGCTATTAGAAAAACTTTTCAAATTGTAGATGAGGAATTACTAGCGGATTTTTCCAAATTTTAATCAGAATTGCAAAGAATCAAAGAAGAGGATGCAATCAGAATCTCAACTCAGACACAGAATCTTATGGTATAAGGAAGGAGAAAACCAACCAAATACTTTTGTCATTATTAATTAGGTATTATATCAACAAATCAATGAATAAGATTATAAATAGTAAGAATGAAGAAATTACTTAAATGAAAAATTCTTATATAAAGTAAAAGATTTTTTAGAAAAACTTTACTCTGCTGAGGGAAATGTGAGAATATTAAAAATTTAGAAACTGTGGTAACTCCAACTTTGAGTGACCAATTGTTAGACCAGCTTGAAAGAGAAATTCATATGGATGAAATATCATGGGCAGTAAAAGAAATGAACAAATAAAACCCTTGATTAGACGGATTCCCAATTGCCTTTTTATATTTCTTTTTAAAAAATAAAATAAAAATTTTGATCATTGGATTAATCAAAGATGTTTCGAAAAGAATGTGTCTCACCATGAATAGAAGTGTTATCACGTGTATACCTAAAGCTTAAAAAATTAGGACCTTTTTAAAAGAACTGGAGAACATTACTTTATTAAATGCCTTATATAAGATAAATAGTGCCTGTATTTCCAACAGACTGAAAACGACAATTGAGTCTTACATCATCGTGACATGATAACCAGATATATACCTGGTGGAACATTAAGTGAAGATACAAGGCTCTTATATGATGTCATGTTTGATACTAAGAAAAAGAATATTTCAGGGTAAATGATTCTGTAAATTTGGTACTAAATTTCCACCTGTTGTTTGTTGGTAATCAAAATGTTTTATTCACAATTTCAATACTCCTAATCCACCTAGAATTTTCATAAATTCTCTTGACAATATATTCTTTAGAGTTATTTGGAATGGCAAAATTGACAAAATAAAACGAAGCATCCTGAAAAAAGACTATTTAGAAGAAAGCTTACGCATAATCGATATAAGAACATTCATTAATGCAACGAAATTGTCGACACTTAAGAGATATTAAAGAAAAAGAAAGCCTATTAATCCCTGCAATTTTCTATCCGAGGATATTCAGAAATATGACGCATATTTCAAGGATATTGCAAAAACCGATAACTCATTTTGGCAAGATGTTATGAACGCATGGAAACAAAATTGTATTGACAATGTCATAGATGATGATAATATCAATAGTATTTATGGTCAGCCCTTGTGGTTGAAAACATCATTTCATTAGACATTGGGCAAAAAATGGAATTTTTACTCTTAAAGATCTTTATGATGAGCATGTCTTAAGTTTAAAGGGCCACAGAGTATGTTGTTTGAGTGAATCATGTCAAATTTCATAAATGGTGTTCTTTTATGGAGAAGTTAAGGTTGTCTTTGAAAATCCCCATCTCATTGGTGATGAGTTCAGTATGGAGACAATAAATAGGTTTAAGTTTTAATTCATGCTCAGACAATGGCGCGCGCCAATGACTTAAATATAATTCTGGAAACAGATTAACAGCAGATACAAAGAAAAATGTATGTTGATAATATTCTCAAAAACGTCGGGCTTTCTTATATTTGGCAATCCCAAAATTTTCCCAGCGTCCACTGGTTAAAACATCAACATTCACTAATTGACCAGTTCAAACAATCATGGTATTCTGATGCTCAAAATTCTTCTAAAGGAAAATATTATCATTTATATAAAACGTCACTCATTTTAGAGCCTTATCTTTTGAATCTCCCATCAAAATTTCGTACCCGGTTAACAAAATTAAGAACATGTAACCATAGATTACCCATAGAAACGGGGAAATGGTTGAACATAATGGAAGCAAATAGAATATGTACACTTTGTAAAAATCAAGTTATTTGTGATGAGTATCATATTGTTTTATCGTGTATACATCTTATAGATGAACGCAGGAAGATACTTCCTACCTATTTTTGTAGAAATCCACATGTAAACAAATTCATTTCACTTATGAAATCAGATTATACCCCACTTTTATTCAAATTATCACATTTTGCTAAAACTGCTCTTAGTCTTTTCTAAACCAAATACACTGTATATTATAATAATTTATATGTATGTTTTCTATATCATTTTGTATGATTCACGAGAATAAAATTCTGTTCTGTTCTGTTCTGTTCTGATAGTGTTTGGTAGATCAATTAACCTATATTCATGTAAATTAGATGCACAATTGTGACTTACTAAAATTTATATGACGGTTTCTCTTATATCATTGAAAACGAGAAACTAACCTAATTTTGGCATTTGAGATGGAGTTAAAGGACGATAGTTGAATTGAACTCAAGAGAGATGGTATTTTGGCTCTTATTTCAGCCAAATAAAAATTTAGATCCAATAAGCATACAATCGTTGGTTCAAAGCCAATCAACGCTAATCCTTTTGAATCAGGAACTACCTCTATGTCCATATGGCTTCCCATCTTTCAAAAATCATTTTTTACATCAACCCATTTACTTGTATAAATATGCATTTTCAAATGTTTATCTTCAATGCAATGTAACGTTCAGTATCACTTGCTTGAGTAAAGAGCCACTCCGTAATTTTAATGACATATTATTTACCTTTGATACGAACCTAAATGCCATATGTGGTGATATAAAATCAAAACATCTTAACTTTTTATGTTCAAAAGATATGACAAATACTGTTTTTCCATGAAAATATAAAAACATCCTTATAAATGCACAGAGGTGTAGATATCACGTCCAATATACATCGATACTGGTTATAGAAATTAACAAACACTATCCACTCCTAATTGCCCTCCCAGCTGTTTAAGATAAGTCTCCAAAATTACGTTTGACTATTTGACGCGCGCCACTGTCCGGTTTTCGTTCATAATTGCGACGTTCTACCTTATAATAAAGCTTTAAAACGTGTCTTTTTGAAAACAGTCGATATTTCGCGGTCAAACTACACCATTAATTAATTTTGGCATATATGACTCCAACAACTCACGGAGTGGCTCTTTAATATCACTCAATAAATAAACATTGAAAGCTCAATTCATATATCAAAAAAAAAACTTTGTTAGGTACAGTAAAAAACCAACAACGACCAGTCTTATGAGATTCCAGCCTTAAAGTCACAGTATATAAGCATATATATAAGTAATATACTGATTGACTGATGAAACTTTTATGTTGTTGTACATGTTATAACATTTCAAATCTACCAATCAATATAAATCTTTGAAAACAAATGACATTGAAATAAAGAGTGACATATTTCTAACAGATATAAACATTCTAAATTTGGGGAACGTTCAGGCCTTCTTTAAACATGTTTGTGTCATTACCAGGTTTTCTGAGCGGTGATACATATAGAGTAAATGTACTCACGCGGGGCATGGTTAAAGGGACATAACTCTTGTTATACAGCACGGTAGTAGAATATTCGTATTTACTGTTTCAGTCAGACTAGTTTGGTAGGGCATGGGGGAATTAATGAAGGGTTTAGTTCGATGGTATCTATTTCTCTATTTAAAAACAACAAGATTTACGAAGCAGATCGGTGACGTTGATTGTTGTCCTCAGTGGCGGATCAAAAAACTTTGTGGAGGGAAGAATATAGAACTCGTTATCAAATAAAAAGGTGGGGGCAAGGGGGTCGTGACGCCTCTACCTGCGATATTTATTTGAACCTGAAAAGTATATAGCGTAGAGGGAAAAGAAACGTTTTAAATCTCGACTTTGCTCAAAATTAGGTACCTGTACTCCTGCTGGCGCGCGTCAATCACGCAGGCTTACGATTACAAACTTAATTTTTCAAGAGCGGATAGAAGGCGTAAATTAGTGTTGATAGAGAATACTTAACGACGTCCCGTTACATAATTAATCTATTAAACGAGTTAGTGGTTTCGTATTTAAAGAGCGAAAGCGAGTAGGCGACATAAAATGTTATTTTACTTTATTATTTTTTAGTATTTTCTTATTACCCGCTGCATTCATATCGTCAAAGATTGTGAGGATATCGTTGACGTGACTTTTGCGCCTCCGCCGCTATCATTGTGACGTCATACTTGATGCTTATGGCGTCACGTCTTTCGATCAAATCGGCATCACGAGATGTCATGGGACATCGAAATGGAAATGGGACGTGATTTCCCGTTTCTGCGCCTATTTCAAATTTCTTTGAAGATATTAGATATTATGAATTTAAATAAACAGTAATTACATAAATCTACAAATAGGAGATAAAAAATACTGTGTTTGTAAATCAGAGACATATCATAGCACTATAATAGCTCTAATTTTTTATTTAACGTTGATCATTGAGAACTACGATAGTTCTATTATATCCGCTGATCCCAAATCGATAGCTCGGCTGTGCTGTATCGACAAAACCGATGCACGATTTCCTCGGACTGACGTTCATAAACAGAGATGGTGTTTTTGGGAATCTTATGAATCGATGTCTTCCACAATATTATCTAGTGGTGGGTGTAACGATTCATCGATAGTAGAGATGTTTGGATCTATTACGCGATTCGAGTGCCTCGATACAAAACACATTGAGACGATATAGCAAGATATTTATATCGCGAGTAGCAACGATACATGGATGTGTCGCAATAGACAATAAATATCGATGCTATTAACATAATTTGTTTCAAATGAATAACTATCCAAACTAGAAAAGTTGTTGTTCCATTTCAGAGATAACAGTGATTAGACAAACAGAAAATATATAATATTTCTGATATTTTATCTGCATTTTCAGTCTCTCTCATTTTGTGATTTCGTTGTAAACGTTATGACAGTTCGGTAGCTAAGGAATAACATTACTTTTCTATGTCCTATGTATTCTTATTTTCATAAACTGTAGAGAAACGGGATAAGTATTGTGTCGCAACCACTGTATCTTAATGAGAATCGTCTCGCAGGATACTTGGCAATACTTACATGATATATCGTCTCGCCTAATAAAACTGAAATCGGGATATATCGTCTCGCCACTCAAGCCACGATACACAGGTCCAATAGAATTGAGAACAAACAAAATCTACAATACATGCATATACTTGTATGTTATCCACTGTTGGAATAATTAACATTTTTGGATGGAAAATATACTTACTTTCATGCGATAAAATATAATTGCAACTCTGATAAAAAAAATATCAAACACTCTTCAGATATTATTGTGCCTTATCTTGAACTTGTATTCAATGTTATCTTAGAAAATGGATTATTGGATTAGGGATTATTGTGCCAATTCATAAACAAGGTGATCCCAACAATGTAAACAATTATAGAGGCATCTCGCTGCTAAGTATATTTGGTTAATTATTCACATACATAATCAATAAAAGGCTTGTATTTTAGGCAGTTGCTCTCAATGAAATCAATGAAGAACAAGCAGTCTTTAGGGAGGGATACTCAACTATTGACAATATATTTATACTCCAAGCTTTGGTCAACAGATACCTCAGTGTCAAAGGAGGGAGATTTTATGTGCTCTTTGTTGACTTTGCCAAGGCTTTTGACTATGTACATGTATGGAAACTTTTAAGATCTCAAGGCCTTAGCACCAAAATGAATAAACTATTGGGTAGCATTTATGAGAATGTAAAGGTTTGTGTGCGAAATAATATTGAGATTTCAGAAACTTTTATTAGTCAACTAGGAGTGAGGCAAGGGTGCATTTTAAGCCCATTTCTATTTATTTTTTTCATAAATGAATTAGCATCTCAAATCAGTTCCAACTGTACACATGGCATTCAGCTACATCCTGATATTACCCAAATATTTTTATTATTGTTTGCAGATGACATTATCCTTTTCTCATCAACAATCAAAGGATTACAGAGCCAAATTAATGAACTCAGCTGTTATTGTGACAAATGGAAGTTATCAGTAAATATGTATTCATTAAAGGAAGTCAGCTATCAGGTAATGAACATTGGTGTTATTTTAGAGAGAATAAAATTGAAACTACAGGTTTCTACAAATATCTTGGGGTTCATTTTAGGAGAAATCGCTCATGGCATAGGCATTCAAATCAAAGTGCTATACAAGCAATGAAAGTGTTCATATGTATATATAAGAATCTAAAGGCCTTAGGGAATATTTCATAGCATTCATTTTTCAAAAAATATTTGATGTAAAGATACTCCGAATTCTGTTGTATGGAGCAGAGATATGGGGTTTACAACACTTTAATGTCATAGAAAAGATTCATTTATATGTCTGTAAAAAGTATTCAGGTGTAAAAATAAACACATCTAGTCTAATGGTATATGGAGAATGTGGAAGATTTCCTATTTATTTACATTCAAATGTTAAAGTTATTAAATATTGGCTTAGACTTATTGAGATGCCTTCATACAGATTACCAAATAGGGTTTATGAAATGATGATAGTTTATGATAACAATGGTAAGAGAAATTGGGTGACAGATATAAGAGAATTACTTTTCAACTGTGGTTTTGGTAATATTTGAAACAAACAAAACGTGTATTCAAAAGCAATTTTCATATCTTCACTAAAGCAGCGTTTGAAAGATATCTATTTGCAAACATGGACAGCATCACACAAGACTCTAACAAATAAGTGCTTCTATTATAGAATGATTAAATCTGAAATAATCATGGCGGATTATTTAACAAAAGTTACTGTAAAAAAAATTCCGAATGGCCCTTTCACATTTCAGATGTTCCTCACATGATCTGTGTATTGAGACGGGGTGCCATGTAAACATAGCTCGTGAAGAAAGATTATGTAATCTTTGTCACTTGAATTTAATAGAAGATGAATACCATTTTTTACTTATGTGTCCTGTTTATTCACATCTTGAAAGTACTTAAAAGCATATTATTTCAGATAGCCTAATATGAACAAATTCGTGGCATTGTTGTCAAGTTCAAATAATAATATTCTTCACAATGTTTCTATGTATATGTATTCTATGCCTCTTTATACAGCCATAATATGATGAATACTTAGATTAGAATGAATAGTATTCATGTTTATACAACATGCAGGTATTATATGGTACATGTATGATGTATATAATGATTTAACGTTCCATTCCTTGTACAGATATGAAAATAATGTACTTAACAAATGTACTACAGGCCTGTGGCCTATAAGTATTGAATAGATTGATTGATAATCAGAGCTGGTCATATGACTTTGCCCATGACGTGACGAAAGTGTTTTTCAAATGCAAAGCGTGTCAGTAACATGTCTGATCCAAAAGTAACACATAAACTATTTTTTCGGCTTCATGGAATTTGCAGATTTTTTTCATAATTTAAAAAATATATCGAAAGGGAAAAGACACGGGTGACTAAGGATAAATTTGTTGTGACTTAGTTCCATAAAAAAAAACTTCACCACCTCTTTGTTCTCTTCTTGTTTTCTACCTCAAAGGAGTGAGTTATCGTTCTTTGTCACGCTCAATTCTCTTATGAAAATATTGTTTATTTTGCGTTGAGTGACTGGTAATAAGATATCAAAGAAAATTTACTTCAGATAAATTTCGGTGCTGCTAAAGAAACTATTTTATTCTCGACAGAGGGAACGGTTGCTGTCGGTAAGTTGAATTAATCGATTCTGTTTCTTGAGAAATCATAACGAGGCATATGAAAGGGCCGAATTTTGGCCAGATACTAAGTGTGTTATACATTAATGAAATAATATTCTTCGTATTGTCATCATTATTTTGTTTGTAAATATCATACATATGTTACGATTGGCAACGTCCAAATTATGTTAAGAAGATTTCATTTCATTTCATTAATAAACACTGAAACAGAGATAAAATCTGAAATATGAATATGTACGATTTCTCTATCATCCGAAATCGTAAATTAAGGTTCATTTATTTTTCTCTCATATAATAATAAATCATTGATATTAAATTAATAATGATGATACTTATATTGCGTTAGACACACCACAAGAGCGTGCTCAAACCGCCACAAACATCATTAACCTTGTGTAAGGACCAACATCGTTCCATTTTCATTCTCATTGTAAACAATCTAACAGTTGATTAAGACCTCTACGCTTATCTTTCATATTCCAATCACTTTCGAACCAGGTACCCTCTTTACTGCTTGGTGAATAGAGGCCCATTTAATATACATTTCAGCCTGAAAAGTTCATTATAGTTAAGCAATAAGTGATCTTGAATCAAATGTAAGGGCCATGTGTAGGTTGTATTAAAAAAAAAATCTTTTTGATAAATGTTTTGTCTTTAAAAAAACCCATTCCAAATACGTGATGAAATATCAGTAAAACTAGACCTTAAAAACACAGGAACTCGGTCAAACGTAGGCGAAAAGTATAAACTAACCTAAATCATCTATGAAAAGTGAAGAAATACATGTATAGGCAGACATAATGTCCATCTCGACTCGTTTTCTCGAGGTCGAGATTTTCGCTGAAAAACATTGCTACATTTTTCTACAAAACCCGGCTTGTTTAAAAAATATGTCATCCTTAGGATAACTTTGAACACACTTCAAACTCGCCATTTGACTAAATATGTGTTCTGGGGTGAACATTGCCCCACGCTCTCACGAGCAATTTGATTGGTCCCTTTTGGGGAGTATTTCAAAATTTCGGCCTTGTTTAGACGGCGATTTCTTCTGAAGCAGCTCAACAGTCAAATTTCCGGCTTGTATTCTAGTGATGTAGGGCTTAGCTGTCAACACACGTATTTACACACAAAAATAAAAACCTTTTCTTAATACTTCCCTTAATGTCAACTTACTTATTTTAATGCTAATATCACGATTCCAAAGCACTATCAGAATTGGGGAAACAATTAAGGCCCAACTTCACAACTTTTTTGTTTTGTAATTTTTAAAATTACTTTTTCAGTATACAGATATATCAAAATGAGCCTTAAAAAGGAAGGGTGAAGGTTTTTTATCTGCTTTTTACCTACGTGTTCTTGCGATATCGAGTTCCTGTGTTAAAATTTCTGATATTTTTTTATTTCATAATTGGGTTTTAGATTCACATGCAGAAAAGCAGTTCACAAAGTTAATTGAAAGATTATTCAAAAGATTCACTCAAGCGGGAATTAAAAAAATGAACCTAAAAATGTTTATCGCAAATTTTAACTAACCGCTACAAACGCAACAGGAACTATCATTTGAATAATGAGGTTTTGACATTATCTTCGAGAATTGACAGATTTTACAAGAGCTTCAGTACCAGGGGTTTCACAATATTATTTTCTCTTTGCTAAGTGTTATGAAAGTTTTCATATCTTTTAAAGGCCTCATTATAAAAGTCAAAGTACATATTTTAACACATCTGGTTAACAGACAGACGGACATTTTATTCAGTTAAAGGCCACTGGCCCATAATACAGTCATAAGCAGGTAAATATTGCATGTGCGTTACAGAAAAACGTTATTATTTCTTATTTTCCTAACTTTATATAAACATAGGCATAAATTGTTAATCACATCTTTATTTGTTGATGACATAAGATTAACAAAAGTGTATTGTGAAATTGGATGTTTAAAATATTTATCAAGAAATATGTTCTTTATATCCAAATAAGCTTTACAGTCGAGTAGAACATGTATTTCATCTTCAGTTAAATTAAGATTAGACTTTTTACAAATAGGTCAAAATCTTAAATATCTACCACTCCCTGAGACAAGCTTAAATTTACCACACCTAAAATTTGACAAACAATTTCTTAAATGAGAAGGGATATCTAATCTTATATATGTTTGAACATTAAGGAGAGACTTAAAGAGTTCATAGTTGAATTTTGGAGAGATGAATGTCAAACTTTGAGAGATTATCAGACAGCCTTTATTTAAAGACAGACATAAACCCATTAATATCTCCAACATCCTGAGAAATCCAAACAAAACAAAACCCAAATTTAAATAAAACACTTTTGATATGAGATGCCCATGCAATGCAACCAGATTCATCCAGAGACTTTAAATAAAACTGATGAGATGATTTGGAAGACTTAAAAGTCTACACCAAAATTTGATTGCCCTTAAGCTTGTCATATAATTTAGTTGAAGAGGTAATCTGCCTTCTTGTTGATATGCTAATGAATACAGTAGTCATACTGGCACTCTGTTGTAAACGGAAATGTCGCCTTGAATTTCGTTTCCACAAAAAAAATGCCCCGATAGGACTGTCCTTATAATGTGCTACTGACGTGGTCAGCGTATATGAATTACAACAAATATAATACTACTGGTTGTCTCCGTTTTTCAAATTAGAAAATGTTTTTATGTTGACATTGGAATATGTATAATCCTAACTCGCTCACGCACTCAAATTGTGAGTCTCCAATATATATGATAAACGCGATTCTTATATTTACATAGACGCATTTGATTATGAAATATTTTTTTTCAAATTTCATTTTCTTATAAAGATTTTGTTGTTTAACTAAAAACTTACCCTTTTCTTCAGAAAAAAACCGAAGCTCTAGGACCATCTTGGTTCCATGATAGATCTTTCTGCAGAGAAGTCACAATCATGACGTCAAAACAATTTTTGCCACACTTCATGATTCTTGTCCTTGTGGGAAATGGGTTGGCATTTCATGCGGCCGTCCCTTCGTCTGAAAAAGAAAGTCAATTTTCGATTCTCAAACTACTAGAAAACAAAATGTCTGATTCTAAAGAGTCTGAGAACGAAGTTCCTGATATTGAAACTTCCGTAAAAAGGTTTTCAAGTTTCCAGGAACTAAAAATCCCCAACACCGATGTTCAACCTAAAATAAAAATGTCTGGTATACAATTACTAGAAACTAAAAAATTCGACTTGAAAGGAACTGAATCGAAATTCCCAAGTTTTGAAATATCAGATAATACGATGCCAGGTTTCAAAGAACACGAAACTCCAGGTTTCGAGGGAATTGGAAGCAAATTAGCAGATTCTGCAAAATCAGACAAAAAAGATGTGCATGAAACGCCAAAATTGCCAGATGTTAAACTCTCCGAAGACAAAGTTATTGTCCCGATTTCTGAAATCGAAAAGCCAGTTTCCAAAACGTCATTCGAAAGCAGTAAGTTAAGTCAACTTAACCTCGACGAATTTGACCTAAATGACACTCAAGCGTCCAAAATAACGTTCAAAGGAAACAAAAGTCAATGTATAATCTTATGCAAAGGGGAGACAACTTGCACAATGGCTGTCTTTTGTCCTGAAAAGCTGAAGAGTTCCTGTCCAACCGGAAGTCAAGGTTGTCCGACTATGACGTCAGAGATTGGAAAATGTCATATTTTGAACGACACAACGAAGGCGAAACCAATCCCTGATGACGTGAACTGTCAGCACATCCACATGGGTAAATACTCTTATAGATATAATATGGAAGCGCATTGCTGCTAGCAGTGAGAAATTTTACAAAAGTTCAAATTAGATGATAGTTTCATCTAATTAGATTATAGTTTCATCTAATTAGATCATAGTTTCATCTAATCAGACATGGTATTCAACATCTAATTAGATGATACTTTTAACTAGTTAGATGAAACTTACATCTAATTATATAATGTTTGTATTTGATAAATGATTGTATTTAACATTTAATCATTTAAAAGTATCGTGTAATCAATTGAAACTATCCTCTAATTAGTTCAAACTATCATCTAATTAGATAAAAGTATGATTTAATTAGATGAAAGTATCATCTAATTAGATGTTGAATAGAATGATGAAACTTAAGTATAATTAGATGAAACTATCATCTCATTAAATGGAAATATCGTCTAATTAGATGAAACAATCATCTAATTAGTTGAAACTATCATCTAATTAGATGGAATTATCATCTAATTAGTTAAAATATAATCCTATTAGATAAAAGTATCATCGCATTAGATAAAAGTATCATCGCATTAGATAAAAGTATCATCTAATTAGATAAAAGCATCATCTAATTAGATAAAAGTATCATCTCATTAGATAAAAGTATCATCTTATTAGATAAAAAAATTATCATCTATTTAGAACTTTGATTAGTACGCTTTAGCTATATTCATTCATGCCTACAATATAAGTAATTATGATAGGTATTTACGTATTAAAACGTATACTCCGCGTTTCAAGAAATAGATTGGTGTTTTTTCATGTAATTAGGGTTTTTATCATAACGTTATCAAATGTTTTACGTTAAATTAAAATGAACACTTAATTAAAAAAACGGCGTTGAAAAAAACCGCGCAGCTATTTCATGTCATGTTAGTATTTCAGGTGCAATGTAAATGGACATGATTACGAAACAATATTCGAAAATTCTTTTAACATATTTTAAATTCGGCCAATAATTAGTAAAAATCATTTAATCAGTCTTAAAGTGGTGGTTGAAGGGGAATGAACAAATTCCATAATGAATGAAGAATGTACACTAGGCTCTATGAAAACAAAATCATGTTTTGAGTAACTTACGAACTTTGTATTCTCAAAAACTAGTATATGGCCTTCCAAAACCAATAAGTAATGCTGCCGTTCTAGGGGAGACAGGTTTTCAAAGAATCTATATTCATCTCATATCAAAATGTGTTAAATCCTAAACAACGTATTTGATGCTGTATGGGCTTGTTGCTACTGAAGATTGTCGAAGCTCTCTTAGTGCTAAGATTGTCGTAAGTTAATGTTAATGGATGGCACATACTTAGTGCTAAGAGAGCTTCGAAAATCAAGGCCCAAGTTTATAGTTTTGGTTTAAAGTCAGAACGTCTCTTAGACAAATGACAAGTTTATTTGCATTCGGGGCCACGTGACCCATATGAACGTCTCTTAGATCTCTTTGATGTATATCATTTTAACTTTCAATTTTTGATTAGTTTTTATATTTTTCCCAAAAAGCCTTTGGTTGTAAAACTACATAAATAGACACATTTACTCAAAGGCTATAGAGGCTTGAAATCAGGAAAAATGGACTCAATACGTGATCTTTGAAGGCAGTGAACACTTTCCCCTTTGTATTTTTAGAACGGTTTCTGATTTTTGCTTCAAGGACCCAGCCTACACTAACCTTTAATTGGTCTTTCTCGGTTTTTATTTTTGTTTACCTTTCAATCAGTTTTCCTATCTACCTTTGAAACTCTTTGATCTCAAAAGTCAAAGGGCTTTTGTTTATTGTTAATTCATGTACGAACTTAAAGTACAGTGAAGGATATAGACATTTATAAATGGTAAGGGTTGTATGTGTGATAGTTAGATTTTTTTTATTGTGGGCGGGGAGGGGGTTGACCATGCTAGCATGCAGAGTCGTTCGGTCTTTTTCTTCAAGTGAGAAGAAGGGGGATTCGAACCCAGGGAATTATACCCCTTTAAGTCCTCGAAGCCTAACGCCGAATCAATTGGAATAAATCAATATTGTTGAAAGTTGTTTTTTTATTTAAAAATTCACACATTTTCATCAATTGGAATCATATCGAAGCGTTTCTGACCACTGCCCGAAACGGGTTATATCAGCGGACATCTGCACTCAAGCCAACACTCGACGAGAAGAGAAAACAGTCAGCACATATCTAACCGGGCCTCGAACTTTTCGAAAGTTAAAGTCACAGACAAGACCACGTGACACGACGCTAGAGGAATTCTCAGATCAGATACGAAACTAAAAACACTAACTATTCCATCCGATTTTAATGACATTTACATTGATAGAATTGCTCACACATTGATACAGTCTTGATTATTAATCAAAATATATTTTATTACTCTCCCGTTGTAGATACCACCGTTTTATAAATCTGCACTTTTATAACTTTGTCATAACATTGACGTTAAGTATGACGTCACAATAGTTAAGTATGACGTCACAATGTTACCAGCGTAGCAGCAGTGGTAATCTCGTCGATTTTCATGCTTGTTATTTGTTATAATTATGCTAGTAATAAATATAATACTAAACTCAGTCCCGTTTGATTAAATTTTTATGAAACTCGTGAATGGTATCGTTATCTAACTCGCTTTCGCTCGTTTAATACCAAATCATTCACTCGTTTCATAAAATTGTCATTAAATGGGGCTGAGTTTAGTATTCTCTATCTAAGAAATGCTCTGTTAAATTTTCATATGAAATGCAGCGGAGTTGGTCATGATTTTTAGTGATGCATAACAAAATGACGTAAACACATACGAATTGTCCATTAATTCTTAACTTATCAAAACAGTGATTATTCTCAAAGTCTCTAATATCATAAAGTCAACAAATTGATATTCATGATAATGAATTATATATTTACAGGCCATACGCTAGCTCAGTTTGCTTAAATATTAAATGTCATTACGTATAATTTTCGATTGATGAAAAGATTGATTGAAGATATTCATTCATCTTTCAAAATATAACATTCTTACATTGAATTCATCTTAAATATTCAACTTTTGATATTCTATATTCTTTACAAATTCTAGCGCTATTGTCGCAGGCAATTATTAATGTATTGTTTGAATTTACGACTGTTGTATATCGTTATATCATTACCATACTGTCATAAGTACATCACACTTATTACATATTGTTCCTTGCAGAGAACGGTTCATCGTCTAAAACCAAAACAGTAACGGATATAACACCTAACGCACTAAATGCTCACAACAAGAATGGAACATCAACCAAAAACGAAAACGGGGATATGACGACAACCTCATCACCAAGAAAAGAATCAAAACCAACTACGACAACAAAAGCAACAACAACGAAAGCAGCCAAACCAATAGAAACAACAACAGAAGAAATTATCTTAATTGATGCGTTTAATGGAGGTGACGACATTGAAAGGGGAATCGAGATGTCCGAAGGATCCTGGGAAAGTGGAAATCAGCATATATCGAGAAGTCAAGGGCATAGAAGAGACAATAGATATGGGAGTGCCTCTAGTCGTTCCAATCCCCATGGCTATGGACCTCCGGGTAGTCGTGGTTATGGACCTTCGGGTAGTCACGGTTATGGACCTTCGGGGAGTCATGGTTATGGAAGTTCGGGTAGTCATGGTTATGGCAGTTCGGGTAGTCATGGATATGGACCTTCCGGTAGTCAAGGTTATGGACCTTCGGGTAGTCATGGTTATGGAAGTTCGGGTAGATCTCGACATGCACCTTCCCGTAGTCATGGTTATGGCAGTTCGGGTAGTCCTAGATATGGACCTTCGGGTAGTCATGGTTATGGAAGTTCGGGTAGACCTCAACATGCACCTTCCGGTAGTCATGGTTATGGCAGTTCGGGTAGTCCTAGATATGGACCTTCCGGTAGTCATGGTTGGGGTAGTCCTGGACATGAACCTTTGGGTGGCCACGGACCTTCTGGTAGTCATGGAAGTTCGGGTAGCCGAGGATATGGAAGTTCGGGTAGCCGAGAATATGGAAGTTCGGGTAGCCGAGGTTATGGAAGTTCGGGTAGCCGTGGTTATGGACCTTCCGGTAGTCGTGGTTATGGTAGTTCGAGGGATCGAGCCTCGGGTAGTCATGGCTACGGAAGTCGTCATGGTAATTCAGGTAGCTACGAATCTAGCAGACCTAGACCCCAAAGCTCGCATAGTTCGAGATATTCACCGAGGCACACCAGCTCGAATAGTAAAGGTTCGAGCAGTGACACGACCTCTAGTATGGTTGATATGTTTTTTGGGCTTTTTGGGGTGTGAGTTTGTCTTTTAGACGAATAATTGAGCGGCAACAGGGATTATGCATCGTTTCCAATCCCTTTGATATATATAATTGTGGTCTACACCATAAACAAATATGCCTATAGAAATCTAGCTATTTTATTTCATTTTACTTAAGACTATGAGATTAGGGGTAGCAGCACGTTTGATGAAAATTTCAATTCTTAAAATTATTAAGTTTTAATCAATTGAGGTTGGGAAATGGATTACTACATCATGTACGTGCAATTGTTAACTTTCATTGTCATTTTTCGTGAAATCTTGGAGCATCGTTGACCTGTCACCTGGAAATGGGACCATAAAATCATCCGATCGCACAGCATTAGGCTATTTTATCTGATTGCCTCAGTTGCCTCTTCCGCCGGGACAAGCAACTCTGTTTGGCTTCGTAAGTTATACCGTTCGCTATCCGTCCTTGATCTATGATAGCAAATCTAAGATTGGTAGAAAAACGAATGGCTAGATCTTCTTTCAGTGATATTGGCGATAATAAACTATACATCTACAGCCGCATACCAAAAGTTTGTTCACTTACCTGCATATCATAGTGCAAATATCATGTAATTTGGCATGTCTTTGAGAAATCGTAGCATTGCAAAAAGGAAACGAATAATTGTGAATTTTCAATACAGAAGAGAAAATCCATTGCACCCTAACGCAATCGTACGCCATCGTATATAGTTAACCGTAATAGCTTTTGGCAGGTCCCTGAAGTGACCAGGGGTCAAAATTTCGAAAACAGTCATTTTTATTTTTCTCCATTTAATCCTTAATAAGTGTTCAACACATTAAAACACAAGTCATGTTTGTCCATATGCTTTTGCTGAGTTTTTCCTCAGAGAGTCGATATGGAATATTTTAATCGAAATTTAAGGAAATCGGAATTTCGAAAATGTGACCCCTTCTTTGACCTTGATCATGCCAAAATTCGAGTTTTAGCATGAGCGACTTGACAATACAATAAAGAATGGCTATTTCACACCTTGACAAAGAAAGATGCTTTGTCGGTTCTGTTGAAGTTATTTCATTGACGTCCAAACCAAACCAAAATTACATGATATTTCCACTAAGAACAGTAGTAAGTGAACAAACTTTTGATATGCAGCTGTAGAGTTTCATACTTGTGAATTTCTTAAACAAAATCGACTATGCTTATTTTGGCCCAATTATGACGTTACCTTACACAAGATAATTTTGTTTCGAATACAAAACGTGAAATTAAGAAATTTTGAATTGATTAACCCGATCCGACATTCATTTATGGGAAATTGTTTTCACTATTTTCTCTTGTATTATTTTAGCGTATTTCTAAATATTTCTTGATTGTTTATGGCAAAATGGGTTGTAGGTATTGATTTATCGTAGTCTGTTTAAATACCAGGTTTTGTATCATTTAGAATTTTGAGGGATATTTTCACCTTTAGAATTTGGGTGTTGGCAATATGTTCGATTTCTCCTATTTCATGATTATTTTACAATTTTTGATAACTTCAAACTTTCGCTTTTGAGTTTTTTTGGGTGAAATACGTTCGAATTTATTAATAAGTTACTTGAGTGATAGTATGGCTTCGGATCTAATTCAAATCTTCAAATGAACAATTGGAAAAATAAAGTTGAATAAACACACTGTAAAGATACAACCTTTTCAATTGTACTTTTTATTCTTTTTGTTTTCATTTGAAAATATCAAATGGATTTTATCCATCGCCTTTTTGAATGATCGACACAGACTTTAAGAGCTTTTATATGATATATCGTTACACGTTGAAGATAACGAGAATCTCACCCAAGCGTCTTCTGATATCCAAGATATCAACACGAGGATATTTTTACTTTTATCAATTAGCGTTTGATATCTTAAGACACGAGGGTAAGATTCCAGTTATCGTTCAGTATCATTTTTCGTTACGTTTATATGAAATATTTGCATCTTTGAATAGTGCAGCACCCTTAGATTCCAAAAGCAGTGATTTCATCACGTACTGATGTTAAGGAATTGTAAAAAGGGTTTTAAATATTGACTCTATCAGAGGCTGTCCTCTCCACAACGGACTGACAGCAGCCTCACTGCTCAAGCCTCACGTGCTGACACCAGTTTAGCGCAGACAAAACCTAGTCATTAGCGGACCAATCACAACATCGCGTTTAAAATAAGGATAGCGGGGGCAGTCAAGGTCAACGAATGGGAAACAGAAGATACTTTCCCCTTGCTACTGATATTGAGTCATTACGATTGGCTAGTTGAGATTGCGTCAGCATGTGCGAGTTACGAGGGTGCTTTCAGACCGTTGTGCAGATGACAGCCCCTGATAGACTAAGTTCGAATCCCGTTATCGTCAATCTTAAAAAAATATATTCCTCGGAAAACGGTCGATTTTAATCAGCCTGCAATTGTAATGTCATGTTGTTTAAGATGACAGGGCAATGTTCAAAATCTACTTTCAAAACAATATATCCTAGGAGATATCACTTGATCTCAAACAGTTCTGGATGATTAGAGTTCTGTTATTTAGTCGACTATCAAGCACGCAACATAATTAACTGTGCATTATTCAAACTGAAGTTACAAAGAAAATAGAATTAGCAATAGCCGCAGAAGAAGGGTGAAAATTTGATGTGAACAGTCAGCCTTTATTTGTTTTAAAAAAGAATATTAAAAACCTGAAACGACACGACATCGTTCGTTCTGCTTCATCTCGTCACAGAGGTATCAAATGATTATATTGCCTTTTCAATTATATAAAAGGAATAAACAACAAAACGATTGAATGAATTGAATATCTTTATGAATAAAAAACGTTTAACCCCAAGGAACAAAAATGTTCAACGAACTCTGACGTAAAAAAGACCGTTAGTGTCCCTGGATTTAAAAAGGTACTTGGTCGCAAAATGAAGCACACCTCAAGATGGTGTCCAAATAGGATCGCTGCGGTGCATGTTTGTTGATATTTGTTTCTGTCAAGCCATTATCAACGTAAAAGTGTCGTCAACAGTGGCTTATTTCTCATAAGGCGATTTCTCAAGATGACGTCATCGGTGGCATATTTCTAAAAAAAAAACAATCGTCAAAATGACGTCATCGGTGACTGATTTCCCAGGAGGCGATCACAAAGTGACGCCAGCCGTGGCTCATTTCGTAGGCCGTCCGTAAAGATCGACAACTTTCGTGATTCATTAAAATGTATTTGAATTTGCCAGTGACTTAAATTTTAATTTTCAACATCGGCTGATAAACAACTTGACTACGATTTTTTCGAAACACCAGCTAATTAGCCAGGTCCAATTAGCACCAGTGAACAGAACTGAAAGGAACCGAGGTCACTGAAGCGTGAGTCCTGCCGCGTATCGTGATAGTAGTCTATAACCTCCTTATTGAAAAAAGGACAGCAAATCTTGCTGTTTTTAACAACTGCGTTAACATGTTATAGACAGACAGACAGATGGTTTGTTCGAGTCTCACCTCACACAAATACATATTCATAAACAATATAAAATAACATAAAAGTGAGCGACCCTTTCAGGGTTATGAGAGACTACGGTAAAATAGATTTTAAAAGAGTATACAAGGCAATTTAATACTATTTATAGGTTATATACATATACATACAACTTGATAGAATTCACGTCCCATTCTTCCAGCCCTGCGTTCACTCGAAAACTCGAATTCTTCACACTACTACTCGCACATCTCTCAGACCACATAAAAACATGTTTATTTAATCTAACAGGCATTTGTTTAAAACGGCAATATTGCCTAACAATGCACATCCTTTGTCTGACAATTGGAGGGATCCAATCCATGTCTCCATTCACAGCAACGTTTGGAGCATATTTACCCAACCCCAAGAAAAATCTCAAAGCACGATGGTGGACAGCATTTACAGCACTAACCTCCCGATGACCCGAGATAGATGCCCCATAGCTTAGAACTGACCAAACCATCGTATCATATAGTATATATATAAGAAGTGGATTCCATTCCTCCAAGTGTCTTATATTTACAAATAAGAAGGCCCAGAGCTCTATTTGCAGACTTGGCTGCAGTCTTAGCCGTTACATTATAATCAAGATGCTCAGTAAGCAAAAGGTCTAAATAGTTGTAAGAGTCAACAATTTCTAAAATAAAATTACAAACAGTAAAAACAGCACTCGTTATCTGTGTGCTAACACGTCTAAAATGTACAATCTTGGATTTATCATTATTTATACATATACCATTATTCACACACCAATTATTTAAAATACTCAACAATTGATTTAAATCCTCTGATGATTCTGCCATGAGAATAAGGTCATCAGCATATGCTAAGTCTGCTATAGTGGTACCATCAACACAAATACCGATACCACTATCTTCTAATTGACACAGTAAATCATTAATAAAGAAATTGAATAACAATGGAGAAAGTAAACAGCCTTGCTTTAAACCTCGCTTAACATAAAATCATGATGTTAACGTGCCATTAACCCGAACACTACATTTTACATTATCATACAAAGATTGGAGAGCTAAAACATTTTTACTTTCACACCAATATATCTAACTTTCTCCCATAACACACCTCTACCAATACAGTCATACGCTTTCTTAAAATCAATAAAAGCAGTAGATGTATCTTTCTTTTCAGATTTTCTATTTTCAATAATGGAACAGAGTGAACATGATCGGTGGTGGATCTCTTCTTTCGGAAACCATTCTGTACATCAATCAACACTCAGCCCGGGACTGTAAACGATTATTCAAAACATTGCAATATAATTTGTACATTGAGTTGGTGAGTGAGTGTTAAACCCCGATAAGACATAGGATCCATAGGATCTAAAGTTGAACATTTAGGTATCGGGTTGATAATGCCTTTCGCCCAAGAAGCAGGTATTTTACCTGTGTTAAAACAGACATTAAAAACATGATGTAATGCATTAATAACAGTTTGAGGCTTAAGACATTCAATAGGAATACTATTATCACCAGGGGCCTTGTTGATGTGGCTTCTGTCAACAACGGACATAACCTCAAATAGAGTAATTTTAGCGTCAAACATCACATGCACACTGTCAGAATCAACGTTGTCACGCCTCGTAGGGACACATCGCATATCCGCATTCCCATTCAGCAAATTACTATAAGCATTCTTCCATTCATTTAAACCATCTGCACACTTCTCAGACACACCCCCATCTTCCATGTACACTTTCATAGGAATCTGCTTTCTCCTTTCACTCCAAACACAAATCTTACCAATCTTCTTCCAGAACTCTCTATCATTATTATCACACATCTCATCTAATCGTTTACTTTCCTCTCTTACATACGCTCGTTTTGCAGCTTGCACCCCTTTATCAAACAGTTTACGCTTGCTGAGAAAACAATGTTTTAAATACACTCGCCTCGGCTCTTACACCTACACCACTTTCTCTCTGCTTCACACATCTCATTCCACAACACATGCAACTCACCATTCCACCAGGGCTTTCTTACACGACGCTTTTTATTTCTCTTACCACCCAAAACAACATAAGTCCGTGAGTCTAAATATTGCTTTAAAGACACCCGCTCATTCCCTCGCCTCTCACACTTACACAACTTTCTCTCTGGTTCACACATCTCATTCCACAACTCACCATTCCACCAGGGCTTCTTACACGACGCTTTTTATTACTTTTACCACCCAAAAAAACATAAGTCCGTGCATTTCTCTCTGCACCAGGTTCGTCAATCTCTCTGCACATTGATCTAACTCATCACCCGACTCATCCAGCTGTAAAATAATAGTACGTAACTCATCTTTACATTCATTAGATTCTAAAAATCACACTGGAATATTTGATGTATCACAGCGTGTCGCAAATACAGTTCTCTGTTGGTTCTCTGAGACAACACTTCCACAGTTCATCACCCACTCTAACAGGGAGTGGTCGAGCTTACCAAGCAGGTCAGAGTCAGTGTTCTCTACTCCGACATCTCTGATCAGAGCTGAAGGTCGAAGGACCTGAAAACTTCTAAAGTCACACAGTGCCTCATATGGAACCAGGCAGTAATCTACGACAGAAGCGCCTCTCGTAGATATATAAGTATAGTCATTCTTTAAATATACGTTGCATTAAATCCGCATGAACTACGATATCGGAAATATTAAAATTTTGCTCATAACCAGAAAAGCTGAAACGGCAGCCGCTTGGTCAATCTAATAGCGATGCAAATGCTGTGTTATTCAATCGGTTAATTTACAACATTGCTTTCATGAAACATATTTCATTCTTTGTTCTCAGTTCAGAGTTTAGGCAAATTCAATAGCTGCACACAATACTAATTCAGTCGTTTCCAACTGTCAATAATTTATCCGTTTTGTGCACAGCTAGCCATAGATTTTTATATGTCCAAGCTGACAGCGGCTGACTTAACGTTTTCATTGTTGATTGCAGGTAAATTGTAGAGAATGTTTAGTATTTCATCGCATAGAAAACTTAAGTGAATGCATAAGTCCTATTAAACCTTAAAGTAGCAAATTTAAACCGTAGAAGCGTGCAATAGTGCCTTTAAGTTCAGCTATATAAGACTTTTTTTCATCTGTTTTTGACAACGCCGACAAAGAACCGACTTACTGTTTTACAACACGCACATAATGAAAAAAATGTAAGATTCAAAGCAAAAGTCTTATGATTAGAAGGTGTATATTTTCAAAAGTAATACATTCTTGGCGATCGTGAGAACGAGAGCTGTTGGTAAGTAATAACATACATGTATATCCATTGATCTGTATTTTTCATGAATAATTTAACTTTATATTATTCATCCCCAATCCATTTGTAACAATCAAAGTCATTTTTATTAATAACTTTATTTCTTTTGGATCCAGTGAGCATTTTGAAACAAAATTTTATATTCATAATTCATAAGTCAGATATACACAGTCAGATTATCTTTTTCATATTTTGTTCAGTTTAAAACTTAATGTTTATGTATTATTCCAACAACGATGGGACGCGTCCCAAGTTGGAATCCTAAGTTCAAATCTTAAGAAAGGACGGGGTTTTTTTAATCATGCTAATAATATTCTTATTCATCTATGAAGTTTGTTAATAAATTTATGTTTTTAAATGATTTAGTTACAAACTTTTTGTTTCTGCATAGGAAATCCAAATTTATAATAAATTGCTTCTACTACTGGCTCGGATGTATCTTTCATCGTCTACGAGCCATTGAACACAAATTGCATATAAGTTTGGGATTATCAACAGTCGTTATATCTCTTAATGAAAAAGTAACATACATGTAGGATGTAATTATATTTTATAAAATGGGTTAAATATCGAAATTTTAAAAAAATAATTCAAATCTGTTTCATTAAAAAAGCAAATCGAGGTTAATAAGATCTGAATTTTCGTAAAGTGTCTTCACTTTGTACAAGCTTACAAACAGGATCGATTGTGCCAGATTTTGAGCAAGACGGGATGATAGTGCTCTCAAATCTATTGTTTCTTATTTCCAGAGCAGAAGAGTCACTTGATACAACCTGTTAAATGTGCCGCAAGCCTCGGGGATAAACAAAATGAGCATAACGTATTTTCTGGCAAATTTTATTTTGTTGGATATCATAGGACAAGGGTCGGCCTTTAAAATGTATGTTCCTTCAAGTTTTGATCGGCATGAACATAATTTCGGAGGTTTCCTAGTTGGGGGAGGTGATGCACCCCAAAGCAAAACTTTGGGTGTCACTGGAACAAGTTTCACCCGACCCGGAATAAAAACGTCAGGTTTCACTGGACAAGTAATTAAAACAACAGTTTTCACTCAACCCGAAATTAAAACATCAGGTTTCACTTTACCCGAAGTTAAGAAATCAGGATTCAAAGGACCCGAAAGCAAAACAACAGTTTTCACTCAACCCGAAATTAAAACATCAGGTTTCACTTTACCCGAAGTTAAGAAATCAGGATTCAAAGGACCCGAAAGCAAAACAACAGTTTTCACTCAACCCAAAATTAAAACATCGGGTTTCACTGGACCCGGAGTTAAGAAATCAGGATTCAAAGGACCCGAAATTAAAACATCAGATATCACTGGACCCGAAATAAAAACATCAGGTTTCACTGGACACGGAGTTAAGACATTAGGTTTTACTGGATCCGAAATTAAAACATCAGGATTCAAAGAACCCGAAATAAAAACATCAGGTTTCACTGGGCCCGAAATGAGTGGATCAGGTTTCAGAGGACCTGAAATTAAAACACCAGGTGCCACTGGACCTGATATTAAATCATCAGGTTTCACTGGACTAAGCAGCAAAACACCAGTTTTTATCACACCGAAAAACAAAGTACAAGCTTTTCAGAAACCGAAAACTGTCCAAAAAACAAAAAAACGGCCCAAAAAACAGAAAACGAGTTATTATCGTATTAAGAGACCTTTAAGCAGAATACCAGCGGCCCAAAATCCATTTAAAGACATTAGCATGGGTGATGTCAGTAAGAACGAGTTTGATACCAACATAACTTTAGCGTTTAAAACGTCATCCAATGGAAATAAGCGTCATTGTATGACGTCATGCCAGGGGGACAAAACTTGCGCAGTAGCTGTTTTTTGTCCTAAAACGCTGAAGAGTTCCTGTAAAACCGGACATCCTGGTTGTTTGACTAAGACATCAAAGATTGGGCCTTGCCTTATTTTGGGTGAATCCTCCGAGACGAAACTGATACCGAAAGATAAGACAACGGGAAATTGCCAGTACATGCTCATACGTACGTGTCTATTTATCAATAACTATATTGATAACTACACTTTTTCATTTATATTTTCATTGTTAATTTAAGAGTAATATTTTCAAGGTTTTGACATGCCTTTCCAGGTATTTTACTAGTTAAATTTCCATGGTACTACATTGTTCATCTCTTGCAGACAATCAATGACTACCCTTTCCAGGCATTTAGTGGCCTACATTTCAAAATTAAAACCGTTGATAATATTTCCTTGCCCTTACGTTGATGCTATGTTTTTTATTTGCTTTTCTTTTATCATGTTTTAGATATGTTCATAATTACCCGTTAAAGGCACTGTAGCGCGTTTTTTTCTTTTGCTCATATTTTTATCTATGAAATTATTGTTAATTTACAATATATATACATGCAGCTATCAGTGTAAACACCTTTTAATCACTTGTATTACAGCTGCATGCCAAAACTTTGTTCACATACCTGAATATACTAGTGTAAATATCATGTAATTTGAGATGCCTTTCAGGTATCGTAGCGTTGTGAAAAAGAAACGTATAATATTGAATTTTCAATACACATATGCAGATCCATTCTTCTTTAAGGCAAAGGTTTGTCGTACTCCACAATTACCCGTAACAGTTTTGGCAGGTCATTGAAGTGACCAGGGGTCAAAATTCCGAAAACACTTACTTTTATTTTTCTGCATAAAATCCTCTTTAAGTTATCAACTTCTTTGAAAATTAGTCACGTGTGTTTCTTAGCCCAAAGTCAATGTGATTATGTTGGTTTTAATCTCAGAGAGTCGATATGGAACATTTTATTCGACATTTAACGAAATCGAAATTTCGAAAATAGGACCCCCTTCTGTCTATGTCAATATGCCAAAATTCGAATTTTTGCACGAGTGCCCAGACAATGCCAACATGAGTTCAAGAATGGCTATTTCACACATGGACAGTGGGTGATCCATTGTCAGTCTTGCTGAAGTTATTCTATTGTCGCTGAAACGAAACCCAAGTTACATGATATTTGCACTACGATTCAGCGGTAAGTGAACAAACTTTCGGTATGCATCCGTATGGGAAAGTATTCGCAAAACTAACCCAAACTTTGTAGAAAAGTTAAAGACATTGTTTTGCAATTGGTGTCATTTGTTTCCTTTTATTGGAATCCTATTTTTCGCCAAATAAAACGTGCCCCATTGCCATCTAGCAATCTATTAATTCTTTGTAATGAGATTTTTTTTCTTTTTGCACTAGAATTCGAAATAAATTGGATGTCGTTTTCAAAAAATCATCTTTGGCATTTTTGACAGACCCTGCTTGCCGGAAAATTCCAAAAATTGAAAACACCGAACCAAGTCCTGAATTCAGTTTCCAAAGAAATAAAGGAGTTACTTACAGCTTCAGCTGTAGTCCTGGCCATCAGTCAAGGGGAGGTAACCCAGTGGGGTCATGTTCACGAAATGGCGTCTGGGAGAAGCCCAACCTAGCCTGCGAAAAAGGTAGAATTTCTGTGTCTAACAGTTTAATAGTAACTCATCGGCTATGTACATGTATAGCATGTGGTATATTGATCACTTTTTAATTAAGCTTTATTAATAAATTTAAAAAAATCAAAAATAGCTTTAAGCTCCGTCTTAAAACGGCCAGCTTTTCTCAGTACTCGTTTAAGAGTTCGAAATTGAGAAACGCGAAGTTACTTAAGATAGGTTTCCTGTCTTGGTTTATCAAATGGACTATATATATGTTTATATATACATATCACATGTATCTTCTAAAGGGACAGCTTTTCTCATTGCCTTTACGATGAGATAACCAACTTCGGCGTATGACTTTAGGCAATTAAAACCTACATGGAGTTGAAAATGATAAATTAATTTTCCGGTAAAATTTCCTATGTTCCGAGTTTTAATTTATATCATGGACATTTAGGAATTTATATACTTTCTTAATAGTGACAAGTTGTGATAGGTGACAAGACTAGTGACAAGTTTTTTGGTAGGTCTTATGGTCAAAAGCGATACGAAAATACAGCTCAATATCGACGCATGGCAATATTATAATGATTCCGTTGGAAGCTTTCTTTTCAGGTGAATAGGTAGATTTTTATATTGCTTGGAATTTTTTTGGAGTTGACAATTTGTGATTGTTTTGAGGGGATATAAATAAGATCCCCATCTATTCGTTGCTCCCGAAGAAGCTCACAATTATAAGGCGGAACTAAACTTCAGGTCTCCACTTCCATCGAACGGAGCCGCAATTATCTGCGACCAAATATTTCAACCTCTATTGTCCGAAGGACAGAAACATTACATGCGATTGTTTTATGTAAAACCGCACGTGCAAATTGATTAACATTGATTTGACATATTGATTTGACATATTGATTTGACATATTGATTTGACATATTGATTGGTCATTGATTGACTAGTGATTGACTAGTGATTGACTAGTGATTGACTAGTGATTGGACATTGATTGGACATTGATTGGACATTGATTTTCATTGATTTTCATTGATTGGGAAATTTATATGCGAAGCTAAAGAAAACTTGGTACCGAAGTATGGAAAGAATCCCTTCATTTCCGAAAAATATTGTTCTGCAATATCATATAGATATCTTTTTTCTTTTCTTAAGATCCTTTCATTTCGTTTTTAATTCAAATTGTGCTATAGTGCCTATAAATTAAGGTGTAAAATTAAATTACTTCAGTGCTTTTCTTCATGAAATATTTCTAGATCTGAAAACAACAACAAAAGCAACAACCACGACGAAAGCAAGAACAGCAAAAGAAACAGTATATGTCGACGCTTTCCATGGAAGTGACGATATTGAGCAAATGGACGAAACACGGGATGATTTCTGGGAATCTGGCTCATCGCCAGAGACAAAGACTTCTCATTCTTCTTCTCATTCTTCTTCTCATTCTTCTTCTCATTCTTCTTCTCATTCTTCTTCTTATTCCTCTTCTTCTACAGGATGGGATGATATGGATAGCACTTTCCTTTTTGCTCTAATGGGGTGGTAAATTGGCTTCGATTTCTTCAAGAAAAATCTCATTAAAATCAGTTCAAACTTTTTTACTCGCTACGTTACTGATCTGCTACTCCATATATGGGACAATGTCAAGCGACCTTTTACCCTCCATAACTAACAATCCCCCTACAATACAATGCCAAATATTTTCTTTTTTGGCTGGAGGTGAAAGGTCAACTGACGCGACCCTTATCGAACAGTTCTAAGATCAAGAAACGCAGGTACAGTAGGATCAATAGATTGCTTTTCCTAATTCCACTAAAATTTGTCTTGAATACGACAGTAGCAAGTATTATTATTTTTCACTAGGAATAATTTTAATTATTTCTACTTGTTAAAATTCCGACTCTTCTATATTATGTTATTACAGTATGACTTATACTATCTTAAAATGTTGACTCAATTTAAACCTTTTTTTTCTATTTCTTTTTTTTTTTTGGTGGCGTTTTGATTTTTTTTTTGGGTTTGGTGAAGGAAATATTATTAGGTTACTCATTGGTAACATAGTGTATATATTTGCTTTAATATATAAATTATTACTTGCTATCTATTTGGTATTTCTGGAAATATCTACTGTTATTAGTATATTTATTTCATTTTCATTTTATATATAAAGTAAGTTGAATAAAAGTTTAATAAAGTACAATACCGCACTTCCCGTGCCTTTTGTAAACGATCAGACTAATCAACAAACAAAAATAAAGACAAATCATAATATATATAAATCAAAATCGATAAAATATACAGTACATGCACCCTATTGACAATACAGTAAAGGTTATATAACTACTGGAATTAGGGAAACATTTTATTGCTAAAATATCGGAATGGTTTTTGTCTTTAGATGTGTTCAATCTCATTATCCCCAATTATTCCTTAACTCGACTTTTTTTCTCCATGTCATTATCATAACAACTCAAGTGCAAAAGAAACGCCCAAATATGTATTTGGTACCTTTTTTATACAATGTTACTATTTTATCTCTGTGAGAGGGTGCTGGAGTAGAAAATAATCATAGGGGCATAAATCATTTTTGAAAAAATATTTGTTCATACATCGGGGTTAAGAGGTGGGCTTTGCAAAGGCTCAGCTTGCTGCCAGGTGCGATTTTAAGACTTGAAAGAAATCGTGGAGGCAAAAGTACCTGTTCAAATATTTTTTTCTCGAATAAATGGCTTTATTTGAAGGGGAACTTTATATGGTGTGTTTTAAAGGCTTTTGTGACGTCAAACAGGTACCAAATGCCAGCACTGAATGTCCCATCAACTCAGCCACCGATATCTTTACTACATCCAACAATTGTAGTACATATTGACGTACTGAACACCCTTCTTGCAGATGTAAAGCAGACACCCTCAAGGCCGAAAGCATAAGAATATGTAGATTTATTTAGAACATTTGCTATTCAAATCAAAAGTACAATTTCGAGTTTCTGATGTATTCAGATTTTGTCAGTCAAAGGTTAGATTTAATATATTCATACCCATGCTGCACACATATGCCGGGTGTCAAAGTTTACATAACGGTCATGAGAATTACACTCTTCCCTAAAATAACTCGAGATCTGATTGGCTGGAAGAACTCCTTTTATTCGTTTAAGTCTAGCATTCGTGTGAACGAGACTAAAAAATCTATTGTTTTTCAAGTTTATGGAATAACATGAAACGCAATGTTTTTATATGTAGTTTGTGTTACTATTTCTTTCATATAAGAATGTTTTGAAATATTGGCACTATTGATTAGCATTGGTTTTAATAAAATTTGGTTGAGGCAAGAACTGTCGTTCACAGAATTACTTGTTGTAAAACAACGATTATTAGATCAGGCATCACAGAATATTTTTAGTAGTTTGGCTACTTCTTCAAAATGTGCCATTTATAGAAATATTGTTGATAGCTGTACACTGCAATATTATCTTTGTAAATCAGACCCCTACTTATATAGAAAGTATTTAGCGAAATTTCGACTTAGCTCACACAATCTTGCAATTGAAACTAGAAGATAATACTTTACACTAATGAAAGAAAATGTACATGTAAAGATACTGTTGAAGATGAATTCCATTTCATATTATTATGTCCATGTTATATTGATTTTAGACAAGTTCATATTAAACCTTATTATTATCGACGTCCATCTGTATTTAAGCTTATTCAATTAGTGTTAAAAATGTAAAAGAACTCTGTAACCTAGGGAAATATTTGTATAAAGCCAGTTGCTTAAGGAATGACTTTATTGTTTGAGTTTTGTGATTTTTTTACATTCTCCCCAACATTGAACAATTATTGACTTCAAGTGCGGTTGAACCAATGAATTATCGACCTTGGACATGTGATATTCACAGAGGCGACGCCGAGGTGAATATCACATGTCCAAGGTCGATAAATCATTGAATCAACCAAGTCTGAAGTCTATAAATGTTTTATTATATGAAATAGGTCTTGAATTACCATTCTTCTGGTATTCCCGGTAGACCGAGATTTTAAAAATCTATTTTTATCCACCGGAGGTGTTTGGATTGTTATATCAACCTCTCGCGATCCATACAGGTTGACATCGCTTGCCGTCATTGCTGTCATGTTACCAAGTAGGCCAATCAAAAAGACGGAAATAATCCATTCATATAATAAACCTATTATTATCATTGTTTAGTCATTATCCACCTGTACCAATCCCCGTCTTTATTATATACTGATTATCTGTAAAGATAAAAGTAATAAAGCATCTGAATCTGGATCTGCTTAATATATGATTCACACGTTATGAACATGTTATGAATTTCTGGGACTACATTTGACTGCGTAAATGTAAATCATGACATAAACGTTGTTTGTCGCGTATGAATACAATGACCGAGTTAACATTCAAATTGCCTGTATGAATGTATTTTCGAAAGTGCCGTAAATATTCTTCAGTATATGACGTGGGTCATTCTCTCCCCACAGAGGTAGCTTCGTCATAAATTCCTATACAACCTGTGTCCTAATTCGAAGGTTTCTTGGTCTAGAAATGTAAAACGCTGATTGGATGCAATCAAAGTTACTTGTGCAATCAGCGACGCCGTTTCAAAAGTTATAATTCAAATCGCCTAAGTTATTTCCGTAAGCTTTCCAAAAGCTAAACTTTATTCAAATATGCTTCTTGCACTTTGAGTGGTCCTTACAGAACACAAACGCCTCGTTTTCCGACTATCTCATAGCACAGGCCTGTGTGACAACAACTATGTTATTCATGCATTCGTTGTCCCTTTCATTGGCTGAAATATTGCCAGGTAGTTTAAGTTGCAATATTGTGCCGGTAGGGGAAACTGTCGGAAGCCCAAGAAACCTACGTATTAAGACAGAGGTTGTATAGGAATTTATGACTTACCTATCTCTGTAGGGAGAGAATGCTCTATCTCTTAAATACCATCATTATGACATTTTCATGTTTTCGATATTTGACCCTAACCACATGCCTCATCAAGTCGTGATTTTGATCGAAAACATGACAGTGTACTTTACATGAGCGTCATTAGTCTTTGAACATTTATCTAGATAATTTTGGACGGCATATTTAGATTTGATAATGTTTGGTAAGCTTTAACACTATTATTCATGAAAATAGGACCTGATTTCTACATCTGCACATTTTAAGGCTGTTGTTTGACCTCCACTTTTCATTGTCTATCATTTGCATTATTGGATGAAATTGAATTCTGAATATAATTTACTTGGCTCCAAATGAAATGTAAAGTGTCCCTTTAAAACAATTATTTTCTCGCTTGTGGGAGGATGTACTGTGCAATTACGATTCTAAAACCGGATAAGGGGAAATTTAGCCGCAGGACGGTTGACCTTCAAGTCGAGTCAACCTTTTCACTCATCACAACATCAGGTGTCATTAGGAATATCGAATCTGGAAGTTGAAAGTTGATATTGAACACGATGAATTCCTATGTTTGTATATCATTGTTATGGATTATCATCAAGAATGGACTTTTCGTTGGTGAGTTTAGATATTTCTTTTCAAATTTATGCTAACACATTTAGTATTTGACCCACATTTCGTTCAGATGTTTAAAGGCTAACTTTCAATGGTTATTAGGCTATTACAAAACAAGTGGGTTTATAGGTGAATGAAATTTTGGGATAGGCCGTTACTGAGGAAAATCTTGAAAATCAAGCTTTAAAATACTTAAGTTCAGGTTTGATTGATTTAAACATAACTTTCTCCCAAGTATTTAAAAATTTAAGATATACAATAATATATATGTAACAAAATATGTATTACAGAAATATAAGTGAGAAATATACATATATAATATATAATATAAATATAGATAATTAACATACTGTACATACTGAAGTCAGGAGAATCGCTTACTGTTTGAAATATATTTTTGGACTGCTTTGAAGATGGTCTGATTGTGCAGATCTGATAAGTTCTTACTGCCACTTAGAACTAAATCTAAATTAACATCATTAAGTTCAATATATACCAAAACACCTTAATGAGATTTATCTTGTTGAAATAAACATTTTCAAAAGAATCAACAACAAATCGAATTTACTAATCCTAGTATTCGAGGAATTATGTATTACTTAAGGAGAACTTGTTCAGCTGATATGGATTGTATGTATGATGAATAGTTTCATAAACTGAACACCAAAGGAAATGTTACACCTCTTTAAAGTTGGATATCATATAAAGTTATGTCATTTGTTTCATATCGTATACAATGAGTAATTCGAACAAAGGGTTTTTAGTTATCAAATTAAGGTGTAATGTAAAGTGGGCAAAGGCGATCCTCCCGTTAATGTCTAAGGTATTCTATCATCAAATTATGATTTGCGCATAAGAAACCCACTACGCAAAAATACGAAACTGTCTAACAGTGACGAAAGTAAAAAAAAAAATTAAATAATAAAAAAACTCAATCTCTATGCATTTCCCCCTACCATAAAAATTCAATTTTGAGACAAGATTAATATCCGATGTTACAATCAAGGTATTGTACTGGCCCTGCACAGATAAGTTAACAAAACGATAGGTTTCCATGTAATGAAGGAGGAAAATTAATGCTTTATAAGAATACAACATAAGAATATCCTTATGAGATTCAAAATATCCTCAAATACAAAAGGTTCACACGAAGTTCGTATCGAACCCGTGGCGCCTTGTAGCAGCTACACGATGACCTTGGGCGAAACAAACATGGCCTTGAACTGTACGGTTGACCCTGACCCCACGACCTTCAAGTGGTATCATAGGGACAAGTTGGTTGGCGCAGGTCACATCCACGTTCTGCCTGTTGTGAAAAGGGAGAGTGAGGGTATATACCGGTGTGCTGCGTTTAGCCATGGGGCTCCACACGGAAACGACACGGTTACCGTTACCGTGAATTGTGAGTATAAGATGGAAACACATTTTTTTAGCTGTTATGGTATCTGCTTTACGCTAGTCATAACGTTTATAAATACCACCGCGGGGTTGACTCAAAAGCTGCACCATGTACAAGATCACTTGTGGTGAATGCGATCCCGCGAGATTAGAATTGAAAGGGTTTGCAGCACGTGCGAGATTGCTAGGACAAACGATCTTGAACACGAATTGTGAAATATCGGTAAAGCTAGATTGACACTACAAAAATATTTTTGTCAAAACACTAAGGTCAGTTGCTTGCAATTCTATATGTCCTGAACTAATTATATGATTTTAGCTAAGATTGGCATTGCCAAAAACCTTCCTGTAGGTTGCCACCAACTGAAAATGAGGTTCAGCTTATATTCGTCCTATTTATAACCCGAGAAATGGTGTCGAGCACCCAGTCTTTACCCATTCAAATCATAATCGAATGTGATACGAAATTCCAGATCCACCTATCATCAAGCTAGAGAAGTCACGATACCTTGTGAACGAGTCTAGTGATCTCCAGATCCCGTGTACAGCCGAATCTAACCCACCTGCAAACATTACCTGGAGAAGATTGGAAAGAGGTGCTAACCTTGTTGCAGACCGTGGCGTTTTACGGTTAGATCACGTGACGAAAGAAAGCGCCGGGACATATATTTGTACAGCTGTTAACGTAATCACAGACTGCGAAGGAAAGAAGAAAGAAAGAAAAGAAGAAAAAGATGTCACCGTAGATGTTCAATGTAAGACATTTAGAAAAATTCAAACGCGGATATTGCTGACAAGCTCTTGCCAACCTGGAGCAATATAGAAATAGTAGAATTGATATCAAAGCCAAAACTTGTTTCAATCAGCGACTTACTTCGACAAAATCTGACTTTACTTAACGTATTTCCTATGCAACATGCGACCTTTTTGGAAAACTATGATGAAAAGTATTAGTGAACTTGTTGTAAATGAATATGCATCTAATTTATAAGCTATGCACAAAGTTGTTGAAAATCATTGACAAAATCTGACTTCACTGAACTAATTTCTTATTCAATATACAAACTTGTCACTGCTGAGTCATCAAAAAATATTTTAATGTTAATTATCTGAACAGCATCATTCTTGTCTTAATAATCTTTTTAATGAATTACGAGATAAATATTTTCCTGCATATTATTGTAAACATTCATCAACTGAAAAATATATTTCATTTATGTCCATCACATACAAACCAATAATTGTTAAAATGGCTCTTTATATAAAAAATGGTCTGCGTATGCTTCATTGATGTGTGTATGTTATGTTATGTTATATTCATGTATGTTTTATTCACTCTATGTCATTATTTATGACTTTTGAGAATAAATTTGACTTGACTTGACTTGTCTATTTCAGATGCCCCAACAATTAAATCTTTTTCAATCAACGATGACAGTTTGCGGGGGAAATCGGTCGTTAAAGAAGGAACAAGTCCAATTATGACATGTGATATCGATAGTTTTGGTGGCGCGAAAATCAAACTTTTGAGGAACAATAGAGTGATTGCGGAGACATCCTCATCACATAACTTACGTTACCAACTCAAGCACGTCGACTGTTATGACAGTGGAAGTTATATTTGCTCAGCAAGTAATGCTTTGGGACGTTCATATTCCGAACCCTGGGATTTAACCGTGCAGTGTGAGAATTTTAACTTTTAAGCGTTTTCTAAGTATACAAATCTTCGTGATTAGCAGTTTGATAAAACCTATTATTTACGTTGGCCTACGTTGGTCCAGAACACCCATTTATACCTACTACTTTGGGCCATGGCCATGACTCAATATAAGCCCAAGAAGATACATTTCCTTCACATAAGGTTAGAGACTTTTAGAGTAAACGTTCGTGAAGACATAACGTTATTATACCGGTATATTTTAAGATGAAAACGATATCAGATCGAGGAAAGTGTTGAAGCAACGCCAAGACTCTAAGACAGTCTGATTAAAATCGACCGTTTTGCGAGGAATAAAAGTTTTTAAATATTGACTATAGCGGGATTCAAATGTCTTCTACCACGTGCTTTCCTCTCCACAACAGTATGAAAGCATCCTCCTTGCTTGCACCAGTTTAGCACAGACAAAACCTAGTCATTATCGGACCAATCACATCATCCCGTTTAAAATAACGATAGAGGCGATAAAGGTTAAAGAATGGTAAACGGGAGTTACTTCCCCCTAGATACTTTTGCAGCTGTTATTGTGATTGGTTGAGATTGCGTCAGAACGTTCGAGCAAGGGGGATGCTTTAAGACCGTTGGGGAGAGGACAGCCCCTTATAGAATACGATCGAACCCCGCTTGAGTTAATATTTTAAAACTTTTATACCTCGGCACACGGTCAATTTTAATCAGGCTGGACTCTAAGACCAACCGTGCGTTCAATTTCGATTGTCACTTCTACATTTCAGGTGCCCCAAGACTTCTAAACCAAAACATCACCAAACTAGAGCTTCAATCACTTTGTGACGGCAACGCAACATTCACTCTGACGGTACTAGCAAATCCAAAGCCTGTCTTCAGTTTAAGAGACGCACACAAAGGGAGACGACTCGTGTTAAACAGTAAACCAGCATGGGACGGTAACCAAGCAACAGGGTCGTTAACTCTTAAACGAGTTCGAGAGGACCAGTTTAGGAATTACGTCATAAGAGTTTCAAATACTGAAGGCAGTATAGATGTTCCTGCATCATTGATGTCGTATGGTAACGTACGTTTTTGATCTTTGAGAATTTTAATTATATATTTTATAATGCAAGAGAAACTCTATAAAATCACACACAAAAAAACATTTTCTTAAGTCGCTGTTCGGAGTTGAATCCTACGAGTTAATTCTTCAATTAAGAGTTTCACTTATATAGCGTGACAGCAATCGGCGGTTGCACGCGCTGTATCAGAGCTTTTTCACTCCGAAGCCTTCTGATGGCAGCGAGTACCGTATTAGTGACGTCACGGAGCGGGTACTCGCTGTCTGGAGCTAGATATGTATTCTTAAATGAGGAGAAAATACAATTGTTACATAGATAGATTATGCTGTATCCTTTAATGACTACTTTTATATAAGTTAAAGGTCTTTTTTCATACCAAATGTTAAAAACCTACCCTTAAGATTTAATTGTTATCAATGAGTTTTCGTCTTGCTAATACACTAAACTTCAGACCTGTTTTTCAGCAATAGTAACTGTAGAAAATTATCTTTCTCCATTAAAGAAAAAATATCGTTACGCCATATCTTTTTATTACTACTATTTTTTATAAATTTGGGTAGATATTTATACCAAGTGTTTACAATGGTTATCCTTTGGGGTTTACCATTATTCACGATTCAATATAATGTGAAATTTATTGTTGATAATGAAATTATATCTAAATTTACAAAAGTAAAAAAACGGATCAGTTGCCTAGTAGGGTTAATGTAGAATATGTTGCGCCAGCGAATATTAAAAACGACAATTATTGGGATGTTAATTGTTTAAGGGGCGCCAACCCAAGTGGTCATTAAGGAGGTAACCTCGAGGTCCATTACGATGTCTCTGACCATCAACATGAACATCGTAGAGGACCAGAAGTTGATCGTCAAGTATAGGCAGGAAAACCGGAAGTGGTTCACCTCTCCCATCATACCAAGCAAATCCGGCGCGTTCCGGATTGAACTAGATAATCTGGAACCAAGCAGTCTGTACTGGATCAAACTTCGATCTGAATCCGGTTACGGTTCTTCTGATTTGTTTTTGGTTGACATGGAAACAAAAGGTAGGCGTTTGTCCTTCCTGAATACTGAAAGATTGTTACTTATAAGGGTAGATTAGTGCAAATATCGTGATTTGGGTTTAGTATGGACCTCAGTAACATAACTTCGGAAGAACTGACATAGGATCGCCAACTCACAGGCCCTAAATTTTTTTTTTTTTTTTGAGAACACCCCCTGAATAGAATTGTACTTCTGTTAATAGTATATGGAATTGTACTTCTGTTAATAGTATATGGAAGTCCATATACTATTAACAGAAGTACAATTCTATTCAGGGGGTGTTCTCCAAACAAAAAAAAATTAATTTAGATTTTTTTTTTTTTATATATAATGATCCGAGGGCCTGTGCGCCAACTGTCCAAACGGAAAATAGCAATTCTTATACCTACATTTGGACTGTCGTTTGTCTCTTGTAAAAATTTGAATTTGTAATGATTAGATAAATGTAGACAGACGGGCTTATATTGTCATAATTTCGATTTCCTTAAATTTTGATAAACATATTCCTTTTCGTGTCTCTGAAAAAATAATCATGACTTGTTTTTTAAGCTGTTGATTACATATGAGAAATTTACAGAGAAATAAAGATTTTTTTTTTTTATATTTGGTCTTCCGGTAACTTCGCTTACCCGACAAAACTGTAACTGTTAACTGTGGTATTCGATTATGAGGTACCGTTGATCACTTTTGTATCCTAAATTCTTCATTTTTCTTTTTATGTTCACAATGCTATGATGCTTCAAAGACATACATATTTACATGATGAAAAAAGGTACGAAGAAGATGAGAATATTTTCGGAATATGTAGTCTGATTTTAAAGTCAAAATTTTATTCCGAGTTCGCGTTATTGATAGGTACATGATTGATAACGAATTTTTTATTTAGTCAAAAAGTTCTGCTAACGGACAGCAATAAACTTCTGTACAAATTTCCTTTATTCCCCTTAGTAGCTCGTTACTCCCTATGTTTCTTTTCATTTCAGCCGATACTCGAAGGTTTCACCGCAATAAATAGCCACAATAGCGTTGCGGGCTTTCTTCCTGCAATAATACCAGAAGCCGTGATAAAACTGGATACCCTTGTAAGCGGAGTTAAACCCCATATCATCTCACCTCACTAATTATTTAAATTTCCAGGAGCACCCTTACATGGCTTCTACAGTGGCTTGCTTGCAGCAATTCTTATAGTGGGCGTTGCCTTGGTTACCATAATCATAACAAAGCGTATGAAGAAAGGGAAGTAAGTCGCGTTTTATTCTTTATTCAACGAATAGATTTGAAAATGCAATAAATGTTTTGCTAGAAGTACATTTAACCATGAACTGTTATAATCAAGGTCTGACGATGTTCCGAAACGTCACTTTAACCTCTTTGTAACGGATTCTTTTATGAGGTTTCTTAAAGTCATAGAATCACTTTTGTGAGGCAACTTGACTGAACTTATTATTCTTCATGAGCAAAAATCTGATCACTTATGCCAATCTGTCCTGTCGCGTATGCAAAGATTTTCATTTTAATGCCCGTTTTACAGTTTAGGGTGGCGCAATATTCCGGAAATCTAGTAATTGCAGCGCCGATATTTACAGACGCACGCATTTTTCATTGAGTTTACCACCTTTTTTATCTTTCTATATTTGAAAAAGGTAAGCATTAGCTGGGAAATTTCAAGTGTTCTACGTCATGTCTTTTGCGAAATGACGTGGTAAGTACTGACGCTCCACAAAGACATGTTTTGAACTTCATTATGGAGGGCTATAATGCACGTAGAGTTCTTAAAATTGTTGCAAACGCCAGGGGAAAGATTTCTTTTAGTGATGAACTATTTGTTTGGCATACATTACAATTTGCCTTTTATATTCGATTCCGGATGATTAAAGTCATATACTCACTTTTACATATCCACTGAAATAGATAATTATCGTTGCTGAGCGAAAAGACGACCACGTTTACCTATCTTAGCTGAGGCGTTTTCAATAATTACCATATATTTACCAGTTTTACAGTTAAGCTGACGCTGCTTATTGGCGCCTGCAAATTTAGCCAAGCGCGCCCCATTCGCGTCGAATCACGATAGCGATCAACCGAGGATCTAGTAATCGTATCGCCGATACTTAAGACAGACGCATTTCTCGTTGACTTTATCACCTTTTTATATATTTTTTCTGTATTTTAAGAAGGTAATGATGTGCTATTTTCATTGCATTTTCACCCGGTAAATTTCATGTCTTCTACGTCACTGCTTTGACGTGGTAAGCCATGTCATACGACAATGGGGAGGGGTAGGGTGTTTTTGATTTTAATATCACGGGCTAGATTGCACGCAGAGTTCTGAAAATGGTTGCAAACGCAAAGGGAAAGACTCTTGTGTGTATGAATTATTTTCAAAGCTTTAATTAAAATTTGCCTTGCAAAAGTGAGTCTTTGACTTTGATGTGATAATAAATTCTACACATATTCCATTTATATACATATATGTTGGTAGATTAACGACATCAACTGAAACAATGATTGTTTTATCATTTATTATTTTAAAGTAAAAAAGAGCAGTTATATGACTGTAATAAACACTATAAATTCACAGTCGACAACAAAATGTTTGCGATCAATTTTAACAAAAAAGTGATTATTGTTTGAAATATAAATATACATTACTTAAAATATAATTTTAATCAATATTTTTGCATTTTTGTATCATTGTATTTGAAATTATCATATCATTTTTAATTTCTCCTTTTTTCTCCCAAAGGAGTTTCACGTTCAAGTTCTTACCGGGGAAGAAAAGCACGCCGATAGATGTTTGAGAACAATCGATTGAAAGTGCTTTACAATATGCGAAAACAAATGGAGGCAATTTTCTCTTTCGGCTGCACCAATAATGAAGTACTGGAATGCGGCACGTTCAACATGAATTTTATTGTTCGTGATGTTCTTAAAAATAGGAATTATAAGCCAATTAGTAACCGTTGTGTGGAGCACAGTGGTGTAGTGGTTAGCGCGCTGGCCCTTCACGTCAACGACTCGGGTTCGAATCACCGGTGGAGACACCAATCATTTGTGACCTGGGTCCAAAACTGTGTTGTGTCCTTGGGCAAGGCTCTTTATCCAAATAAATGAGAAAAACGTTTATACTTTATTTATATTTATTTAAGAAAAACACCCGCTTACAACGTCACGTTCACGTCACGTTCTCAATCTGCAGAAAAGGGTCAGATGCTTCATGAACTTATGAAACCTTATAATTTTATATTTTTTCAAACAAACATTGAAATAAAGAGCAAAAAAGGGTTTTTTTCCCCTAAAACTAGTGGGGGGCCGAGCCCCCCTTGGCCCCCCGCTTGCTACGGGCCTGCAGTGTATGAGTTAAGGATTGATACATACACTGTTTGTTTTGTTTGAAGCGCTCGTAAAATCGTTCAAAAACGTTCAATAGTATGACATTGAAAACACTTCTTGTTGCTAGAATTGCTATGATAGTGGACTTCATACGATGTGACCTCAATTTGATTGACAATTCGTTCAGTCGAAATGTTAAGGACCAGAATATAGATAATCATAGATTCATTTAATCATTTAATAAAATATTTGGTGTCAAGGAATTGGATAGTTTGTTTTTTAAATGTTGTTCAAATATGTACATATACATGTATTTCAATAATTCAATAATGATTTCAATTATACGACTCGCACTCAAATCTTATAAAGAATTATAAACAAAGTAAATATGAAAGTTAATACAATTTCTAATGAACACTTCCCTACTAAGGCAATCAATTCTAACGTTTTACCATCTGAGTTATCAATAAAAAAAATTATTCTAATCTCATAAAGTCACTGTAACCAACAGCTGGTTATAAAACTCCTCCCACAATCCTCACGAATTTCATGTGCAACTTGCGTTTCATGCTTTTTTCTATACAAAGGTTTCCATTTCCTCGTTGACGATATTTTTGTTTGCACTGTTCACACAAGTTTCACGTGCAAGTGGGCTTCTGTGTCATGCTCATTTCCATTTTAGGTCTACAATTTTTCTACTATTGAATCTTTGTCGCGAGGTTCAGGTGCTCTTAGCTTTACATGCTTATTTCAATTCAAGGGTGTAAATGTTTTAAGAAAAGATTTTTGCACTGTTTTTTGGCACTGTAATGAGGTATTTAACGAAAATTTAAACCATGTTGCCTATTGCGGTCCGCTCGTTGCATAAAACCTTTAAACGGAATAATATATCCCTATGTCACCCTTGACGGAATGTTATAACGAATTTATCTTACCAAATGTCTTAATGTACTATTAAAAAGACAAACAGAAATGAACAACACCTATGACCTGATCACGTGACTTTGATTTATTGACGTGGAAGCACGCTTTACTCATGTAGCGGGGTATAAGGGATTTATCATCCCTCGGTAACGGTGTATATGGATTTTTGGTTAGGGTCACGTTGACCAATCAGAGATCGGCATTATTACATGAGGTAGGATATATATTGTTATCATAACACTCCAAGCATGTACGCTGTGTGACACTCAAATAAAATATTTTTCCTTCTTCTTTATCTCTTTCATTGTTTATATAGATGGTAGGTAGTAGATTCTCTTATTGCCTGATACCAAGAAAAAAAGTTTTAAAAGTTTGTTTTAACAACGTCTCATAAGCCAAACATGGTCCGATTGTTAAACATAAAACTTCTATAATTATATTGTTAAACATACCGAAATACTATTAATACTATAAATATAATAGCATGTTATACCCATATACATCTTAAACATGTGACGCTTAAAATAATTCTATCTGTCGTTTTTTTCTGTCAACTTATTATTTTAGGAAGAGGGTTTGTAATGTTCCGACGTGTTATAACAAACCTTCCCTTAACCTATATGTGGATACTGCATTTATGTTTCAGATTTATGATTGTGTAATCATTACTCAACAAACATCTTACTTGTTTCGATTTATTTTGCTTGTTTTGTTTAGGCAAAGTTAATCACAAAGAAATGTGTCCTACGCATTCGCAAATTGATGTAGATGAACTATATTTATTAGAATATAATGTGAAGGCAAAATTGAAAAAAACAAGTTAATGAAATTGTCGTTATCATTAGGCGAAACGGCCCACATTTCATTTAATTCTTAGAATGTGAAAATATAAATGAAAACAAGATGTATGAAATGGTTTCTCCGTAACTGTAAGAGTCTTATAATAAACAATTATTGACTTCAAATGAGGTTGATCTAATGATTTATCGACCTTGGACATGTGATATTCACAGAGGCGAAGCCGAGGTGAATATCACATGTCCAAGGTCAATAAATCATTGGATCAACCGAGTCTGAAGTCTATAATTACTTTATTATATGAAATAGGTCTTAAATTACCATTCTATTCCGGTAGACCGGGATTTTCGAAATCTATTTTTATCCACCGAAGGTGTTTGGATTGTTATGTCAACCTCTCGCAATCCACACAGGTTGACATCGCTTGACGTCATTACTATCATGTGACCAAGTAGGCCAATCAGAAAGACGGAAATAATCCATTCATATGATAATTCATATTGCACACAGCTCTGTCTCGGTAAATACGACATTTACATGGTTATCTTATATCCACTAAGTAACACGAAACGGATTCACCGCTGCCATCTGTTAATTAAAGAAAATGAAATATAAAATAAACCATGGGGAATTTAGGGTTAATCAGCAGAATGTTTATTCCCTAGCGTTTACTTTAGGTTGGTTGAGTTCAAAATAATTCATTATGATGAATGATTCTAAATTGTGAAATCCCAAATGCGCAATGTATCTTGTCAAAAAAGAAAACTAATTAAAAACGAAATTTAATTGTTGAAATGTTCAGTCTCCATTTACGGCATGTCAAATATCTAAAACAGTTGGGTTGATCACTTTAAAATCAAAATTTGCGATAAAATATGGTTGGCAAAATATTTTCGCCGAGCCCCCAAAGATAACAATAAGACTAAATAAAATCGTAAATTTAAATTGTATATCAAGCGAAATATTGATTTTTAAGTTTAACAATCGTGAATTCGTTCATATATTCAGTGCGGGTTATTTTTACTGAAAAATATTTTTTTCACGATTGTTCTATTTTTTTAAAAAGACATTTTTAGATTATAAATAGGTTATTTGAATAAATTGTTTTAGCTGTTAGATGTGTAAATGGAAATCTTCGAATTTTAAGATTATCAAATATTCGAAAATCTGCTAATTATAAATATTTTCATCTACTGGAAAATGCCTTCGCTATTGATGATGTCTCTTATCTCTATTAAGGGAAGACAATAATGCATTATTGGGTCGGAAATTAAAGAGAAACATATCGCCGCAATCCGTGAGTTTTAGTTTTTATCCCTCATTACATGATAAAGTAAATTAACGCTTCAAATGTGGCAGTAGAACATTTTTAAAAGTGAAGAAATGATCTCACAAAAAACAAAAATAAATCTTACCAAGTGCAAGGCAATCACATTTAGTCCAAAGAAGCAGTTCAAAAACGAACGTAACATGTTCGATTTAGCTATGAAAATCCATCCAGACCTTGGAAGAATCTACCATTCACTCCGTTCAAGAACATAAATCTCAGCTGCTAGCATCTTTAATTAGTACAAATTTTCAACCTTTCAATTTTTACCTAACAAAAATCGAATTTAAAAAAAAAATTTAACAGTAAAACTTGTTCTTTTCTCAAAATTTTGAAGTATCAATTCATTTAAAATCTAATTTTAATTCGTTCTATGAGGGTACATATGTCACCCGTGAACTGTTTTCAAGAGATCCCGTTTTGTTTGGGTTTGCTTAGTACAAACTGGTTTCTTTGGATTTTTAAACAACATATGTTAAATTAGAATGATCTTAAAGTTGCTTGTGTCGTTACAACAAGACCTAGAGTTGCTAATAACGATTACAATTGAGTTAAAACAAAATTAAACTTTTATATTTTTCTATTTCCAAATTTAACCAGTTGCGATTCTTATCGAAAAACGGGCGTTTTTCATTTATTCAAACGTAATTTTGGAAACTTGGCAGACAGAATTTGGGTTCATAACGTTTGAAAGGTTATGAATAATTGGTATTCATGCAAATAGTATTCATTACATTTTAGCCTTGGAAAACACGTAAGGTTGTTATTCGTTATCAATTAGAAAATAACAATTAGCAAGCCTATGGCACTTACAATGAATCTATGTGATGTTTTCAGTGAATCCCCATAACTGTTTTAACAGGTACGGAAGCCAAATATAAAAGGCTTATCAATAAAACAACAGAGCGTCTCTTTGATTTTTAAACAAATCTGTACTGGAAGAGAATGGACAATGTAATATCTCGATTGGTTTTAATGTTCCAAATAGCATAACTAATTTGAGTTAAATTCATCACGGGCGACACTGAAAAATGTCTGTATCAATATTTTGGTCTATGTTTTCGACGTTTCAATCCCGTTACGATGAAACATATGCGAAGTGAATGACAATAACTTAAAGACAACTTCATAACGTATCTTCTATATATATATGTCTATATTAATGTTCAGGTGTAACTCTTTAACTCTCTCCGTCTTCCTTGCAGGCGGTAGGATGCACGAAACAGATGGCCAGTTGCCCTTGGTTACCTGAACCAACGCAATGTACCCGCCTCTTCGCCCCTAATGATTGTCCGTTTTGGAGTTGAAAGTCGAAAATAATGTTCGCCTATTTCTCATTGAAACAGACCTTCCGTTTGAGAGGGCATGTGTCCCAACCTTTAAACATTCAATGGATCTTTTATGTAGATAGGACGGGTCTCTAGAAATCTCGGCACTCAAGAACACAATGGCGACAACAATGGCGGCGTTTGCGAGAGGTCTCTAACAATCACGCGAGACAATGCGAGATCCTGTTACCATATGTTACGGGGTCGTGGCAATGGCGTCTGAATAGAACTTGGAATGCAGAAACATTAGAGGCTGATTTTTGACAGAAGGCAAAAGATCGGTGGAAATATGTCGAGCCCATATTGTTAGATGAACTATAACAACGAGTATGAATTGTGATTGAGTGTTGAGGACTCAATGAAATGTACCAAGGTTTTTTCATGTTGGCGTTATAATTGTTCATCGCTTCATTTAACAGCGAGCTTTGCTTGCTAAACAAAACAGTTCAGAGCGGGGAAAGTGCATGTTTTGCATAGGGCAGTATAATTGAAGTTAACTGAATTGTTTGATTGCAGACAATCTCTAACTGTAAACAAGCACAATTACTGTTCCGCGTGAAAGAAACAAGTGACGTCGTCCTACAAAAAGGTGTATCCGGTGCGAGTTTAAGTGTTCTCTTGACCTTTTATTTAAAAAAATAAAAGGTCATTCTTTTTATATTGAATAGTGCTAAAATAAATTATTTATTTCTATGTCCTATGATTCTTAAGTTCAACTCTGCTTTCAATAGTTTTTCACTTATGTCTTTGCAGTTGTGATTTTTGTTGGGAGAAAAACCGCAATAGAAATGTGGATATTCATCTTGATGAAACCTGCGAGCATCAATTGTAAGTTGCGACTCTCGGTCTGAATTTCAGTATATTGAATCAAAACTTTTCTACTTCCAGAAAAGGGTATATTTGATCAAATTGTCAAGCGGGATTCGCGAACCGGACGCTTTTGATCAAAATCGAATGCTAAAGCCAGCATGTCTGTACCCTTTAAAGTTGAATGCAGAAAATTCCTGAGAAAATATACCATTTGTGCCTAGTCGTAAGCGATCGTATTCTAATGTTAAACCTAAATAGTTTTGAAACGAGAAAATTCTGATATCTCAAAAATAAGGTTTTATAATGAAGAGTTGGTATAAATTTTTTTAATTTGAACAACGTACATTGAAAGTATTATTTCAATTAAAAGATATTTGTCTTTTTACTGCAAATTTAGCGATTCGCTAATATCTATAAAACGTTCCCAAAGAGGAAAAATGCTTGATAATGTTTATCCCTGTCTAACTTCACTATATATTTAACTCTGATAGTAGCGATGCTAATGTTTGAATGTAGGGTGATACTTAAAGGTCTTCCGTGTAATACTATATCTATTTAGGAATGGTGTTTTAAGGTGTTTTTTTGTTAAATGACAGATAGCTCTTTGCTACCGCATCCTTAACTTTAATTCGGTTTTTTTCTCAAATCGTCCAGATTTAAACAAAGTAACGTTTTGATAATTAATAAAACAATCTGACGTGCATGCCAATGACAACTGCCCATCCAATGAAACTACGAAAAAACAGCAAGCTTTGCATAAATGTCCATCCAGTAACGACAAGTTGCTGAAAAATAAAGATTCAGATACTGCAAGCTACGGTGAATGTCCATAAGGTTACGGTAAGGTACGGAACGATATCCATTCAGTAACGACGAGCTAAGAAAAAGGATTATTTTATAACAACAAGCTAAGAAAATGTCCACCCCGTAACGACAAGCTAAGAAAGAAAATTTTCATTTAGTAACGACTAGCTTAAATAAATGTTCATTCAGTAACGACAACCCGAGAGAAATGTCCATTCAGTACCTGCATGCTAAGAGAAATGTCCATTTAGTAACAACATGCTAAGAGAAATGTCCATTTAGTAACGATATGCTAAGGGAAATGCCCATTCAGTAACGTCATGCTAAGAGAAATGTCCATCAGTAACGACATGCTAGGAGAAATGTCCATTCAGTTAAGACTAGCTAAAAGAAATGTCCATTCAGTAACGATATGCTAAGGGAAATGTCCATTCAGTGACGACATGCTAAGAGAAATGTCCATTCAGTAACGACAAGCTAAGAGAAATGTCCATTCAGTAACGACATGCTAAGAGAAATGTCAATTCAGGAGCGACACGCTAAGAGATTCAGTAACGACATGCTAAGAGAAATGTCCATTCAGTAACGATATGCTAAGGGAAATTTCCATTCAGTAACGACAAGCTAACAGGAATGTTCATTCAGTCACAAGCTAACAGGAATGTTAATTCAGTAACGACAAACAAAGAGAAATGTCCAATCAGTAACGACAAGCTAAGAGAAATGTCCATTCAGTAACGTCAAGCTAAGAGAAATGCCCATTCAGTAACGACATGCTAAGAGATTCAGTAACGACATGCTAAGAGAAATGTCCATTCAGTAACGATATGCTAAGGGAAATGTCTAGTCAGTAACGACATGCTTAGGGAAATGTCCATTCAGTAACGACAAGCTAACAGAAATGTTCATTCAGTAACGCCAAATAAAGAGAAATGTCCAATCAGTAACGACAAGCTAAGAGAAATGTCCATTCAGTAACGTTATGCTAAGGGAAATGTAAATTCAGTAACGACATGCTAAGAGAAAAGTCCATTTAGTAACGACATGCTAAGATAAATGTCTATTCAGTAACGACATGCTAAGGGAAATATCCATTCAGTAACGACTTGCTGAAAGTAATGTCCATTCAGTAGCGACATGCTAAGATAAATGTCCATTCAGTTACGACATGCTAAGATAAATGTCAACAAGACAACATTATGTAGCAACTGCACGTAGTTTATAACTAGTAGTGTTAACAAAATATTCCCAAACTTGTTTACAATGTGTTTACACCTCATGTACTACGTATTGCATTTGTACAATTGCTATCATCATTATTCCACATAAAATCATGATAATATGTCAAAGAGTTGTGAAATGTTGAAAAGAATGTGTAGAATTGGCGCAGTTGCATTTTGAGAAAGCGATCGTCTTTGTATCCAGATAATATTCAATGACTTCCTGTTGAAGGTCTTTGAAAAATAAACTTTGTTTAGTTTTACTTCAATTATAAATGTATTGCTTAGTGACCAAATCAGCAGCATTTAAAGGATTGTTGTTTGTCCCTTAAAACAAATTTTTTATTGTAATGTAATAATTTTAAACTAAAAACGTATTGATTCATTTGTCGGGTTTTTTCATCTTACAGTAGAAGTCAGGAGAATCTTCTTTCATGTATGACGTCACATAACATGTGATTATGTGACGTCATGAATTCTTGCGCTGATTATGTATTCAATGCAAGTTAAGACTAACTGTTATCAACAAAATTAATTGTAATTTTATTTCATAGTTATGTTCTGCTTTACTATGACATATATTTGATAAAATATACATTATACATACTGGACCGAGTATGTCATCATAGTGGTAATTGATTTCAGTGCATGAATAGCTCATAATCCATGTTGATGACGTCACTCCATTGTCTTTCAGTGAAATATTTTGAAGAACTCACTGCTCTTTTACCTTTCTACTTATGAGGTTTTGAAATGTTGTTTAATGATGCAGTCTACTCATTTGCATCAAGAATAATTAACCAAAAATAAATAAATAGCAATTGCTTTGCGTCAATCTGATTCGCTGGTAATAGAAGTTCAGTTCATACCTACATAAACGTAATTTTGTGACGTCACATCATTTTAAGCCACGCCCATCGACGGAACTTTTTGTAAACAAGTTACGTTTTTCTAAAAATAGCTACGCGGATTTACACAGTTTGAAAATCGGTTTTTAAGTTTATACCTCCATGAACTAAATATATAAAATCAATTCTTAAATATCTAAAATATGAATATAAACTTCTGGAGGTATATGTGTAGGGTCTGATACATGCATAATCTCGAGTTGTAAAAGCGATTTTCTTCGTTCGGTTTCAAAAGACGAACAGGTATCGGCTGCTAGTTCGTCATTAAGAATTATATGTTCATCAGCTGACGGACAAAGCGCGGAGAACACTGATAGCAAAATTAAAGCACGTGCAATGTGATGCAAAGCAGATCCAGTTGAGTCAAAACTTTAATACACGAGCGTAGATGAATACCTTCCAAAAGTGTATTAGAGGACCACAGAGTATGTTGTTTAAGTTAAATATGTCAAACTTCATAAATAGTGTTATTTTACCGAGAAGTAGTGGTTGTCTCTGAAAATCACCATCTTATTGCTGATCAATAGTTGTAGTTTATGATCGAAAACCGGACAATGGCGCGTGCCAATGACGGTTTTATATTATAATTGAAAACGAGAAAATATCATTATTTTGGCATTTAGAGAAAAAGAAGCAAGTTTAGGGACAACATTTGAATTGAACTCAAGACAGAAGGTATTTTGGCTCTTATTGAAGCCAAATAAAAATTTATGAAACACACTCTGTGTCACTTTAAGGTTGTGTCTAATGTCCGATGAGTAAATACCCAAAATGTTATCAATTTTAGAAAAAATAGTATGTTAAGAGAAATACATATTAAATGTAAATTTTACAACAATTTCGTGAAGTTTTACGTGGATTGGGAAATTCGTGTTTATTTTTCAAGAATCAATCCCTCCTCATGCCATGTGCATTACATAAATTATTAAATATATTATTGAATGTATATATATAAAATAAACTATAACACACTGATAGAGCGGAAACTCTAACATAAAAATTCTTAGATAGTTTAAAAAAATATCCTTCATAAAAAAATATTTTTTTAAAAACCCTTAAAAAAAACAATCTTAGACACCTATTGTAACGAAATGGAAACAATGCTTAGTGAAAGAAGCTTAAGTTTTTTAAGTAACTATTTATATCTACCACTTCACTTAGAGAGAAAATAACTATTTCATGTTGATTTCTGCAAACATATTCATATTGGCAAAATTGAAGAATAACAAAATAATCGTAGGAAACAAGCAAATAAATATGAACTTTTATTGTAAAATTTTTACTGTGACCAAAAATATATTGACTTAAGTGGCATTTCTTTTATATCAAACTAAAAGTGATAAAACATTTGCTACAATGCTACATGGTAAAATTAATCCTTATGTTTACATAACCTTGTTAAGTGCAATCAGAAGGCAGCAATTTGTGTTAACACCCAATTACGACGGTTATACTTTGTAAACTGCAGTTGATTGGAATATATACGGATCCCATGATCTTGTTGCAGAAACTTTAATCACAAGGGAAAGCATCGCTTTAATTTGAAAGTCCGAGTTTATTTCTTTCTATTTGTAAATCATATATTAAGCACATAAGCAAGTGTGTCTAAATGTTGACTCGTGCCATTATGCATTTCCATTTGTAACCTGTATCACATTGGTTCACCTGCCTATCATGTTAATATCACATAGGGCCAACGTGCTATTATCGATATTTTCTAAAAAAAACATTTTTGGCCTTGTCCGTGTTCTTTTTATTGAAAAATATGCTTAACGTTTTTAGTCTTTATCTGCTATCATTCTTTTTCTTTTTAACTTTTTTGTAAAGTATGATGAAATTTTTTATGCACATGAGTATCCACTGTGTTGACGTCTTTTGTAAAACATATAAATAGATCTTCTTGTAATTTCAGAAGAAAGACACAAACTGAGAAAAAATAATATAATTCATATTTCTGCATTTATTCACATGTATGTATCGATTGTATGTGTAAGAAACACCCAAATCTTATAAATTGAAATATTACATCAATATCGTCAACTATTGTTTTAATTTATACATGTACATGAATTTGTTTTCTGCGTTGTATATAACAATTAAATCGTACAAAAACAATCCATATTAAAAGATAAAGAAACATGATGAGAAAATATTACCAATAATAAAGTTGAGGACAAGCCATCCTCTTCTGGTAATGTTATCCTTATCTCATATAAATATTTCACTGAAATGAAAATTTATGAAATAGTTACCAAATAATCCAATTAACTTTGAAGTTTTTTCAACCTTTCAAATAATAATTCGGATTACTTGACGATATAATAAACATGTGTACTGACTATCGTGTTAGTATCATTTTAACTGTAAAAAAAGCAGTACATTGTGAAATTGAAGGAATATCTTATGCAAAACAGTTTATTTCTATAAAAGTTGCTGAGAAGAATATTGTAATGTATTTTCAAATGTATTTATTGAGCATGAAAAAAATGCTTTCAAGAAAAGTGGTATAGCATTTTTTAAGAAAATAGCGTGCAAAAGTAAAATAAATATATTTTAATTTTTACAAATACCACTTTTAAAGCTTAATGTGACTGACAAACTCATAGAGATATTGATATGCTTTTCATAATTTTTTATTAACATATATACTAAACAAAATAAATTACGGACCACCGTAATATTCAAACCGTTCAATATTGAGAAATTTTATAATGCATTGGAGTGGTGCTGGATCTCTCCCGTTTAATATTTATTATTTGCAAATAATCTTTGACCGAAAATATTTTAGTTATCTCAATAAAGACCACAAATTAAATTAATTAATCAAATAGCAAATGTGTTGAAAATGGAAATCTTATATCATATATCAATTGAAAGAATGCACTACAAGGAATATGCCAACAAAACCATCTTTGTGGTGTCCCTTTAAGAACTTTAATAAAATTATTAAACATGTCAATTCTGAAATCATAAATATATCTCAAATTCACAAAACAAATAGAATAATTGATAACAACGAAAACAAAATTAAAAGAAATTGCGCGACATAAATATATGCAAATACGTTTTCGTATGTCACCAAAAAATAACCTTCAACTCTCGCACAACCAAATAAATCACAACTCGGAAAACTCGGACATAAGGTCAAGGTCACATTTAGGTAAGGTCAAGGACGTGGTTGAGGTAGGAAATGTAACAAATTGCCAGCCTCAATATTTCGATTTTTGAGAGCTTTTTGTCAGGGGGTAAGGTCGGCAGGAGCTTTCTCAACTCTGCAAAGGCAACATTGAAGGCTTCAACACGAATTCGCTCTCTTGTAGCATGCGCAGTCCGATATTTCAAAGTTGCTCGTCGTCGTCGACGGCGCTCTTCTCTGCTGAGCTGTGAATTTTCTTGATTACCTCCCCTGTGACCTCTAGAGGTCATGTTAATACTGTCCTTGCAGTCATCATCAGAATCTCTGACGTCACTACCGGAGTTCAACCCGTTTTCCAAACTCGTGAAGCTCAAACTGTCTGACGTCACTTCCGTGTGCATTTTGCCGGGTTCCGGTTCGTCACAAAGATGTCTGAAACAGAGAAATAAACATTATTGATTATTCAACAGAGAATTGTATCTCATGGCGTTTTTTTGACAAGAATTGTAAAAATGGTTGAATTTAAATCTGAATACCTGGTAAGTTTTTTCTTTAATTCCTCAAAAAAAAAACTCACTGTATAAGAACACAACAGTCTTGCATATCCTCGAAATGACAGAACTTTTAATACCATCACAATGGCACGACGAATCTCAGGAGGATTACGCAATGCCTCTCGTCACGTGACCTATTCATTGAAACTTGGCACTGTCTTTGAGGAATTAGTCACGTGACTGGACTATGAAAGTTTGTCGTGTTGAGACTGCATTAAGGTCCATATTGATCCCCACCAAGTAGAATTCTAAAATTCGATTTGGGCCACAAGTAATTGACAATGAAATCCGAGTAAAAGGACCCCATCTGTCTATGCATTTCTCCACAAAGACGGGACGAAATTTGACATCCTTCTGGAAGCCCAAAACCACTGTAGTTCAGACAAGAAAGACAGAGTTTATAGATATAGTTTCGTTGTGGATTAACAACTTCTTTTCTCTGATAATGATAATTGAATTGTAACCTTACAATAATCAAACTTTCTCCCCAAAACATTAAACATTGTAGTTTCTGAATATAACTATCTAGATTCCAAATTCTTAAAATACGATATTTTCATTTGAATTCAAGATCTGTGTCTTCTATTCCCCACTGTACATACACTTAATACTTGTTGATATACAGCGGTCTTCAAATGGTGTGTTGACATAACCACAAAGCCTAACCTAAAAGCATAAACCATACTTCGTACGTACTACCAACTATCAGGCGTTCAACATATTATCGACTACAGCGATCAGTAAGGATATATGATATCTACTGAATGCAAAGCTAACCTGGTAACTCACAAAAAAGGAAAAAATTTATAACTAAAAGAGGTTTTACATATCAAAATGTAAAATCCTGTTGTCTTGTGTTAGAAAATCGCCAGTTTCACATAAACATTGAATTTATGTTAAATTCGTAGAATGCAATTAGTGTTTGTCGCTTTTAGTTACATTGACCTTTAAGCGTTTTACTTTTTACGTTTTAATGTGGTAATACGATTATGACATATTCGGTTTCAGGAAAGAAAGCTATGATCAGCAGAAAACTGAGATAGATTGAAAATGGGATGCCTAATCGCCCCGTCCTCTCCGTTTAAAATTATAACTTATAAGTTATGAGTCGAGTTATGAATCGAGTTAGAGAGACTACAATAAGATTGCCGAGGCCAAAAGATGTTATATTTTTTATATGTCATTAACAAGTATATGCTAGTAATCTTAACTTTCTGCTTCTTTTACTCTAGCTTTTTAAATAATAATGTTTATATTTTTTGTACTTTAGATATGTTTATTTTATATATAGTCTCTCGTAATCCCACTAGTTAATTTTTTATGTGTATATTCATTTTTTTTATGTTGTATCGGGGTGAGACTTAAATAGAATTTAATAAACACTTGTCTGTCTGTCTGTCTGCTACAGGGGAATGATCACAGAAACAATGTTATCACATAGACATGTATTAATAATCGCTAATATAAAATGTCCTAATGGATAGAAATGTGAAAGATGTTTTAGAGGTAGCAGCATCCGGGACGTGTATCGCTTAGAAATACATGTAGCTTTAGAAACCCATATATGATTTCAGACTATATCTAAGCGATACACGTTCCTGTGATAGCAGCTACATTGTAAAATTAACCGTATATACTGTTTTCAAGCTTTTATATTAAGTTGGCATAGAAACGGGTTTTTCAAGTTTACATATAATAATTTGTGTTGAAAATAAGCGTTGAGTTTGTCATACTTAACACATTGAACTTTTATAACACTGTCAAAAGTCTTTAAAAAAAACAAGAAATTATTTGGATTGATAACATTTCTCGTTAGTTTTTATACTAAAAGAATAAGATCGAAATCTCGACTCAAAGAACAAATTGAAAACTGTTTTTTAATATTCTGAGTTAAATCTTCTGAGTTTATATAAAAATAAATCCAAGTTTTAAAATTCATGATTGAAATATTTTAATCATCATGTGCATTGACCATAATTATTCGGTACTATGAAAAGAAATCGGATGCACTTTCTATTATTTATCTCCTTGCGCATCTTATCCCGCATGACTTTAAAGGCACTAGTGCACGCTTTTACGGTTTAAATTGGCTATTTTAAGGTTTAAGAGGACTTATGCAATCACTTAAGCTTTCTATCGATGCAATGAAATACTTAAAATTCTTTACAATTGACCTGCAATCAACAATGAAAAACTTTAGACAGCCGCTGTCGGCTTGGACATATAACAAATCTAAGGTTAGCTGTGCACAAAACGGATAATTTATAGACAGTTTAAAGCGGCTGAACTATTATTATGTGCAGCTGTTGAATTTACCTAAACTCTGAACTGAGAACAAATAATGAATTATGTTTTATGAAAGTAATGTTGTAAATAAACCGATTTAATAACACAGCATTAGCATTGCTATTAGATTGACAAAAGCGGCTGCCGTTTCCGCTTTTTTGGTTATAAGCAAAATCTTAATATTTCCGATATCGTAGTTCATGCGGATTTATTGTAACGTAACATTAAATACTTCCGGTCTTTAAAAATCAACTTTACTACCTGAATACGTAAATATTCGTTAAATAACTTACGAGGTAGATTACTTGAGTGAGGATCTTGAATAATATCGAGAGATATGCAATATCTGTGCATTCGTTGTGTTAAAGAAATATTGGCGTGCACTAGTGCGTTTAAATTAAACCTATCACTTGCTAATTCAAAGCTTGCTGCCGACCCATCTAAATTCGTGTTTTGGGTGCTGCGCCCTCTTCGGCGAAAATTTGCGATTCTCGTATGACATCTCATTGAACTATAGCGAACCGTCGCAGCAGCTTGGGTGACAAGCACAGAAAAGTACGGAAAGTGTGGCAAGTGCTATATCTTTCTGTAATACTGGCGTAAGAATATTCCATGCGTGGGAAGATGATCCTCGCAAAGTATCTTCTCTTATACCAAGATGTAAAGCAAATTTATATCTTACAATAATCAAATGATTTATAATTTGACGCCGCGTTTATGATATTGAATTTAAACTGATTAAGGCTAATGATGAAAGAACGCTTGTAGTCTCGGTGAAAAATAGGGTTTAACAAATGACCTGATGAATGAGTAAATATCATGTGCCTATTAAAAGTCTTGTTAACATATTTCATATGGTTTAGTTTATTAAGAAAAATAATTTAGTACGATAAATTCACGATAAAATAAGTTGACCCAAAAATATCGCAAGAAATGAACTAATTTTCACTCATATGAATGTTGTGTAGGTTATTTGAAAATTCTATAAAAACTACCAACTAGTGTGATAAGTTTCATGTGGTTTCAAAGAAATGTTTGTTTTATGAAACAGGTCGACTGATGTGAAGGCACGGCTGCTTTGTAACGTCATTTCCGCAAAGCCTCTCTTTCGTTTGAGAATGTCAAGTGTATTTAGAGGAGTTTGAGAAATTAGACTGTCGTGTCCCATACCCCTCGGGACATTACGTTGTGATTATGAAAGGACGAAACAGATGCCGTATTAGATCGGGCCATTTCCGGTTCACAATTACGCATGCCCCTTAAATTACATCCGGGCATCGGCAGAACGTAACTGAAGCTAATCCGTTTATAAAGATCTCAAGGGGTTGGCTTCAATGGCTTCAGTTTTAGGTTGGCGCGTAATCACAGCGAAAACGAAATTGACTTTTTGAATTATATCTCCCTAATTTGTCAACATGTGTCTAAGAATATTCATCCTAGACATCTGAAGGTGTCTGTTTCCAATATCCTAAAGATGGTTAGGTTTTGAACTTGATTTCGGTTGACGTTTCGTGTTTGGAGAAAATCTATTTGGTGTTTTTTCACTTCTTGAAACTCAAGTTGAAAGATTTCAATGATATTAAATTCTGTTGTTATATTTGTTAATAACATTGTCAATAGAAATCAGGATATATGTTGAAAATCTTATAAAACGTTAAGAGATTTCGATACATAAGAAAGAATTTTCAAAATACATAAAAGTTGGAAAGGTAGAATATAATAATAAGAGATCAATTAGTTCAAAGTTCTTTGTACTAGTTTTAAATTATCTAAACTAAAATGATATTAGGAAATTATATATAAATTATCAAGTTATTCAGATATTTTATAGATAATTTGATATGATAAGTAAATAAAAGTAATAATTAAAAAAACACTTATTTTGATATAACAATAGAAAACTTTTTTCCTTACAGAAATAAAAAGTGAAACTCTCGTATATTAATTTTAAGGCGAGAGTAACGTTGAAGCGCATTCTCGTCTAATGTATTTAGGCATTATAAAAGCTAAGGTTTCCATTGGAAAATCGAACGAGTGCCTTGAAAGGAACATCTTATAACGGATTAGCGGCTGAATTATTGCCAATCACCATAAAGTAGGGTCAGATCATTTGTAAATTCCCGGATCGAAACTTGTGATCTTTAACGAAGTGCCAATAGCGCATTTCCCTTCCGCAATCCAAGTTTTAGATCGACCCGGCAATAAAAGCGCAATGAATAAGCGCAACGAGACCCAAAGTGCCGGCATGAGGTCAAGTGACACCGGTCGATGGTCAACAAGCCTAGATATTCTAAAGACGATCTCAGATTAGCAAAGAAGACAATGTGAACTCTATTACAAGAATGGACCGGGGTCTAGTTAAAGGACCGAAATGAAACTAGTCATGCAAATTTCAGCGCTAGCCTCGTTTCCACATAAGATCAGGTGGTAGGCACTAAACAAGATCAGCGCGGGAAGAACTTGAATAATACAGGTTAACTCGCACTACCGGTCGATCCAGAAAGGATTAAACGTAAGGTCGTTGGTCGAGTCGTTTATTGGAAAACCAACTGGATTGTGCGCTTGTTAGGTCGCAATTATCGCCCAAACACCTCTTTATCCCTCACTGCCATCAATGATGATACGCTATGTTAAATGTCAATAAAAGGGAGGTAATTCATGGAGGGTTAAATCGATTAAGACACAGGTGGGACTCATCGAGTTAGTCCGCTTGAAAGTAGGAAATGACAAAATAAGGTGAAAATCTCCAATGGCATTTCAGGGTAATAAACGCCAGATACGTTCTGTTCAAAAAAGAAAGGAATTGAGAATTCCAATGAGTTGCAACTCGTTCCAGAAGTGCCGATGCCAAATAGGTCTGGCTTCCTCACAAGATGGCGGCCCCCAGAGACCCATATCTTGTAATTGTCGTAATTTGCTCTCGCCTCTCGGTGCGTGATGTCTTCGCATGCTTTTGGTACCAGCAGCAGCGGAATGCACAATCATATTAGCGACGACAAAGATAGGGCTTTCCCTTAATTGACGTAGCATCTTTACAAAACGAGATGGTCAATTTCAGATCGCCGAGCACGTGAAAAGCGTGCTCCGTGCAAAGCGTGCAGTCCGTGCCTTGTGAAGGTCGCGACCTTGAGTCACGTCCCGAAGCATTCGTCACTTGATCAGCAATTATTGTCACTTAACAGTTCGCCTCCGTGGCTCATTGGCAGGAAAAGAACCATCGGCTTGTTAATAGGACGTTTAAACAAAATTACCGTCACTAACCCTGTCTGGCAACATTATACTAACTGTCCGTCCAGAAATACACTTAGAACAAGGCAACTAGACTTGCCTCGATATCTAAAAAGTTATATTTGATCGTCCCCTAGACAAAGACGAAAAGTTTGTTGGCAGGCTTAAAGTCCCTCGTGCTTAAAACAATAGGTTGAGCTTTTACTCCAGCGGGGTGAGGTCAAAAGCATTTCAAAAGCTTCGACAAGGGAGATAAATACGTCTTTTTCTGAATCGGTGTCTGATCGTATGGAATTCTCACTGAATGTTGACAATTCATGTTACAGTGACAATTTTTTTATTGGTATCCCAAAATATGTCTAAAATTGCAGGTTCTTAAAAGTTATATATGATGTAGCAGTGAGAGTTGAGAAGTTGTAATCCCATCCTGAGCTCTTTTAAATATTTCGTTTAAAAAAAATTCTTAATGTGAATTAAGTAAAATTAAATATCAAAAGCGAAGAAAACGTAATCATTTATCGTATAGTCACATTCCTGTTTAATCATGAAAAAGCGAAAAAATATTAAATTTATTAACTTTTAGCGATTGATTAAAGACTTTTTCGCTGTCTATCAAAGATTTATATGTGGCCATTTTCTGTTTGTACCAATTTCGTTTCTATGTGTATCTCATATCTCATGGTAGTCTTACATGGTCAATATCTTCAGAAGTAATGCATTAAACGACACCTTCGGTCGGTTTTCGTAACTGTGGAAAAGACTAGAGTCATTTCACATTTGCGATGGGCACATATTTCTTACACGATGGGGCTCAAAACGATATGAAAGCTTTTGGGAAGGGGTGACTAGACATAAGGGCGATATTTATGTTTCAAATAGTCATCGCTGGTAGAGTTTGAGAGGAACCAGATTAGAGACTAAGTTGTACTATAAGTATCGCAGGGATATATGAGTAAAAACAGTGTTACATTATATTTTCATGAAATACATATATAGAGAATCTCACCCAAGTGTCTTCTGATATCAAATATATCAACACGAGATTGATAAAAGTTACAAATATCCGATGCCGATGATGTTTCACTTTTATCAACGAGTGTTGCTATATTTGATATCAGACGATACGAGGGTGAGATTCTATTTATCATCCAAAATTTCGATTCCGTGAAAAATGTGTATTTATGAACATTGCACTACTCTAAGACTCTCAGTGGAGTAATGTGATAGCATTGTGACGTCATCATGTTTATGACGTCATAGCATTGCGATGTCATTAATTGATGATGTAAAACAAGTGTGATGTCATGAACTTGACTGTAATAGGGCATTGTTCAAAATCTACTGTCGTAACGGTATCTACTAGGAGATATCGCTTGATCTTCCACAAGAGATATCTCCTGTCGACACAGTTTTGGATGATAAATGAAAATACTCACTTAGTTTCGGTTATAAGACAAGGTGAATGGGTTCAATTCAGTTGGAATAGAATAATTCAACGTCGATGAAATCTATATTTTAAGATAAATAACATAAAATGAAAAGGTCATATCATAACAAAATCCTAAACCAATATGTATATGATCGATGGCAGTCCATCAACAGCATTCACTTCAACCACAATGCAATTGGGGGGAAAATAAGACACGAAAAAAGCATGTCTGTTTAAGAAACTCGCCATGCGTTTAATGTCAACATTGACAGTGAAATATACCTTTTCGTTTTAAACCCCACATGCCTCTTGCTATAGAAAACCACGCCCACTAAATAACGTACTGAAGGTACCAACCTCGACACGTCACGTGATGTTTGTATATGCACACGTACCACGATGAGAATGCGCGTTGGTTATCGAATTCGCCATGCCATTTGGACATGGGTAAAAGCTATTACTTTTGTTCTCACATCATGTTTTTGTGTTCGTTTCATTTTTCCCACCCAATGGCATCTAATCGACAGCACGTGCTCTAACGTCCTCAAAAGGCTTGTGGATACTCATCTCGAAAAACATATGTCATTGTTTATCATATCAAACACTTGGTCAGGTAAAATTTGTCCTTTCAAAGTGACCATAAGGTCGCTAATGAATGCTCAAATAATACACTCTCGACATTTTGGTCAGGTCAAGAGAAATCCGTCACACTGCACGTGCTCATCTCGCGCTCGGAGCGTCATGCGATCGTATCGCGAGACTTTCTAAGGCTGTCACGTGATTATAAAATGTTGGCACGTGCTATGGCTTGCCAGACAGGTAGCCAATTGTTCAAGACCCGTGCCAACTGAAATCCGTCTAATTCGTAATAAAAGAAGAAGCCCTAAGCGATTTTTTTTCAATGAAGGCAAATATTCTATTTGTGATATCTTAATTGAGATTTCTTTTCCGAGGGCAAAACGATTGAATGATTATGAATGTGTCGCCATATGGGAGAATAAGCGAATAGCCTATGAGAAATGCTGATTGCCATAAATCTTTGCCGATATTTCTTTTTACAAATATGCTTTTAGAATTAAACAAAACTCATCTGAAATATTTTATCATAAAAGACGAATAATAATACACCAACATTATTTTTTAATTTTCAGGATTAAAAATTCACCTGCCATTGATCTGACGTGAAAAATTGACTCCTTGAAAGGTTTGTTTTTCCATTTTTGAAACTTTTCCTCCGTATGAAGAAAGATGACTAAAATTCTTGAAAATAACATGTACAACACCAAGATTACAGTTTCCTCTCCAAAAGAGCGTAATCAATTATTAATTACATATTATTACACGATTTGAACACTTATGGAGGAGCCTTTGTCCCTTTAACGATGTAAAAGATTTAAAAAGAATCTTAAGTACCTCTTTAACGAAGGAAAGACAATCTTTTTACTCTTGGTTTATCCTGAGAGAGTGTTCTGATTTCAAAACAGAGAGTTGCCTGTTGGATTGTCAACCGTATCTTCCAAGTTTGCAAAGGTCGGACACTTAAGTTCAAAAACTCAAAAGAAATGTCTGTATGAGGTAATTGTGAACTCCCCATAGGGCAAATAGTGCACCACGCCTTTCTAGATACCTGTTTTTATTATCATTTGTCACTTTCATAAGGTATATTTTTTAGATACATTGAAGCATGTATTTAGTTCTAGATATTGTTTGAATAGAGAGCATTATTCTCTATTATAATGTTTATTTTGTATTGTCGAGATAAATTGAAATTAGGAAACTCCCTCACGCGTTTGATCTCAAGTCTAATTACACGCATGGTTAAACATAAAAAGAAACGGACTCAGCAACAATCCCTGTTTCATCAATAACGGTTAACTTCGTTGTTCCACGTTCTTGAGGTTTTCTTCTAATACTTGTACTGTTAAGTTTGATATTAGAATAGATATTGATGTCTTGTTTTATACACCTGTGTTTGATAAAGGGACACAATTATGACGTTTTCACCTGATTTGATGTTAAGGCAAGACATTAACATGGACCAATAACGAAGAAGTTGTCATCAATAGCCTTTGATTTTTAACGATATTGAGATTGTGAACCATTATCGTTAACGTTGTTATGACCAGGGTATATCAAAAAGGGAAACCCTTAAAAGGCATGAGAGATCGAGTATTTGTGAAAACTGATGCAGTACTTCACATCATCATCATCACCATCATCATCATCATTAGTATCATGAACAAAATATAACTTTTTTTCAAATGAAAAACTTAGTTTCTAAAGATTATATCTCCCCATACCAATGAATTATCATATTTCTTATGTCGTATGCTTTTAGTAAATGCTCACATACAATATTTTACTCGTTAAAGAAGGGATGTGCAAACAGGAATTAGAGTGAAACTGCCTATTTATCTGAATTTATCTGAATTTTTAGATAAGGTGACATTCATACATTGATCTTGAAATTTTTTTAAATGCCTCTAGAGAAAAGGTAACACCAGGTTCAGCCTGTCGAATTTTCTCTCCGGAAATCACCCGGTCATGAAGGCTAAACACCATCGAAGTCATCGCGTTTGTCTTAATTTTCACGTCTTCAAATTCTCTTCAGATTTAATTCTGTTTATTTTAATCAGACGCCATCGCTAATTATGATTTCCACCCTGATGACAGCTCAAGATCAAAATATAGAACTTGAATGTTAAATCCCCTGGCGACGTTTACGAACAATAGTATTACTGGTAGTCGCCTCCGAAATCTGCTTACAAGAGATTGTCACAGCATGGCTCAGCTCCAACATTATCATCATCGAGGGACTCATGTCGTTTGAGGGTCTTTGGTCTTTAATCCTACTTGTTGGGAATAATTTACAGCCTGTCAAATAATATTTGCATGAAAACTAACTCAGTTTGTTCCAGATCGGATGGGATTAAGTTGAACATGTTCATTTAATCATAGAACATTTTCAGCTTGGTGGAAGACAAGGGCGATACTCATGCCCTATTCTTTTCTACACAAGCGTGTTTCGAACTGAAATTTTGGTTGTAAATGTGAAGTGATGTTAACTTTCATTTGAACGTTTTGAGTAAATGATTATTTTTACTTGCTTGTAACAAAACAAGGTTTATATATATATATATATATATATATATTCCATGATGTTGTATTTTTATCATTTGATATGAAAAAGTATAAAAACTGTAATTTTTTGCACTTAATTCACGTGTATTTTGTGACATTGATATCGGAGTGATGGTTACTTAAGAAAAATTATCAGCCAATGACCGTACCGCATTTTTGTTTTTCTTTCAAATTTTTACAGGAGGTTTCTTTAAATGTAAGAATGGCGCTCATTAAAATTGTAATTTACGTGCAGAAAAATATTCATTCATTTTCGCATAAACAGTTTACGAAATCGAAACGATCGCTGATGCCACTCGACCAACCAGATCTATCAAAAGCATTGTTCCAGTGTCCCATCCGAACCAATTCCAGTTAGAATTAAATGAATTCCCAGAGGTAAACCCAACTTTGGGAAGCCGTTGTCACGTGAGCACATTCCTAATTCCAATCTGTCGTCTTATTTCGTCTCCGTCTTTTAGTGCAGTCCTATTTTCTGGAACTAAGGAGAATGGCGGCAACATTTGTGACGAACTTGATTAGTGATGAAATTATTTCATCTTGTTTGAGATTGTCAGTCTGGAATCAAAGATTTGTGTACAGAATGATTGCTTTGGATTTTATAATATTTGTGGTTTTGGAGTGGTGAGTGTCAATTACGGTATTAAATTATTCTTCGAAAAATATTTTAAATCCATTATTACAGTCACGTTAAAGTCTCATTTCAAAGTGATATCATAAATAAACGTAGGGTTATTCTCATAAAAATCATTTGTTCGAAATATTGGAATAGTTGATGACAATCAACAAATACACGAGGCAAAAATAAATCAAATTTAATTAAGACATCGTTTGAGGTAACTGTCACAAACGAACGCAAAAATTCCAACATTTTTTATTTAGATAACATTTGAAATTAGAATAAACAAAAATTACAAAATAAAATAACCGAATCATATTCAGAAAAAAACATTCGACAAAATTAAGAAAAGGTAAAAGGAAAATCAATGGTGAGCAAAGCCAAAATGGTCAAACCATGGAAACAAAACGCAGAATCAAAAATAAACAAAAACAAAAATGAAACCACTATCATAAAATCAAAATGTAAACGTAAAGTTATAAACAAAATCAAATAACATTACCAATAACCTATAACATAAGCTATACGCTATAAGCATTATGAACGTTTGACGAAACAAACGAACAAACCAGATCATGAGCAAAGCCGAAATGTACAAACTAATAGGAAACGCAACGGACAAACCAAATAATTATCTCAACCAAAAAGAATAAAGTGAACATTCACACAAAAAATTAACTTAAACAAAAACCCATTGTAAAAAAAAGTCTTGTAAATTGTTGGGAAACAACTGATTACTTCGGATGGGCGGAAAATCAAAGAAAGGACTATTTTACGTGCGTCGGCTCGTCTGACGGACAAGTAAATTGAAGTGATGTTAAATTCGCTTTGGCATTTCCATCAGGGGTCCGCAATGAACGAAATCCCTTGTCTGAAGAAAACGAGTGTTTCTCTTAAATTAGTCTCACGAAACTCGATTTTTTGGCATTTAAAGTTAGCTGGGATGAACAGCGAAGGGTTTTGTTGAGGACCGAATGTGAAAATCGGATATGATTATCTTACTTTTGTCTGTAAAACTTCTTACTACTGATTGTATGTTACGTAATATCTTTAGATATTATGTTTAGCAAGTGTGTCATATGATTTTTTACGACGAAACGTAAATAATTCAAGGGCTACATAGAGATTCGTAAAACTTATTAGAATTGTCGAAAATTTATTAGTTATTATACTGTGCCACACATGTTCGAATAATGATCTACTGACAAATTAGATTTATTAATTTGCTGAAATAGTTGTAATATAGTATACACATAATGAAAACTTGGGAAAGCATGCACATTACATTTCAAAAGAAACACGAAAATAGTATGACGAAATAATCAGATTTCGACGTATCTGACAGCTGAAAAGACCATGACTTCATTTGCATGACCAAATTGCATTTTCCATAGATTTAATATCTGACCATGCTGATTTGGCTTGGTAAGCCTTTATGTTACATGTTTTAGATAAATTATTCGCTTAATCTTCCCCACATACTAACCTTTAGCTTTATCTAAAAATATTTAACATCTGATAACTGTCTTCAAATCAGTAAGCAACTCCCGGGCATCGCGAGAAACTCATTTTGCACGAGAATCGAAATGAAATGTACACGCCATTGTCCATCAATGTCCCTTGATTTTGAAACGACATATATTATTGTTTACAGGTTAGAATTACATGTCAGTTTCGTCACCTAGCACGCGACGCGCGAATTTCTCGTGCAGTTCATGGTTTATAGGGAACGTTTTGTTTATTTGCTAAATATTAGGGTGTAGAAAATGTAGTGTAAGCAGTTCTTCAACTGCGTTCATGTAGGATAAATTGTGGCAGAAATAATTTAACGATGGTTTATTCGTTTATCGCATTATTATCGTTCGGTTTATCATAATTATTTTTTCCATAAATTCATATTTCAACAAAATGCAGTACATGTAATGATTGATTGATTTCACATACCAAAATGAAATTTATTACAGAAACCGTCAAATCAAACGACCGATTGTGCTATAAAATAAACATATTTAAAATTATAATGCTCAGATATTTACAGATGAGAAATTTTAAATAAATAAACATGAAATGAATAAATAGGAATATCCACTTGCAAACATCAAGGTCCCTACATCTACTGTTCCATTTTTTAAAAAAAATGAGTCAAATCTCTCCGGGCACTAATGAATAGCTTTGATTTTCCAAAAGTGTATTAAATGAAATATGATATGTAACTCATATGTGGGAACGAGATCATGGACGTTTTAATTCTATTGTTGTGCACAATAAAACATATCAGAATCAAAGAAATTAAAAGTTATAATTTTGGGGAAGCTCAATTTCTCCTCAAGAGCGAGCTAGGACAGAAATACATTTCATCCTAGTGTCGAAATGTCCCGCCAGATGGCGCGATGCCAAATCCATTGTTATCAGTTTTCCCAAAACAGACATGAATTTGGGGGCGTAATTAAAATTATGAATTTTAATGCGATTTGAAAGATAGCTTTGGTTTGGCTAATATGGGAAATGAAAATATTCTTCTATTTCTTTTAATGATAAGATGTCATTCGATTTGTAATCAAATTTCATCAGAAATATTATAATAAAGCTTTGCTATTTTACTATATGTCAAAACTATATTTCTATCTTCTCCTTTTTTCTACAAATATTTATCTCAATTATCAAAATAGTTGGTAATGACTAAAACTAAAATGGATAAAATACAATCTCAGAAAATATGTTTATGATAAATCTTGTTTGTTTTAATTGCATAAAATATCATTTTCTGTACTAAAATACTGTTTAAACTCTCAGCTGAGAATTGATAATAAAACTTTTTTGAAGGACGTTTTGAATGCTATAAACAATGTGTGAAGATTATTAAACATAAGGGAGTGGTGCAGTTAAAGGTGGGTGCTTAAACAGAGAAGGGAGGGGGTGAATATTGTTTCAAACGAGTCATAATGTACACATCCTAAGCCTTTACCATTTGATTTTAACTTTTTAAACATATTATACGCGATAAAAAGATAAATTCCCCTAAAACGAAACAAGCAGCAATAAGACACCATTTTGGGTAAGGGTGTAAAACTGGATAGAAAATGGAAATTTTCCCTTTTCATTTAGGTCGGCGATCTTAGTTTCCTGATAATTAAGACACTTTGTTTTTTAATTAACCGTTATTAAAAAAGCAGCTTATTACCTAATTAAAATCCTTTTCTATGAATTTTATTTGTCACTTTGGAAAGAATGTATTTGACTATATGATAGCTTATTGATTAAATTTTAGAATTACAACTTTAAACAAATTAACCAAATTCTTGAAATGTCCTTCAATCAATTTATTTCCGGCACTGAAAGGTCACAGGCCTGTAGTACAATACTTGCATATGTTAATATGTACACGCTTGGGTTCTGAACATGAAGTTGACAACAATTAAGTATAATTTATATCATGTTTTGTCATAAATTTTGATGTAAATAACATTGCATAGTAAACAAACATGGACAGATTTTGTATGATGTATATTATTCGACAATTCTGCTTGAAAACAATCAAAACTATTAAACATATTTTTTGTAATGACAAAATACGAAAATATGCCTTCATTTCAACAACCTTTCTTTCTTTCACGCTATATAAAGTTTTCAAAATTTAAAAATTTTAAATTATCAATTCAATGAAATTAAAAACGCAATTACGCCACCCGTCAAATGATTTTCTTTCTCTCTTTCACTCAAAACAATTTTTGGAAAATAAAAAATCTCCTTTTATGACTACCACCAATACGAAACTTCGTCTAGCCTACAAAGGCTAGCTTTTCTTCTCATAAGGGAGAGTGTTCAGTAATTCAGTTAGCATAGACAGTGTCTCTTTGATTAAAGGCTCGATCAATCTCATCAGCCCTATTTGGCCTTGCTTGTAGTAGTGCGCTGACAGAGGCAATTGATTACAATGTGTCCGACAGATCATTGATTTATGTCACGTGGGTGAGATTTTATTACATAACGAAACATCACAAGGCTTATTTGAAATGAAATATTTATTTGAAGGTCAAACGTATTTGAATCAATTAAGGGGGAACATATATATGCAAGGCGTTTTATTTTATATAAGTAAACAGCAGATTATGTGTAACAAGGATAATATGAATATGAAAGAATATGAGCTTTATGAAAATTGAAATTAAGCATATTAAGATTTTCCAAAAGTATATGTTAATTAAAGAGCCACTCCATGATTTTCATAACATATTATTTACCTTTGGTACGAACTTAAATGTAATACGTGGTGATATAAAATCAAAACATTTTAACTTTTTATGTCCAAAAGACATATATATGACAAATACTGGTTATCCATGAAAATCTAAAAACAGCCTTATATATGCACAGAGGTGTAGATATCACGTCCAATATACATGGATACCAGTTATGTAACCTAACAAACACTATCAACTCCTAACTGTCCTCCTGGCTGTTTTAGATAGGTCGCTAAATTACGTTTGATTATTTGACGCGCGCCACTGTCCGGTTTTCGATCATATTGTCACTGTAAAAATACCAATAAGCTTTAAAATGTGTCTTTTTGATAACAGTCGATACTTCGCGATCAAATGACACCATTGATTAAGTTTGGCATATGTGACTGCAACAACTCACGGAGTGGCTCTTTAAAAGCTATTCTAAATATTTATTTCAAAATTAAAAGTATAAATTCAGTTTCAATCTTAGGAAGGTAAATAACGGACAAAATATAAAATCTATATAAAAAAAGATCATTGAAAATGATAATGTCACAATAATGATAATGATAATGATAAACCCTTTAATGATACTGGTCCATTTATAAATGATAAATAAAATGCGGGTGTACTTTTTTGTTTCTGATAGCTGGAAGTTTGATATCTTATAGCTTGTTTAATTTAATCTCTCTCTCTCTCTCTCTCTCTCTCTCTCTCTCTCTCTCTCTCTCTCTCTCTCTCTCTCTCTCTCTCTCTCTCTCTCTCTCTCTCTCTCTCTCTCTCTCTCTCTCTCTCTCTCTCTCTCTCTGAATTACTGTGTTCTCCTGGGATATTTCTCTTACAATCATTTCATGATCCAGAGATATCATCTAACCCCTCCTTAACTGTACTGTTTAGAGTGAAAGCACGGGCAACTTAATCCTTGTACTTCCAAGGACCATATTTCGCTAATCCAGAAATAGCCATCAACCTATGATCACGGACTCGAGGCAGTAATTACTGGGGTTAGATTAAAGGTGTTAAAGTCGATCGCTAGCGATAAGCGATGACACCGTCATTTTTTTCAGCACGCGACAAGATTCAAACTTGCCTTGAAATTAACAAATGGCCTCAGTCATCAACACCTGTCAAATCAAAGCCGATAATAGACAGAAATGTACACGCTTTTGTTCGTGTCCGTGCGTCACGTGCTTCACGGGCTGGGGGTAATAGGTAATATAATTAGTCAACATCAGAGGGTTGATTATAATTAACATAGAGACAGGTTATTATATTGTTTATTTACGTTTCACCTTGTGGACATTGGAATGTTTGCCGTTGGGTGGAAAGGGAATAGAAAAATAATGTTTTCATTTAGGTCATATTTTATCGAAAAGCCCTATCAAAGTTTCACAATCGTGCTGAACAAAAGTGTGTCAATACGGAAAGAATAAAAATGTAAATGCAAGAAGTGATATATGATATTGACTAAAGATGACATTAAATGTCGATTTAATCTGGTCATGCTTGTATGTCTGCTGATGATAACAAAATCACTTATTAATTTATTATTTAATAAAAAGTATTTGTCATCGTATTTTGATATTTTGCTTATTTATTGCTACTGTAGCTGCTGTTGGGTGAAATGTCGAATTACTTGTAAAGAATAGTTTTTAGTGGCATTCAGTTTGGAAAGTCTGTACTGACAAATGGTGACTGACTACCAAGGATTTGGGTTCGAATCCCGCAAGGCATTCGTCCCAAAGGTAAAATAGTTTGTTCTGGTGCAAATAATATGATTCCAAATTCTGTAATGTAAGAATTTTTCCCTTTCCAAATGAATAAAGATTGGAAAATTGAACTTTGATACTTCGAAATGAATTTACTAATTTGGACTCATAGGCTCGGTCAGTCGCTTGAAATCAATCTATGCTCACTAAAGCCTAAGTAATAATAGCACATCATACATTATGTTCTGAAGATTATTAACCCGTATGAACATTTTCATGGTGTCAAATGGTGTAGCGTTTTTCTTTAATATGTTTAATTTTCCAGATAGGCGATACGTTGCTATTTCGTTACCATTCGTACCTGATTCAAATAATCTGAAAATGAAAATGTTGCTCAATATCATAGAAACAAGTTTTATGTTAAAATTGAATTTACCTTTTCTTTAGCTAATGAAACTGAACGCATTGCTAATCAAAATTAGCATTATAACCAGGCAGAAAATCGGATCGAGGAAAAATATTTGCTTAAATAGGGGTGTTTCTTTCCGATGCCATCAGTTGGTATGAACGTTGTGTTTAGCCAAATATTGCCAAAAAAATTGAATAATAGAAAATCATCTTACATAATAATTCTTTATGTGGTTTCATTATTATCTTATTTCTGAAATACCAAATACTTATTTGATGCTATAACAACTTTGTAATGACATAACATATGCTGATTTTAGAATTTAGTATTAAATTGCAGGAATCAAGAAAATTAGGATATTAATGTTTGAAGAGATTGTGGAAAGGAATAGGGCGAGTTGCGAACAACCTTGATAACAAAATTCAAGGAAAGGTATTTTCAATGAAACGAACAACATTACAAATTTACTCTCCCAAATTACTGAAAAATTAAATAACTAATTTCATGGAAAGGTATTTTCAATAAATTGATTTATTTACAAATAAACTATATATATCATACCTTAAGATTATCATTCGGTATTGATGTTATGATGTTTATGTATGTATTTGGATTATCGTTAACCACTTCTTAAAAGATTTCTGACAGGTTATGGTTCGAAATATTTTGTCCTTAAAATTATAAAAACATTGGCTTGCCATCATACCCGGCTGCTGTTATAAAATGTTGTCATCAAATTGTGTAATACAATGTTGTTATCTAGCGTTGCCGTACAAAGTACAATTTATTATTCAAAATCTCTATTAATGTCAATTTGTTTAACCGCTACTGTAAAAGTGTTGTTTCTGACATATGTTTTATATGAAAGTAATGCCATTAAAATTTATGGTATACTAATATTGTTTCTAAACAAAAAATTAAAACACTCACCTGGGCGGGGTATGGTCAAACGGCGAGGCTCTCATTGGGTAGTTTTATTTCTGATTATTTGCCAATTCCAGAATTCCGAGAACTAAGATACAAAGTTCCACCGATCCGCAAACACCATTAAACCATTTTTTTGTCTTGGTGTCGTTGTTAGAGTCACAAGCCACACTGAATTGATTTCAAAGTTTCAAACCAACAAATTATCCATGTGATAAACGTTTGAGCGGTTCCATTGTAAACTGGAGTGGTTTGCCGGGTCACTTCTCTGGAGATTGTCAAAGCCTAAAGCAAAACGATTGTGTCTGGTGAATCCCGGATTCTCCGGCTTTTATAGCGATGGCGATATCCGGTCTGCGGCGCTGAGAAGAGGATGGTCGTATTTGTTGATATTAATTAGTCAACGGAAGCCGCTCATTGGCTGGAGTTTAGCGACGTCTGTGACTTATTTCATTTCGATCGATTTTTACTAATATCCGCCCATTTTGCCTCTCAAACCCACGAGCTGTTTGGAGCCTTATGCTTCAAGCCGCCATGTGATTGGGCTCGTTTGGGTTATCGTACATCCTGATGATTTACTATTATTTCATGGCTTTAAACAAAAGTTTATAAGCTTTATGCAACAGCGAAATGATAAAGTTTGGTTGGTTTTTTATCTCGTTTTGAAGTTTTCCCAGTGTTTTTTTTATCATAAAGAGTTACCAGTTGAAACGGTTATAAGATAAATTACAATGATTTAGTTGGCAGAAATTTTTGTCATTCTTGTTTATATTCAAATTTTACATATTCCAATTTTTTCTTAGTATTTGAAATTGATAATAAGGGGATAGAGTATCATTTTAAGACGTGGGTAGCCTTTATTGTATCTTAAAGAAGTTATTTGCGAACAAAAAGTTGTTCTCGGCAGGGATAAGTTCTTGCACGTGTCGACATTGGCTTAAAAAATTAAATGAGCGCAGTTGTTTGGTCATGGATTTCCTATCATAGTTATTTAAGTTTGACTGCTTTAGAAAATGATAGGAAAATATCACTTTTATTGCATGATTGAGAGTGAGCTATTCTATTTTATCGGTGACATAAACCCCAAATCTGGCTACAGTGTCGATAACCTTTATTGGCACTCTCCTTGGTGGTGATATAGAAAATCTCACCCAAGTGTCTTCTGGTATCAAATATATCAACACAAGTTGATAAAAGGTACAAGTATCCGAGTGTTGATATTTTTTATATCAGAGGACACGAGGGTGAGATTCTATTTATCTTCCAAAATCATTTACATTTCGATGCTGTGAAAAATGTAAATTTCTGAACGCTGCACTACTCGAAGACTCTCACTGCGGTGATGTCATAGCACTGTGTTATGACGTTAATTCGAATTCTGATATCGGTTTCCTTTTCATTATCAGACACAATTAAAATAATATTTTAATGAAAATAACTGTTTTCCCTTGATAAATTCCATGTTTATCTCATAGAGTTAGGAAGAATGGTAGACGGGTATCATCTATATCAAACATGTTAAGTAAATGAAAAACTCAAGTAACCGGCGTATGATAATCACGGAGGTTTAATGTCTTTAACACATAAAGAAAAAGGTATAACACAAACACTTTGACGAATATATTGTGTTATTAGCTAAAGTTTCACACAAAACATTCAGCAATTGTCAAGTTATAAAATGAATTTATGTAACAAATAGACAGTAAGGCAATGGTTTATTAACGTCTCAGTTATGAAAGACATAAAAATCGTAATTATGCAAGCAACAAATTAAAAGGTATCAAATAAAGGATTAAAGAACATAAAAAACTGTAGTATTAAAAAGTATAGGTTTGAGCAAAATAGTGAAACGTGTCCTCTTGGTGACAGATTTGAAGACTTTCCTCCCCGTAAAAATGTTAAATTGTCAACGCAGGCGTAGAATTTTTAAAATATTTTTTTCTCCTTATGTCTTTAAGATATCCAAGAATTATTTTTGAAACATGCCCTATGTCACTATGAATATCTCGAGCAATGTGGTTCAGCGCCTCGGCGATTTTCCAGCTCGTAGGCAGATGAATTACTTCTTTTATGTTGTTGTCTTTACAACATATTGATATGGTTATTTTGCGTTTGTCTAATTTCCATTCATAAAAGAATAACTTGTACAGCAAGTTTCGAATGCTTTACACTTGTTGAATTGCTCAAACATTGCTGACAGCACATAAAAACGCTACCCTCACTGAAATGGTTTGTTTTACTATGCGTAGGCGACATAAACGCATGAGAGGGACCTCCTTTTTTGCGTTTCGTCTTTGTTATATATATAGTTTTATGTGTGCGTATGCTTGGTGTGTGCATGTGCGTGTGTGTGAGCGTGTGTATGCCTGTGTGTGTGTGCGTGTGTATGCCTCTGTGTGTGTGTGTGTATGTGTGTGTGTGTGCGTGTATGTGTTGCCTGCTGTGTGTGTATGTGTTCCCTTTAATTGCAATATATAAGTATTTCACAAATGTATATGATCATATGTCTGAGTTTTATACTGACGTTTTGACGTCCGAAAGAAAATAAAAATGGATGGCCAATAAACATTTTTATACATAGAATAAGGTTCAGAATAAGGATAAGGTTTCCTGAAAGATGTAAAAACATACCATTGTTACAAGTATATTAATGGATTTCGTCGTATAAGGTGCATTTTAACTCTGAACGCTAACCATGGTGCAACATTTACTATACCGAGCTTTTCATGTTAGCAACTAAAAAAATAAAAGGAGGAATATTCACTGATTTTAAGGAAACATATCGTATTGGAGAAAATAAAAAAGAGGAATAAATACTGCACCAACATTTTTCGCAAGAATTTAAAAATAGCTGAGAAATTATATGGAGGAAACTAACACTCATATACTTTCAGGAGATATATTTCTAAAATGAATGAGGATTCTATTTTTTGAAGATGGGTTTACAACCAATAAAGATTTATTAAATGATAATAAGTACTATATGCAAACCATTTTTATATATTTCAACGTTGAAGGTTATTTGTTGCAATAGTATCCACCTAAATGTCATATAGAAAAAATGAAAACATTATGCCTATTTATTTGAAATGACAAATTCAAATATTATTTTTCAAGTAATTCGTGAAAATATTTGACGGGATAACGAGAGTCGAACGAGGTCATTTAAGTTTTTTAAAACACGATTTAATGTTTAGAGTCTGGTAATATGACCTGTCGGCTCGGGCATTTATTTACGATTTTGTTTTCAAAAGGCAATTAGTAATGTCGAAGGATATATGGGCCTTCAACAGTTTTCTCATTGAGGTCTTTAATTTCAGTTGATGTTTTGGTATCAAATTCATTTGTAAGATTTTATTTAAAAAATCTAAAAGAAATAGCTATCAATTTACAAATCTTAACGCCTTTAGATGAAATCTGATGATTTAAGTTCACAATAAAAGAGGCTTGATTCAATAGGAAGAAATGATAAGGCGGTGTAAGGGGACCTGATACATGTATATTGCTATGCATTTGACAAACACAACCATAGGTGTCTTTATGAAAATAGCTTTTTGCGACGAACCCATATATCTGATGACAAGTATTTATATATAAAGGTGAAAGTTCAAGCAAGTGTACAGTCTTCACAGTTAAAAGCTTTGGGGGAAAAGAACAGCACACAACATTTTCTCCTACGTGTTTCGATTATATATATATTTCCTGTTCTCTTTCATTGAATTGTCCAAGTTCTCCACATAAACAAACTTATTGAAAATACACTGCGTTTGAACATACATTGAGTTGTACCTGCAATGAGTTTGTCCATACACTGAGTTTACACATACAGTGAGTATGAACATACAATGAGTTTTTCAAATAAAATAGTTTTCCGATTTTGTTTTTCAAATACAGCGTTTGTACAAAAAAATTAGTTTATACATAAAATGAGTTTATTCATAAAATGAGTATATACATGTAATGAGTTTATACATAAAATGATTGTATACATACAATGAGGTATCATAAAATGAGTTTATACATATAATGAGTTTTTACATAAAATAAGTTGATACATAAAATGAGTTTATACTTAAAATGAGTTTATACATAAAATGAGTTTGTTCATACAATGAGTTTATACATAAAATGAGTTTGTTCATATAATGACTTTATACATAAAATTAGTTTGTTCATATAATCAATTTTTACTTAAATTGAGTTTATACATATAATGAGTTTATAAATAAAATGAGTTTATACATACAATAAGTTTATACATACAATGAGTTTAAACAGTTACTGCGTTTGAACATCTTCTTTCACAACTGACTCGATTCTTACTTATTCTTACTGGTAATACTACACTCTTACTTTGTCTAAATCTTTCTGAACTCTGCTAGAACTTTCACAGGGTCTCTATATATTTAACCACGATGCTTATCAGGTTCCATATCTTCATATCTATAAAGATGGGCAGTCTTAGACTTAATGAGTAATCATTTAACTTAGAAAATGAAGAAACTGTCAGGGCAATTAAACAGTCAACAGCAAAATGTCATAGACAAATTGCCTAAAAGTTAAGAACGATCTTAACAATTTGGTCAGTACTGTTACAAAAACATTAAGGGAGAACTTAATAGGGAGGACGTCACAGCTCTGTGTATGTGATGAAAGGGTCTGGCTACCCCAAAACACTGACATAAGTATCGTTGGACTACATCTAAGCTACCAACAAAATTCATCAAAATTTGGCTTTTACAATTCATATATATATATATATATATATGAAAGTTGAATTGATTCAAACGCAAAAGTCACATATAGATTAAATATGACATACTTCACATAGTCGTTTGCAGATTCATTTTTATCCGATACTAGTATTTCGTCAATAGTATTGACTCATCAGGGCTGAAACGATATGATCGTTAACATTACATTACAAGCGTATTGATAACAAAAAAACGTACAATGTACAAGGATATATTGTAAATTATGCTAATCAGGTGACATCATGGTTCTTCCTTGCTGGACTTCTGATTGACACAATCACTCTCTTATGAGTTTGCCCCTTGAGCATATTGTTATTTATATATATATTTTACTATTGTGTATGTATGTGTATATATATATATATATATATATATATATATATATATATATATATGTATGTATGTATATTCAAAGACAAAAAATGACATAGCCAACATTACTATGAAGAAGACTCCCTGAAGATATCAATGAAACATGTTGGAGTAATGTTGGCTATGTGTCATTTTGTGTCTTTGAATAAATAATACTGTATACTTGTGAACTCTTTTTCAATTATATATATATATATATTAATTTTCAAAATCGCAATTGGATGAGATTTATTGATGTAACACTTTTTCGAATTAATCTTGAATTTCGTAAGATCCAATCAAAGTGTTTTAAATGAAAAGGCAGATATTATAATGTACAAAGACATGAACGTACTTGCCCCATCCGTATAATACCAACTATCAAGGATGAATTTCACTTTTGTGTAGTGTGCCCATTTTATCTTGATTTGTGTGTCAAACCCTCCTCCCTCGATATTATCAGTTTTTCCACCTCTTCAAAAGTTGTCCAGAATATTTTGCCCCGCGTCTCGCATTATCTGTGTTTATTTTGTGAAATATGTATTTCTAACTGCAAAGAAACATAACTTATTTTCCTTACGGGTGAGTGTTATAATACATTTTTAATGTTCTCTTTACAATGCATTCAGTTGTCAATTTAAGCGCTCATGTGACTGTGTTTTCATGCCCTTTAACTGAATAGAGCATTAATTCATTCAATAGGAATATATGTATGTGTGTATGTATGTATTTGTGTATGTATGTATGTATGTATGTATGTAGGTATGTATGTAGGTATGTATGTATGTATGTAGGTATGTATGTATGTATGTATGTAGGTATGTAGGTATGTATGTATGTATGTATGTATGTATGTAGGTATGTATGTATGTATGTATGTATGTAAACCTGTAACTCAAATGGGGACCATATCACCATGAGAAATGAATGATAACCCGGTCAGCTACAGAGCCAATGGCTTTCTTTTTCACAAACGTGTTACATACAGAAGCCTACACCTTCCATATTTTCCAAGAAAGATATACACCACATAATCAACATTCTACAAATCTTTGCACACAATTTGCGTCTTTCTACAAACATATTTCTTCTTATGCATGTCATAATTTTCGTATGATACTCGTATTCGATGTTCCATAAAACGTTTACAAACCAATTCCGCCCAACACATCTGTCAACTGAAGTAATTTAGGAAAGTGTGTCTGCAATATGTCGACACAGCTTTGTTCAAAACAAAGTCACGTGTCCAAACTGTTAGATCACAAAGTCCCGGATTAGTTTAGTGGTAAACATTGATTTGAGTCCTAAGTTGATTACCTCCCCTGCTAACAAGCGCTTCCCACATAGTGTCAACGGATTAATTATCTTTAAATCGCAGTTCGGACAATTTCGCTGGAAAATCCGGATACAATTCTCAGCAACGAATGACGTTTTGACACCGCACGTGCATAACGCATGTCATGCACGTGGGCTGACGTGATGTTACGTTTCGACGTTCCGGCGCCGCGTTAGTTAGTCTCGCCTTACCTCCCGAGAGATCGCGAGAACGGAACTGCTACAACACTTCATAACCTTTGACCCAGCGCCCCGCACAGACCGCGAACCATACACGTGCGCAGCGGTAATAGTCAATACAAACCAGTTCAACGTACAATCGGAAGAGATCGGAATCTGAACCCGTGACCATCGCAGCCAAATACCACGCCTCGCTTTATTCATATGTCAGAGGTCAGTTCAAGATTTACCCATTGGGACTCCAAGTAACAATTTGTAACGCTATTGCACGTGCTGGGCGTGCATACGGTGCTCTTTGTCACCAGCTGTTCTCTCGTCCACAGCGGATCAATTTTCGACTCATTAGCAATCGGATAATTATCACCTGTATTCCGGTATCTCGAAAGACGGTCGGAGTCTGTCGCCACTGATTTTCGTTGCCCAGTCGGCGGCCTTTGAACTTGCAGTCCCCGCAAACTAATTCATTATCAATAATAAGGGAAATTCGAGATTTTCCTCCTTCTACTCCGCCTACTTCGCCAGGTAGTTCATCTTTTCTGTTGTTAATGTTGTTGATCGCACTCTTGCGAGATGTTTCTGTCACAAAGCTAATTGGCCATTGTCAAATAGCTCCTCTCCCTATCGTTATACCTGAGTTTACCTGGAAAGAATAACCTGGCCCTTCTTACTTGCTCGTGCACGATATTGTCGTTTAATATTCTTAAAGAGCAACTCCGTGATTTTCATAACATATTATTTACATTTGATACGAACCTAAATGTCATATGTGGTGATATAAAATCAACACATCTTAATTTTCAAAAGACAATATATGACAAATACTGGCTTTCCATGAAAATCTAAACAACAGCCTTATAAATGCACAGAGATGTAGATATCAGGTCCAATATGCATGGATAGTTATATAACCTAACAAACACTATCAACTCCTAACTGCCCTCCTGGCTGCTTTAGAGAAGTCTCCGAAATAACGATTGACTATTTGACACGCGCCACTGTCCGGTTTTCGATAAAAATTTCGACGTTCTGCCTTCATATTGTCACTGTAAAAAAACTAATAAGTCTTGAAATGTGTCTTTTTGGTAACAGTCGATACTTCGCGATCAAATGACATCATTGATTAAGTTTGGCATATATGACTCGAACAACTCACGCTGTAGCTCTTTAACAAATTTACAATAACGTAATACCCCATGACGTCACTACATATGTTACTTGGGGATATCAGCACAGGCGTCACAGTGGTACTAAAATGATCTGTGCATAGTATACAATTTTCCTTTATTTGTATCGGCTAAAAGTGAATAATTATGTACAACAATCTCACAAATATTTGGTAAATAAGGTCTAAATATGTATCGCATCAATGCCTTTCAGGATGTAATTTCAATGTTAAAAATGTTTGTTTGTAAAATCGGCAAATATAATATTTCCATGTTGTGAAATTGTAATTCATTTTCACAAATTAACTTTTTTATACTCTGTTCTTTTAGTTTCGGAATATTTATATCGATAATTGCTTTAGAGTCTGTTTTAAATGACAATACCATCTCCATTTTATTCATGTCTTTTTTGTGATAGCTTGTTAAATCTAATTTTATTTAAATTTTACAAACTAAAAAACTAATGTCATTTGCTTTTATTTGATTGTAAAAAATCCACTGGCGTTATGTAAGCAATGCATATTTATGTTGGAAGAAATAATTGGAATTTATTAATTAATGAATTTCGAACAATTTTTTAAAAGACAGTCGATATTCACTCCTTGCAGTACACAACTGATAGTAACTAACTTACTTTAAAGGCGATGTAATATTCTCTCTATGAACCTAAAAAATATTATAGCTACGCCAATATGTGACGTACACTAAGGAGAGATTAATAAAGTGCTTAAGCATGTAACGATATTTCATTAAAGACGAAACACACTGAATTGAAAACATAAATATCATTAAAATCTAATTCATGAAACAGTTTGGCGAGAAAATCTATACACATACACAACTGCACCTTCGACAGTTTTTCGTACAGGCAAAAAATAATGCAGATGGCATATGATTTTAAATAAATCAGTCAATAACTTGGCGGTACAATTCATCCGAGATATAATCAGAAGTTTTCTATAAGTAAATGTCGAGTTGTTTTCGAAAACTCATTTTGTGGTTTTAATTTCGATTTTTTAAAGCTTCATATTCTTGAGAAAGATACCATTTTTGGATATTTAAACGGATGAATTCGGTTCTAACATTACCTCGGACATGCTAAAATATTACATTCTTGAAATTTTCCTTACATTTTTCTCATCCTCTCTAGTAAGTCAAATCATTTACAAAGGTAAACCTTTTTGACAGTATGTTAAAATGCAATAAACTTTATCATCAAAAGCCACACAGCTCAAACTCGTATTCATTGTGTAGATAAAGACAACAGGGGCGTGGCCTTTTCCCCCGCCCTTTCATTTAAATTCACTCAGATTTTCTATTAAGGTAAAGGAAAAATCAGTATTAAGCCCTTAGGATAGGAATTACTGGTGTATGAAAACCGTTAGCTGAATGTTCAGCGAGATTCTCCTTTAAAGGATTAAAATGACAAAGCAAAGATGGCGGCCATTTCCGGGTGGGCGTGGCAGGTTAGGCTACCCGCGAGTTTGAAGTATTTTCCTACTCTGAGCACAAAAGCCGCATCTGTCGAATATTATGTTCGCCTGAGAGATATATTTAGAGATATTCTTCCATTGTTTTTCGACACATTGATTGCAGAAGGTCTAATATCTGACAATACAAATTTCTTGATAACATATGGCCTTGTAAGAGGATTTCATTCGACTATTTTCTTGTGATAATCTATCATAAATGATTACCAACTTTTTAAAAAACACACACTGATTAATGTTTGCGCTCAGCTTATTTTCTTTTCTTTTTGGTAATACATACATAGTGACAAACACATACATGCAGGCCGAAAATAAATCGCCATCAATCCTAAATTAGACAATAAAAGTACTGTTTCGATTGACGACACAGCGATATTGCGATATTGCGATATCCACCACGCTGAATCGCACTGAATGCAATAAAAGTTTGTGGAAATTATACGTAAAGAAGATGAAGGAGTGTCTCTTTAAGCAGATATAAGCACTACTTAAGGCTATTTACTAGTTCTACTGTAAGTACAGTGTGTCACTTCCCTGATCAAATATCTCTCATCGCAACATATAACATATTACGCTCAATAAGCCTTCTCAAATGGACAGTAGCATGTTTTGTTTTATATAAATAAATTAACTCACGATAACGAAGATAGATATTACCAAAATGCTGTAAATTAACAGAAAATTCCAAATCGAACGTTTTGTTCACTTAAGCATAACTTAAGTTACATTTCCCAGCCTCAAATGATTGAAAAGACGCGACGTTAAAATCGCTGCAAGTGATTTTTTGCTAGGAAGCTGATAACTTCTTTTACGAATTTTGATGACCGGGTCGAGTAATGAGATGTTGAAGCTAACGATAAGAACAATCAAGGAATGTCTTGCGTATTGAGTGGCAATATATAATATTTTTAACAAATTTACATTTTCAACTGAGTCAACACATGCCGTTCAATTAAAATACGATTGCCGGAATATTTCAGAAACTATTATTCACAGATTTATTAGCAAGTCATGTAATTATCAGATATAAAATCTCAACATGAAAAAAGATAGATGATAAAAATATTATTTACATATTTACAATGATGTTGCGAAGAAGGGTGCTCAGCCTTTGTTTGAAGCTATTTTTGGTGCATTTATCATTTTTTAGTTCGTTGATAAGTTACCGATTATATTCGTTCGATGGCATACCGTGCCTAAATCTCATTTAAATCAGTACGAACCTATGATTCGTTCTTCGTTGCCTTCTGATCCGACAACTGCTCCATAGGGTTGGTGTCAGAAGACCTAAATATGCCAGACTATGAGCAACGCGTACGCCAACGGTTTTGTACGATGTTTTAGCGGGCCTCTGATTAGTAGAAGTAATTGAAGGTCAAAGGGCACAACTGACGCGACTCTTTCGGAGTGCCAGACAATTAAAAACGTAGCGAGGTACGAGTGATATTCTCTATATGATTTAAATGAGATTGTACTGTGGTTAAAATATCCTAGCTTTAAGACTGTGATATCCCTAGCTCTCGCTTAGAATTATCGTAAAAAGGGCGTTTGTCTTGTAAAACATAGTAGTATAAACATGTCGAAGATATGGTAGTGTTGTTCATGTGTCGAAAACAGACATGCCTCCCCAAATAGATTCATTTCAATTCATTACTTGATAATTTAAGAATGATAAAATCCGAGAAATAAAAAAGGCAACATAATGTTCAAAGCAACACAGCTAAACATTACTTTTAACGATGGAATGGAATTAACCAATCAACGTGGAAAAAACCCATATTTACCAAAATTCACGTTTTTATCGTAATAGAAACATTACTGAGCCATTTCACCGACCGCTCACGTTGTAAAATAACGTTTTATTGAGATCGTACGCTAAGAAGCTAACTTATACTCTATCAGCAGAGGGGCACATATGCTTCTTGTACAAGGCAGAACGGTTAAAAGCCATCTCTCATCAAGAAATGGATTTCATGACCGGTATGGCTGGGTTTCGTATCGACTTGGTGTGTGGCGTTTGACGATCATGCACTCGGAAAGCCAATTAGTGATACATTCGCACCTGCCTATCCGAGCTTTGAGATCTCGGGGCTTTTATTTTGTCGATCGTGCAAGGAAAACCTGTCAGAAAGTACGCCACTTGGGGATACTTTTTTCTTCTAGTGAACTATCTTCAAACAGCGTTCATCATCGCTGAAGGCTAATTAGCCTCAATCACTCGTAGCTTAGAGAACGCCGTTCGCAAATATATAAAGTCATATTAAATTCCGATCTATAGGAAAATCAAATTCGCTTGCAATCTTGACGCCATTTCTACTGTGGAAATAGAGAAAATCCTATAAACTAAAAAATCGATTTGATTTTTTATAGAAATCTACAATCTCATATGATGAGATCAATTTGATTCATCCATGGCTGACATGAAATGTTATAATCTTAATAATCTACTATATTGTACTGATCTAAAATTCATAATTTACGGAATTGCGATGTTTTAGTATAAATCCTTATATCGTTTTAACGCACATTATTATCACCCTTTTGTAAACTTTATAAAACCGTCATTATTCCGGTGTCTAATAAAAAAACTATGATAGGTTATGGTTTTGTCTTTTTTAAAGTGTAGTTGAAATGGTATTTAGGTATGTACCGATTTCTCTTCGAAGTCAGAAGACACGTTCAAACCTTATTTGGAAAAATGTATAATTTGAATAATAATGGCAGTTTGGAATAATAAGTACATACTTTGAACGATGCTTTTTCTTACAAGTAACATGCATTTCTTTCTAAAGCAAAGAAAATCAGATCGTGCATATGAAATATAATTTTAAATGGAACAAATAAATATTGTCATAATTGAATTTTATTAAATAGGATTTTAAGGGGAATTGAGCTTTTTGTTTAAGTCGCATATGTCGATTGTTTTCAATGGTTTTAAATAAGCCATATTATCAGGGATGACTTTTAATGAATGCATGATGTCAGAGCTTTTCGGATCAGTTCAGTGACAATATTTTGTTCTTCCTCATTTCGTTACCGAAAACCGGACCGTGTACCACTTCAAATTCAATAAATATAATCTTTTAAAACTTAATAAAAATCGACAAAAACATGGTATGTATTTAATTAAGTTATTTTATGGTATAAAAGGAGAGGCGTACTTGTGTTGTAATTTCTGTATTTGTACATTTAAAAGGCCATAGATAAATTGGCAAAATAGATCATAGACATTTTATGTTCAAATCGGGAGCTTATAAAGAAGGTTGAAAACTTAACTAATTTTAAAAGGAATTATTGTTGATTTTTTAACGAGTTTCTTCTGACCAAAAACAATCTTGTTTATTTACAGTTGACAATCTTCTGAACAGTTTTTGTAAGTTGAAATGTTGCTCGTTCCCTTTAGTTTACTAAAAGCAACAAGTTATATTAATTCCTTTATCTGCGTATTCATGTATGTTTTAAATTGAAACGTCTCAGATATAATTGTTTGATAATTTTGGAACTAAATGATATATTCATGAATTAATTATCATTAACCATAATAATTTATCCCATTTACATATTTGGTCGAAAAGTGTTATTTTGTTAGAAACTTTGTAAAAAGCAAACATGTTGCAAGAAGTAAAATAGATTTATTTCCTGGACATATTTTTACTACACACAAGCCGAACAAAAACGACCCAAAAACACATATGAAATTTTCTATTCCATACCAAAAACAGCTCTGTTTCAGAAATAAAAAGCTCGTTTACGAAAAATATCGCCAATGCATATATCACGCTTCTCCTTCGATACTGGTAGCAAAAGATACCCTACCTGCCTTTCGTACTTCGTAAATTTCACCTGTCCCTGAACAATGGACCAGGTAATAATGTACGGGTCTTAATGACAGGTGTATCTAACGCCTGCTCCTCAATTGTACAGGTAAGAGTCCCAAAGTTGATTTTGATAAATCGTTGTTTCACCATGTTCTTTTCTAAAAGGTATCACGTAGAAAGTGGTATTATTAGTACTCCAAGGGTATAATCTTCAGGCAGTTATGAACAGATTTGATCCGAAGACGATGTCTATTTTTGAGATATTATATTTAATTTCGGACATGGCTTTGTTGTCTCTATGCTTGGCCCGCCAAATATAGAAAATACAAAATTATTCATATTAAGTTTGGTGTTTATGGAAAAAATACGAAGGATTATTATTTTGATGAGGGCATATTAATTTTGATGAAATGTTAAACTAATGCAATACCTTAAGCTCTTTTGATCGCTGTTGAAATTCAATGCAATAAAGAAGTTGATCATCCGTTAAAAAAAATCCTTGTTTTCCTTAGTACTTACCTAGTTTCAATTCCACCTAATAGTCTAATGTTAAATATCGTTATGAAAATCAAAAGTGTCCAAAGAAAATATTACAAAACAAATTTATTCATTTAAGGTTAAAATTTATAACGATCACTTTGGCAACACAGAGCTCCTAGGCGATATTCATTATAATGGAAAACATTTACTATGCAGAAATTCTGCTGTCATTTCTAGTCTAGGTAAACTACGCTTTGGTAAATGCTTAACACCAACCCGTATTTGATTTTGGGCCATTCTAGACAAACAGACAGACAGACAGACATATTCTTTATTTGACTCTCAGCTCCTCATTTCAATAAAACTACATTTAATAGATAATGCATTAGAAATGAAGAGCCCCCTGTAAAGATGAGTTGTGAAAGACTATATAAACAAGTTATCACACTATTAAGAAACTATACAAGATAAAATATGAAACACACGATAAAGACATAATAAAACGTTTTAAATGGAAATACTAAACTAAAATTATATTCTATTATTGAATAAGGGGTCAAATGTTGTTTTAACCGTTCCGCGTTTCGTAGTTCTGAATTTTGGGACGGTACCGTGGTACACTCTCATTAGAAATAGAACGTGGTAGTTTTTCTCGCCCTATGACTGCACATGAAGACGAGATTCACTTCTTAGTTTATTGTCCTTTTTATTCTGATCTTCGGTATAATCTATTTCAAAAGGTTAGTACTCTATATCCAAGTTTTATCCAGTTATCAGATATGGAAAAATCTGAACTCCTGTTGAAAATGGCTAATATTGTCATTCCACTGGCTGCTAAAGTTAGCCGTATGTATTGGTTTAAGCTATCATGTCAATGATCAATAATATCATTTTATCGTAAATCTTTTACATCTATTTTGTATTTTAATTGTATAATATGTAACCTGTATACACATCGTTAAGTGTTTCTCATTGGCCATATTGATGTATATCATTTTATGTTTTAATCTGTCACTATAACTGCATTTGTACATATACGTGACACAAAAATATTTATGTCTAAAATATAGTGCGATGAATAGCTACACAATCATATTTGTTTTGAAATTATTTACAAGATCGCGGTTTTTAACTAACAATTCTTATTGTAAAACACAATGGTTTTAAATCAGATTTACAATAAAATCGTACGTTCTGTTAAAGTATCTGTAATGATTTTATTGTAGAATTAAAATCACATTTACTACAAACGAAGTTATGATTACTACAACGACACATATTCAACAATCCTTTTCATCAATGTCATTTGTCATGAACAAAAATCATATTTTCATTTTTAAAAAACAACAAAAGGTTTATTAACAATTAGATCAACTATAAACTAAATCTATAAAATATTTGCCAGAAATCACATCTTAATCATATTTTACTACACAACAAAGCAAACCTTAAATTAATAATACAGTGTTTTTTTTAAATTGTTCGAACATTATAACGTGATAAATCTTTGTTAATAAGATATGAAAATAATCTCTGTTATTTACAACGTATTTGGTTTATCGCAAGTCTCTGTTTATATCATGGACACCATGCCAGGCTCCTCGTGAAGTGTATAATTATCATGTCAATCGCGGGTCGGTGCGGATCAACACGCCAATTTTATGCGAACGATGAACGTACACGTGCGTCCTTTATGATAACTGCATGTTCATATTGTGAGCTAGAGTAAAAAAAAGGAGCCACGTGTCAATAAGATACTAATACTTACTTATCGTGATTTATGCATTATTCATATAACTATACATACTGTTTAATATTAATTCTACAATAAAATCTTTGGGTGATATTAATAAACAAATGTAAATCAAGAAGTTCAACATTGTGTCGTAATGCCCACTATACAAGCTTTGTTTTTTTCATTTCTGTAAATCTTGAATGGAAAAGGATGGATATTTTTAACTTATATCACTCAAAATGTATTGAAGGTACGATAGTTTTAACTTGAAACAGTTCAAAACGGAACGAACTCTCAATAAACGAACTTTGAAGAACAATAGATTTTCTTTTTTTAATTTTTTTAATTTTCATGATCATTTTTAAAGTCAAATTTTAATATTGCGGAGTGGTATTTATGCTTGTGATAGGAAATTGATTAAATTGTAACTTGAAAATTGCGACTATTTTATTTTATATAACTTACTATGATAATCATGCAATAATTTCCGCATCATTTCTGATCAGTCTTCATTTAAAAACGATCCCCGAAACATAACATACATTAATCAAAGAAAGTTTAATCTTCCGTACTTTAATGTATCAATACGTATGAGCAGAATTTATCAAATTATATAAGAAATTAACATTTTTTTAAAAAGTTTAAATTTTGAGATATTGATGTGTTTTGAATGAATACAAACATCGTTGATGATACGTCGGTGGAATATCTTTTATACGTATGGCATTTTAAGGCTGTGTATCTCACGGTATCTTCGCACCTAGTGTTACCATGACCTGAAATATGAGTTTAATAAGAGATTAAAATGGTGATAATTCAAAATCTTTATTGAATACATGCTCATATCATTCGAAAAAAGAATAACATCTGATTCTTGTTCCGATATTTTCAAATTGATTGTAATGGTAAACCTATCAAATTTTTACAGATTTATCGACTGCAAACACGATTTAGGGAGATAAATCATCAATATATATCGAAAAATATCCAAAACATATTGCCATGATAAAACTTTGGAATGAGCTACTGTCATCTTCTATAATGCGAATATTTTCTCAAAATTTTATTTTGAGACTAACATTTTTATCGAGAAGAGTATTTTCAAAAAATATTTTTATCGTGTTTAATAGAAAAAGAATGTCTAAAATGTCTGAAACGTTTAGATAAATATTGGAATAATTTTTATTATTTAAACTTTTGGGTATTCTTTTATTTCCCCGTTGATATATTTGTTATTTTTGTCATGTCATTTTTGTCTGTCATTTACCACAGGTGAAATCTGCGCCTCAAAAAAATATTTCTATTAGTCAACCTCCAAATGTTCCTCTCCTTATTTTAGGAGATGTGGTTAAGCAAATAGTTTCAATTACTCTTCCCTGGTGCGCACGCATTCATTGTAACCAATCTCGGAGATCCGTTAATACGCCGTACACTTTATTCTTCTTGTAGGGCTAATGCATTTCGAATTTGCTAAAAATTAATTAAAGGAAACAAAAGTCGCTAAGCTCTTGATTGATTTGATCCCTTCACGACATATTTCTACTCTTTAATTTACGCTCCACGGGGCCGCCATTTTGAATCGAAAAAGATGGCGGCCATATTTGTTCTAATAACTTCAATCGCCACTAAGCCTCAACATAATCATCGAGTCATTAGAGTAACGGGATATCCGTATTTGGTTCTACCTCCGTTGAACGCTTAGAACAATTATGGGGATGTTTTCTTTGTCGGAAGGATCACATGGGGTATATTTAGAAAACTTTTAAGCACCATTTCTTGTAGGCTACGCGTGCGCTCTAAGCCTAGCAGTCTATCGGCAATGGAATGGGTTAGCTAAGTATACCTTTGCAGTATTTAATTTAATTACTGCACCATTTGCAAACCAATGATAATTAAAAGTCGTTTTTCTCTGTGGCAGGTTGAGGAATTTTGAAAGATAGTGATCCTTTCTCACGTGCTATAGAAATATCCAACTAACAGCATCAGCTTCAGTATCTTTTCTAAAAATCATCTAATTTCAAGCGAAAACTTATATAGTTTAGATAACAGCCAGACGTGAAGTACTGTGTATATAAATAAGTAGATAAAATGTTAGTGGTTTTATAAATAAATGGAACAGGTTAGCTCGGGAAATACTGATATTAAGCACTCGTGTCGTAAACATAGTATGTCATGGGCACTCATATAATATCATCTACACTATAACATAATTGACAATTATTGGAGTTTACTTTAGCATTTACACTTGATTTTCATATTCTACTTAATCATTGTTTTAACAACAAGCACAAGCTCTTATTAAAAAAACATACAAATTTATGAAACATACTCTGTGTCACTCTTAAATGCGTCGTTTGAAAAGGTTGCGTTTATCATGGCAGCTCAAATCGAGGTTTAATTTGAAGTACAATATATATTAACGAGTATTCTAGTGCCATTGTATATTATAGATTTAATTTTTTTATTCCATAAAAATCTCATCTTTGCAACATAAACGTCAAGAAAATGAATATAAATATGAATTCGAAAACTTATTTTGACTGTCTAATCTCCAGAAATGAACTGAACTTTTCTTTAGGCTGAAAAGTTCAACATAAGGGAACTTAACATTTCTTTACATTTAAAAAACACCAAAAATAAAGTAAATATATAATTAGTGGAATTATAAAATATTTATTACGGTTACCTCTTATTTGTGCTAAAAACTAATTATCCCAAAAAATAAAAACTCGACAATGATGCATAATAAAAAGGTTTCCACTAAGACGAGTTATTGCTGGCATTATTGACAAGACAAGTGTAATAAAATGCGTGAATGACATCGCAGGGAACGACAAAACTCGTCTCATCTGTCGACTTGGGAATAGCCACAGCAAGGTTTTTAATTAGCAAGTTAAATTGAGGTCATTAGAGACTTAATTAGCGGCTAATCACTTGTCATTAGACTGCCCTCTCATTGACGGTCACCCCTCGAGACTACATTTCAAGACGTCCTTTCTTCCGGACACCCCTTATTAAAAATAAGATCGTCCAACCGGAATCCGTTTGTCGTAAAAACCCTTTGTCTTTTCGTCACTATCTTCCGCTTGTTACGTCCGGAAGTTTATGCCGAAGACACACTATCCTCAGCGGATTTGTATAATTGTAAGCATATGGTTGCAGTATGATCACAATGCGACTCTTTTTTCTTTCATGGGAGGTTGCACGTGCTCAGCCTCGTTTTCGTATACGCCCAGGGCGAAAAATGTCATTTCGTTAAAGTGACACAGAGTATGTTTCATACATTTTTATGTTACTTGTATAAGAGCCAAAATACAATATGTCGTGAGTCTAGTTCAAATCGCATCCCTAAACTTGCTTAGTTATCTCTACAATGCTAATATGATGATATTTTCTATCTTTCAAAGATAATCTTAAAACAACCATATAAATGTTAAAGTCATAGTCTCATTTTTGTAAGGCAACTAAACTGAACTAATTATTCTTCACGAACAAAATCTTATCACTAACAAATATTTCCTGTCGCATTTGCAAAGATTTTCATTTTTATGCCCGTTTTACAGTTTTGGATGAAGCAGCTTATTGGCCTATGCCGTTTCAGACCGATGAGGTACCGAATCAAGCGCAATCCCATCGCGAGAAATCTAGCACCGATACTTATGACAGACGCATTCTTCACTGAGTTTACCACCTTTTTGTTATTTCTGTATTTGAAAAAGCGTAAGCTATTAGCTATTTTCATTGGATATTCAGCTGGGAAATTTTATGTGTTCTTCGTCACGGCCTTAGTGAAATGACGTGGTAAGGACTAACGCTCGCAAAAAACATAATATTCGGGTAGGGTAGGGTAGTTTGAACTTCATTATTGAGGGTTAGAATGCCTGCAGAGTAGTGAAAATTGTTGCAAACGTCAGGGGAAAGATTTCTGTGAGTGGTGAACTATTTGTTCGGCATTTATTACAATTTGCCTTGCAATGAGACTATGACTTTAAGAGGTCGAAATTATGGTTCCCATTTACATAGACATTAGTTAATGTCCTTCTAAACACTACCAAATCATATTTGTCTTTGTGTCTGTTGTGAATAAGTTTAAAACATTACGTTTGAGACATTTGCGCGCGCCATTGTCCGGTTTTCGATCACAAATCACGACCTTAACCTGTTTATTGACACGATATTGTACTGAAAAGCCTTAAGATGGTGTTTTTCAGAAACTACAACTACTTCTCGATATAATAACACCATTTATAAAGTTTGACATATTTACCTCAAAAAACATACTCTATGCCCTTTAAGTATGAAAAACAATTATGTAATATAAAATTGAGCGAGGGTATCATACAAAGACGAAAATTTACAAATTGTATCTTGGATCCTAATCCAAAAAATGTATCTTGGTGCTTGAAATTACAGCAAAACTATAATTTAAAATTTACTAAATCAATATATGTTTATTTCGAAAATATCAAGAATTTCATATACATTGAAGGGGATGAGTATGTTCTTCTTTAAAAAAAAAGTGCTGAAACAACAAAGGGTAAATGATTAACATTATTGCTTTGCGACAGATTTCCATGTGAAGAAAACATCGTACAATACACAACGATTAGTTACTGTTAAAACAGGCTGCGTGGAATTACGGATTATCTGTCCCAAGTTTATTATTTTTGATTTGTAAAGTTTGCAAATGTTCGCCAAACGTGGATCAAGATGGTAAAAGTCGGTGTTGACAAAATGTTAAAAGTCGGTGTGCACAAATGGTAAAAGTCGGTGTGCAGAAGATGGTAAAAAATTGAATGTTAAAAAACGACTAAATCCTATCGACAGGGAAAAAGTCATGTTCATTGATGTCAATAAAATAAATTCGGGTACCATATCCGGTTTCAAAAAGATATAAACGAATTGTTTAATTTATCAGAATTTACAGAATTTGTAGAGCAAATGTCACAAATTTTTTCACATGACTGAATTCGAATCTTGAATATACCATACACTGAAGTGACCATACTGGGCGTCTACTAAAGGCCGGGAGGGTCAAGAATAGTTGAGAAAGTAAGCGCCGGACATTAAATAATCGCCGGGTCTAAAATATTTGATACATACTCCCATGGTAAACATTATAAATTATGTAAAAAAAAATATTGTTCTATTAAAAGAAAAAGCACCGGGTCTCCAAAAGGTCAAGAGGCACTGGAAATAATTATTAAGAGGAAATACGGTAATTATTATTTTTAAGGTACATGCATAAAGGTTTTAGACATGTGAGAATAAAACGTTAAAGGAATTATTAGTATGGAATAAATTATGTTGGAAGAGCTTGAAATTTACTGATTAACTGACGTTGTTATTGCTTTTATATTACTTAATTTAGTCTGTGGGGATTTATCATGAAATAAAGTCGGAGAGTACAGCTTGAAAATAGAGGAGTTTTGAACAAAAAGATTCAGGGTGACATATTGTGGGCTTGAGGGAGTTGGTTTGAGAGACTACCGAGAGATCATAATAATGATTTCATCCCAAAACTGTTGTTTTTTTATTTCGTACCCTGAGAAGTTTGAGTTCTGGGATCGAAGAGTTTTAACAGGATAGAGTCTTCTGGTATCTTCGAATGTCGCTAAATTATTTTGACAGTTTTATGTCGAACAGAGCACTTTTAACTTGATTCTTACTTAAATTTGGAAGCCGGCTCAGATCCATCAAAGTACTATTGCACGCTTTTACGGTTTAAATTAGGTATTTTAAGGTTAACGAGGACTTATGCATTCACTTAAACTTTCTATCGATGCAATTAGATGCTTAACACTCTTTACAATTGACCTGCAATCAAAAATGAAAACGTTATGACAGCCGCTGTCGGCTTGGACATATAAAAAACCTATGGTTTGCTGTGCACAAAACGGATAAATTATGGACTGTTGAAAACGGCCGAACTAGTATTGTGTGCAGCTATTGAGTTTACTTAAACTCTTAAATGAGAACAGAGAATGAAATATGTTTTAGCATTGTTATTATATTGACCAAAGCGACTGCCGTTTCCGCTTTTCTAGTTAAAAGAAAGATTTTAATATTTACGACATCGTAGTTCGTGCGGATTTAATGTAACGTTGCATTAAATACTTCCGGTCTTTAAAAATCAATGTTACTACCTGAATACGTAAATATTTGTTAAATAACTTACGAGGTAGATTACTTGAGTGAGGATCGTGAGTAATATGTAGTAAATAATGACCCGGTGCCGAGCGGTTATGGCAAATAAACTCGCGAGGGCGTAGCCCTAGCCGAGTTTATTGCCATAACGCGAGGCAATCGGGTCATTGTTTGGCTTACACTCCCGCGGAACACTCCCAACATAATTTTAAACTAAATTATTTATATTTAATGAATTTAAGAACGTGATTCTTTTACACATTGCGGGTTCATGTTTTCTGACCGAACGAGCCCAATAGAATATTTACAAAATACGCCTGATTTAGATTTTAAAGCTAAAAACTAGATCCTTTACATGAGAAATATACAAAACTTATATTACCTTTAAGTATATACAGGGGGAAATCAGTGTAGATATGACACAACAAAAAGTATCTCAGCTGACAAAGATCCTCGTCAGCTCAAGTGGTAGAGGCGTTGCTAGTCAACGGAGAGATCCTGGGTTCGATATCCACTTACGCTCTATAGAAATCTTATATTTCTAGCTTCTTGAATTTTCAAAATTTTACAAGTTCATTTGTTTGTTCACATTGAACATTTCATAACCAAATCAGGGGTTTACTAACTGAAATGTTGTTTTTTAAAAACAAGTTAAACACCACCTCATCTACTCACTCATAACCGACCATGGTAGTTATGAGATAACCAACCTGCGCACATAGTGGTTATGGCATATAACCTTCAAATAAACAAAGGAAATAACTTCCCAAGGGGTGTAACGAAAATAAACTGTATCTGTGCATTCGTTGTGTTTACGAAATATTGGTGTGCACTAGTGCGTTTAAAGTTATGTGACAAGATTTAGGAGTTCTTGTCACTATTCTACGAGGTATTCTAAACAAATATTACTTTACTGGACCAGTACTGGCTTTGTGCTAGCTATAAGGCAAATAAGGCATACTGGCTAACGGTGTAGAACCAGGAGCGGGAGACCGGGGTAGTTTGGGACATAGGGTATCATGATGGGAACTCTCAAGAACAAAAGGTATCAACTAGGTTCTGTTAATGATCTTTACACCAGATCAAAATTACTAAGATGCTGAAATACCCCGCTCGAATGGTGCCTTTAAATGCTTGGCACACAAAAGGAAATGCAACACTTCCAACTCGACAGATCATCCGTAGTTATAGAGGAAATAATCGAGTATAAAGGAAAAACCACTGGCGTTTTTTTTCGTGTGAACACCTTGAATCATTCGAGGCAGGGAAATGAATTTTCAAACAGGAAGTGTGGAAAATCCTATACAGAAAACTGTGACGTCACGGATTGTGGGTTCGTTTTTGGATAAGGCAAGTTTTGGAGGGTGGTGTACTTTGAAATTAAAATTTAATACTTTCTCGCTGATTATAAATTCTGTTTTTGGTCTAAAAAAATTGTTGAAAGATTTTTCAACCGAACTGTATTGTTGGATGTGCGATATATGAAAAGGGAGTTTTTAGGAATGCAGAATTGAAAATGCATCTTTAAACGATAAAAGTACGTTCGTTTTAACACTGCTTCTTTTAAATTACGGACATTGTCTTGCACTCGGAAATTTTTTTAAATCTATTTTCATGAAAAACTTAATTTCTCTTTATTTTTAAAATCGGGCTACTGCCACTTTAAGGTTTGAGAAATGACCCGAGTAATCTATATGTAAGTTTGGTGTGAGCAAAAAGGATAGAAATCATGTCAGTTTGTAGATAGGGATATAATTTTACCAAAAATTAAGACGAACTTTAATAAAGTTGAATGAATTATTTTCAAAATTGAATACATTATTTTCTTAATGAAGTCACTTTTTAATACATTTACCGGTTAGTCAGATTTGGATCCGTTTACCGGGTTCAGTAATGTCATTAATGATCTCATACTAACATCGTTAAGTGGCACGTTCGGGGAAGTAAGATACCTGCAAAGCCAAATAGGCTGCAAATAAGTATTTTATGAGCGCTTCTCGAGGTTTATAAAATTTCTCTTTCAATTTCTTTTAAAAAAGCAGTTGATAAAATGTATTACTCTCCGTGTATTTATAACACCAATAATTGTATGCCGTTCTCGAGGTATATGGGGCCTGAAGAACCATCTTTGAAGCACTGTCGTTTGAGGGATGTCACAAATACAACGTTACACAAGACGTTTTACCCGAGTGAGAAGCACACGACGTTTTTATCCTGCTGTTTGTTTCATGCATTCCGATGTTTGAAGTAAGACTCCATATTTGCCATTATTGATAAGTTTGGTGATTTACCGACCTCTTGAATTTCGAATGTCATTTAGAAATAGACCAGTTCGGCCATTTCCGATTTCAACAATAATTAACAAGGTGAGATGTTACGATAAGCAACATACTTAAAGAAGTATGCCGGTCTAATCATATTTGTTTCTCTTCACGGTCGCAAAAAACTCATGAACAATTTATAAATAGCATGTTTTTTGTCTTACTTAATTCCCCCCAACAAAATAGCTTTTTCAGGGGGTTCAACATCTCCTATTATCTTCTGGCGAGAGGTGGAAGCTCAGTGAGGGGGCATGATCCGAAGGGCGTTGAAATTGTAAAAATACATTCAATGAAAGGTGAAATCCAATGATAAAAATAAAAGAAAATACAAAACTTTGCAAACGAAGGACCTGCAAAAACCATGAATAAATCTCACTGAAATAAGATCAACCATTTGATCGCATTTCGTTTTAGTACACAACTAATTTTTTTTTTATCAATGTTGGATAGCAAGCGATTACTACGAAAACAAACGGGAGTGTGTCAAGCAGAAAATTCGATCTTAATTTTATAAGAATGACCTTGAATTGACCAGTGATGGAGACTGTCAACTGATCAACTGTGGTGGCTACCAGAAATAACTTCAGGAATTTAAAAGGGTGTTGCTTAAATTACATAGAAAAACTGGTAATGGTTACCTGTTAGACATTTGGGAATTGAAAGATGATTTTGAAAGGTATGTATTAATAACAAATTAAATTTCATGAATATTTTTTATGAGAGTCAATTATGCTGTCCTCAACTTTTCAAAGTTCACTTTAGTGAACCGATAACAAAAATATCTAACACATTTTTATAGAAAGCTTTATTTATGCATATTTACATTATGAGAGGATGAACAAATTAATGATGAAAAATGTGATGTTGATATCTTGTCTGAAGTTACAACATAATTCAATGAAACATATGAACAAATGTATCAAAAGCAGAAACTCAATATCCTTGTAATTAGATAAGGGAGCTGATACCTGTATTTGGTGTGTTTCTTATCCGAGCATTTCTCACAGTGGTGCCAAGCAGTCCGATATAAAACAACAAAGTGCCTAGGAATGAAAGTTCAAAACATCGAGTCTACCGACATACAAACTTAAAACTTATTCTAACAGGGGGTTTCCTCGCAATTAGGTCTGACTACAGCCCTGTTATACCCATGTTCTGATGTAAGCTCAGTTTACAATTCACAAAGACTCTTGCAGAAACCTTCCCTGACAGAAACTAGGGGCAAGTAAGTCCTGTGAACCCTTCATCAGACTGAGGTGTCAGATTGACCTTTCTGTGACCTTCACCTTCCAAATATCAAAGCATGATGATGTCGAATGCCATCCTTGTCACTGATTGGCTGGAGAGCAAAGCTCATCTAACACAACCTCTTTTTAGTAGTTCTCGGATCAGAAACGCGGCGATGTACATGTGATAGGTTTGAACTGATTTTAATGAGATTGAAAAGAAAGAGTAAATAAATAAATTCAATTTCATCTTTTCTACCATTTTCAAACATTATACATCTATAGAACAAAGTTCTTTGCATAAAGCAAACCTTAAGTAATGTTGATAATATATATATATTCAAGAACATTCCTGGCATATACTTCATTTAAAAGTAACTAATGCTATTTGTTATTCATTGCCATTAATACTTATCAAACATTTTCCCTAAAAAAATGAAAAAATACCCTTGTGTCTAACCATCTAAAATATAAAATCGATGTTGGAAAACTGCTAAGTTCTTCATAGTTCTACGAGTCAAAAATGTTCTTATTATCAAAAAAACATTCTTTTTTTTTAAACAGAAAAATCGATAAAGGTTGAATTTCCTTAGAATAAATTATTCATCATAACTTTAAATAAGTTGTACTTAAAACCATTAAACTTTGTAAATTCTTGTTTCAAATTTAACAAAATAGAAATTTATTAACAAACTAAAATTGAAAGGTGCATCCATTACAAATGTGACTTTATACAGAAAAAGTTACAATTACTCCAAAAAACGAAAGTTACATTAACAATCATTTTATGGACAATCTAGTTCATTCTTTTTTAATCAGGTCAGAATTACAAATATTAAATTCGAGAAATAACTCACTCCTAAAAAAAATAACTCAAAATTATACCAAAGAAACATTCCTAAATTTTAATAATTCCCTTCATAATTCCCTTCATATGGGTGAACATTTGTAATTATAAATAATTGTTTAATGTTATTTATTACATATAATGTAACATGGTAAAAGAATAAAGCCATAATGTGCTTTTCGATAAATTCATAAATTTACACAAATGGAAGTTTTCATTTTAATTTATTACAAACCCTGCGACTTTCCTATTATCACTAAGTATATTGACAAATAGTTCCATATAAGAGAAAGGGAAAAAAAGGAAAGTAATAAATGTAGCTGGTCAAAATATTGGAATGAGAAATGTAAATTTCATGAAATTCAGATCTCCTTTATTCATGTCGTCAATTGCATAACCATATACATTATGTACACTGTCAACATATGTACAATAAAATACTTATCTATATACACACATCCAAGTCAACAAATAACACAATCTTGCAATTTAATTTCAATATCAAGCATACAGCTTTCACCATGATGAAATGTGATTTCTCTCATACATTTATTTCTTCAAGTTTTCGTTGCATCTATGTAGTAATATATATCCTCTAAAATCTTATTTTTGTCGATAGTTATATCACCATTCAAACATCTGCATAATCATGGAAGGAACTTTTCATAGACTAAAGTTCAAAAAATAGAAATTGCTGTAAAAATGAATATTGAAATAACAAATAGTACAGCTATGATCTCTGTATAATTGATATGGTTTTAGATTATGTGACATTTGGATTCTATCCCTCCCAACCCTCCTTCCCCCCAGTCTAGTCCCCACTAAACTGAAGTGTTCCTAGGTTTTCAAAATATATGAAAGTTCCTCCCATGAAGTCTCAGAAGTTGAATTATATCATAACCTTTCAAACACACATGATAATAATGAATGTTCAGGACTCTGATGAGAAATGAAGAAGGGGAAATGATATAAGTAATATACATGTTCAATATACACCCTTTAACAATCTCCGACATGAGATCAGGAATGGAATTCACAAATATATAAAAACTGTACAAGCACTTTAAGCTGCCTCGTGTGTCGGGAGGTCTCTTGTCCACTTGTCGGTCAAGTAATGTTTGACCAATTGTGTCCGTCAAACTATATTCAGTATAGTTTTGAAATTGGATTTTGTGTCAGGGAAGTTATTTGTTCTTGTCAACTTGTCTTGTCAAGCAATATATATATATAATATATATATCTTTTCATTACTTACTTTTACTTAGCTTAGCATTGTAGCTAAATTCTGTTCGGTATACAAAGATGGTACATAAAATGCTAATTTCAAGAAGCATTTCATACTGTCGGCTGGTCAAGCAATATACATATTTAATATATGCTTGACCATTTGTGTTGAGTACTGTTGGTCAAGTTTCTGTTGCACACAAAACGGTAGCTAAAGTTTGTGTCCGTCATTACATACAAAGGTACTTGGCAAATTAAGTTCTGATCAAGAAATATTATAAGTAGATGTTTGACCACTTTTTTTTTATCATATAGTTTCATTCAGTGAAGAAGTTAAATTGAGGCTTCCGTTTGTCAAACTGTAATCAAGATATTTGACAAATATATAATATTCGTCAATGATAATTATAAGGTGAAAGTTATCACTATTGCCCTGTTGGTCAAGTAATGGTCAAGGAGACTGATCAAACAGTTATCTTTGTCAAGCTTTCAAGGGAACATGTTTGACTAAATTCAGAGTAGTCTTCTAAATCTTGTTGGATGTTGGTCAAGGAATATCTTTAATGCTTGACCAGCTGTCAAATTGGTCAAGCAAGGAGGGAAGGTGATTGACCACCGCTGACTCAATGCTATGGCTCTTTAAGCTGTGTTGGTCTTTGTTTCGTTGTGTCGGTCAAGCTATATTGAGAATATAGCGTAAAACTAGTCACATCTGTACTTAGACCAGATGGCCAACTCCATTGTATCAAAATAAAGAAATTGAACCTCAAAGTTGATGACGTAATCAGTGGTCAAGTTTGACCAATAGCGTTTTGTCAAGAGGTACAAATATGCAATGGGTGGCTGTCCTTGAATGATTCCCAATGACAAAGTAGATTTACACTTGAGGCATGATCACCTTTGAGTATAGGGAGCCACTGACGACATTTTCTAGTCACTTATCACAGTGGAAACCTATAAAGAAACAGCCTCTATTGTAATAATTTTAGCGTTTTCTGCTCTCCAAAGTTTAAAGAAAGTTTTGGTTTGAATTTTACCCTTAAGATACACAAAAAAAGGTATTTTATAAAATAACTCTCCTATACTCTGCATAGAAGATATCTTAAAAACTTTGAGCCAAAATTTGAACAACAGAACTGAGACATATATAAGGTGTAATCTTCTCAGTGATACACCTTATCAACACATCGTTTGAGTTTTCTGGTCCACACGTTTAACTCCCAAGGGCCGAAGATTTTCCCGAACTCTCTGTAACTTTTTCTCCGCAGATTCTCCTACCAGTCGGTTCAATTCCCCCGCGTTGTAACCGAGGAGCATTTTGAGGTCGCACACAAACTTGTACACAAACCTCTTTCCATGCACCTGGAACAAGTCGTCAAAGATTAGAATTACTTGGTGCCAATGAGAGGCCTGGCATGACTACTTCTAATCTGGTAAGGGCCCTCGAATTCAGTGTTCAAATAGTTACATACCTTGCCGACAAGCAGGGCTTGTGGTTTTAGAATTATTCAGCCCTCCTAAACATTTCTGCAATGTCATGTAATGTGTTGACAATTGGTGTACTTAAAATTGTACAAGCCAGGTAGGCTGACCTCTTTTCAGCATATATACCTTCTTTAACACGTGAAACAAGCAGACAGAATGGGCTATATCCCCTGCCTAGTAGTACAAGGGTGAAATATATTGAAAAACAGCTCAGACACTGTATTCTTTAGAAAACTCTAACAACTTATATTCTTATCTGTAAGTTTCCTGAGCAGATCATTGGTAATAAATTCATTCCTCAGAATATGATTCTTTAACTACTTAGTTTCATATTACTACCTGTTCAAGTTTTAAAGTTGGTATCGATAAGTTGGAATCAATAATTTTAAGTTTAATCTCCATGGAAATGGCAAAAAATAAATGTAGGAAGAAAATAAAAATCCCAAACGGCACCATTTCACAAGATGATTATTCCATATACCAAGTTTCAATGCACTTGGCCTTGTAGTTTTTAAGTTCTGGTCCAGACACAAAATTCGATGTTGCATTTCCATGGAAACGGCCAAAAATAAATGTAGGAAGAAAATGACAACTCCAAAAGACACTACTTCACATGAGGATGATTGAGCTAGGCCTTACAATTTTCTGGACCGGAAAACTTTTCTTGGGGAATAAAAATTGTTTAGTACCAACCTAGCAATATCGGAGACAATTTGACTGACTTTAGCATACATGGGCCCAGCATAGTGTGACCACAAGAAGAAGTGAGATTTAGTAGTTATGGTTTATATGTTCTTGAGCCTGCGAAACATTGCAGACCTTAGCATGTAAGCCTCACCTTAGCAATCATGTCTCCATCATAGTAATATCTCAAGGCACGACTGAGTTTCTCATAGTTCATGGTTGGTTTATTTTTCCTCTGTCCCCAGAGCTGAGCGACCATCTCGGGGTTGTTGAGTTTGAACTCCCCCTCGTCTCCCACCCACTGGATGATCTCGCGGCAGTCCTTGTCCGTCAGGAGCTCCAGGAGGAACTGCCACAGCTGGATCTGTCCATTGTTACCTGGAGCAGACAGGAGTGACGGAATAACGAGCGATAACTCTTGGAAAGGGAGTGTTAACGATTTCAGTTATTAGTGAAAATCTTAGTGAGAATTTTACTGAACTTATGACTGAACAGTCAAATCATACCTGTTCTGTTCCCTGGAGATAATCGCTCCTCCCCAGTTATTCTGGGAGATCTTGGCCGAGATGATTTTGACATTGTCCTTACCCGACCTGCAAAAGAATTTTTAAATTTGACATGAACTGAGAGCATATTCATTTTGCCCCAAACAGGATGGTTCTCATTCTCTCCAAACAGAGGTAGCTCTGTCATAAATCCTGTACAACCTCTGTCTTAATATGAGGGTTTCTTGGGCTGGAAATGGAGAATGCTGATTGGATGCAATCAAAGTAACTTGTGCAATCAGCGACGCCTTTTCAAAATTTATCATTCAAATAGCCTAGATTATTTCTGTAAGCTTTCCAAAAGGTAAACTTTATTGTAATATGCACCTTGCACTTTGAGTCATCTTTACGCCTCATTTAGCGACTGCATCATTGCATAGGCCTATGTGCCAACAAATATGTTATTCATGCATTCAGTGTTTTCATTGGCTGAAATATTGCCTGGTAGTTTAAGTTGCAATATTGAGCCGGCAGGGGAAACTGACGGAAGTCCACAAACCTTTATATTAAGACAGAGGTTGTATAGGAATTTATGACGGAGGTACCTCCGTGGGAAGAGAATGGATGTTACTTTCACCAAGTGAAATTTGATTCTACAAAGTGAAATGAAATTCTATATGATGTCAAATATGATGCAATAGTTGTCCAAAGTTGCGGGGGATAATAAGGGAGGCCTTCTGGATGCTTCTTTACTGCTACACTTATCCTCTGTGCAATTTGAATCTATAGTTCACTTGCTTAGATATAAGTGATATGTGATGAGAAATGTTGAACATCCTTTAATATTTACCGTCAGTGTCCGAAGTGGAAACAGTGATGGTGGTGATGGCGTGTGGAGTTGGTTGTTGCATCACAGCTGAAAGATCATTACTTGAATTGTAAATCAATATCCGATATGAAAATAGGAAAAGTTTGGTTTATAGTGGTGGGCAAAATAATAATATAAAAAGCGTTTTATTTTTCATCCGAAATTCATCAATCTTGTTGAACATCAAGGTTTACTTTTTGATATTTTGATAATCGTTTGTATAAATGAAAGCCTCAAGAATGAAAGTTTGTTACAGATGTGCTTTTAAAAGTTAAATCTGAAATTCGTTTTGATCTTTTATTGAGTTGATAATAAACAGAAAACAAAGTCACCTACCAACAAATTTACATTTGCGTAGAAGTTCAAGATGTGTCCAGAATATATCGCCCGGGTCCTGAGGTATGAATTGTATGAATTCTGGGTGCGTCAGTTCAGTTAGTTGTTTGCCGCTCAGGCGGAAGTTGTCAATGTCCACTCCAGCGAGTCCAAATTCTTTCACAGCCCACTGAATCCAGTGTCGAACATGAACCTCGCTCCACTGTACAGGATCTGGCATCACAAAGATATACAGTTAATTATAATAGAAGATGTTTCAAGTTTTTGAACAAGCTTTCATATCAAGTTGACACTCTTTTCTTCCATATGAATTAAGGGTGCAACGATACACCGATACACCGGTGCATCGCGATTTTTGACATACGATACGTTACGTGATACAAATGTAATGAAATTTAATCCTTTTCAAACATATCAATCTTCACATTTCCCCAGTAGATTAATCGTTTGGTTTGTGTTAAGCTCGTAACTTGCCTTAAATGCTTAAAAATTTCTCTACAATGCAATATGAGATCGTCGTTATTAAACAAACTGTTGTAATTGCTCAAATGTTTTCACTTTTTGTTCTGTGATCGTCAATGAATATTTTTTCGAAAAATTTCAAATACAAAGCGTATATAATGTAAATTCTAACCAAAATAAATAAACATTAATCCTAATTGTACTAGATATAATTAAGACAATCAAACTTTATTTATTTTTTAAAAATAATTTCATAATATTATAAATGATAACGTGTTCTGAGACTCAAAACACTTCACACAAACACAGCTTTCTTGGAAAACGATCTAAAGCGAAAGTACATTGTTATGCTGTTTACTCATTGGTTGAAAGTTAAGCGAATGGCCAATCAGATCAATTCGCTTGATCGGTAAGGCCCAGTTCGATTTCAATGTTAGCCTTCTTCATTCTTAGTTGACAAAGACGATATACCATCTCATCCTTTTTTGACAGTTTTCCCCGTCATCGTATTCCACTGGAAAAACAAATGTTTGCCAAACGGAAGATTTAAGTGAAGAAGGGACTTTTTCAACTTCAAGTTTGATATTGTCGCCATCTAAACTCATTCGGCCATCGTTTGATAGCATCATCTAGCCTATACAGGAAGTTTCAAAACAGCTTTAGAATGGCCGGAATATCTGGCATGATCATTGATCACTTGAATTTTTTAATGATGTTTCAACTTAGAATTTAATTATTATTTATTTTTATCAACTGATATAAAACCACAATTAATAAAATCCCTCGAAAAATATGTTATAGACACTTTTGTTTTCTTGAAAGTTTAAACAATTGAAACCGATTATCTGTTTAACCTGAATTTCTATGTATTTGTCAGTTGTCACAAATGTTAGACACTCCTCCAATGTAAAGTGTAGATCATCGATTTTGTGTTCAAATTGATTCTTTTCAAACAGAAGGTATTTGACCATTTTTTTCATATAATTTTCTTGTGTGATTTTTATTTTGTGTATCGCGATACGTATCGTATCGTGGCTGCTGTATCGAGATACGTATCGTATCGTGACCTACCTGCATGGTTGCACCCCTAAATTATGAATGTCTCCTTCCTTCTCTCAAAGCTTCAACCAGCACAGTTTTCCGCATAATGTTTGTATACAATCAATCCAGTAAAGAAATATTCTAAAATCAACCCTGTTTCCTTACAAAATTTTGCCTTCCCCAGAGTAACAATTAGGTTAGTAGTTTCTTCACCACGGCCAATTGAAGCAAAATATAGGAGAATCCACCAAAAATTGTTAATGCCTTTCATCACCAAATGGTAAAAACAAAGGAAGATTACGTTGGAAAAAATTTAAAATTGGTTTACTGCACCAGCCTCCGAACATGCAATGCATCAAAAAGTGCACTCGAACCTTCAGATAAAGCTTTTACCCAAGAGACAATATATTGAAATTTTAATCGCCAAAACAGGGTTAATTTTAAGTGGCACTCATGAGTGACTCACCAAACGGTATCTTCAAGCGTTCCTGTTCTCTTCGGAAATTCTGGTCGACAATCCATCTCGTAACATTTTCTGATTCTTCTGGGAGGGGGATCACCACCTTTGTGTTGCCTTGACCTGTTTGCTGTGTAGTCTGGGTAACTGTGGAGGAAAAGAAACATTCGATAAATTTAATCAAAGGCAGACACTTGTGAAAGAATGCTATTTCATCATGGCATCTTGGTTATTATCAAGAAAAGCATCCTTGGCACGCAGGGCTTAATGTTAGGTTGCTCTTCCCAAATCACCCCCAAGATGTTTTTTCAGAAATGTTTGTACTCAAATCATCCCCCTTTTAGTCTTGTTTTGAAACATTAACCCACTGAAATGGCTTGATACGATAAAAAGGAAATGAGTGCTTTGAAACACTGAGCTTAAAACTGTCATTTACAGTGACCGGTAAGAGACTTGTGAATTTGAAATTTCAAAGGTAACACTCTCATTATTGGCTGTGAACCATGAAGTGCGAGCTAAGAGATGGAATTGCAGTTGCCAATTTTCTTAACTGTCCCATCGCTTTATAAAGAGAGATAATTCAGTGACTGGTTTCGGACTTTTACATGTCTTTGCTATTTTCACTTTCCATGTTAACACTATGTGTTAAAACTTTCAGTTAAATCAAATTTTTTTGGTTACATTTTTTCTGCAATTTTACACGGAAATTGTTCATTTTAAAACCTCCAATTTATTGGATATTTTCAGATGAGTGTACAGGTACGTATCGTGTTGTTTCTGTATTGCAATAAACCGGTATACCGATAATGCGGCACATCCTTAGTCGGCACCTCCCCTTTTCCCTGATAATCTTGAAAAAAAAAAAACTATTGACCTGGAATGCTGTAAATGTGCAAATGGATACATAATCTAAACAAATTGAAATGTATCACGACAGTTAAGATATAATATTATTTACTATCAAATTTCATATTTTTTTCTAGCCCAAATCAAAATTTATCACCTGTTTCTGTGACTGGTGCTTCAATTTCATCTGCTGTTTTCAGGATGTCCAATATATTTATCTTTGGTTTCACTCCTGAAAGAGAAACAACATTTCTAGATAAAACATTCCGGTACAAAAAAATCAACCCTTTCAATGATCTCATATGATTAAAGATAATTACATAACTTTTAACATCACTGAAATGAATTTTTTTGTGTGGACTATGTCTGATTTCATGCATTTTCATTGAAAAATACTGAAAAGATATTATTTGAAAAACTGTGAACAAAGTATTCTTTGACAAACCGTGAACAAAGTATTCTCTGACCGGTGGTCAGTACCCAATCTACCTGTACCTGGCTGCGATTTGACCTCCAGGTTGATCTGGACCATGCCATCACCCTGCACACACTGGTCAACCAGGCTCTTATTGGCATCCAGCTGAAATATACATCGTCTATGGCTATCAGAGTTGGGTAAGATATTGGATAATTAATATCTAAATTTAACGCTGACACAAACAAATGGTAGGATTATAATATCATTAAACCTAAACGTGGGGGTCTCGTAATAATATGAATTATGTTATTGTAAATAAGGGTCAGTACTATCTATATTTTGCCATGTGATTACACCAAATCAAGTAGACAGAGTCCCGTCTTGCAATATATGGCAAGTTAAAAGCATTGGCAAATTGTAACAAGACTATCAACGCCGTCGGTTTTAAACTAAATTTGCGGGTGTTGAATAACAATGAATCCCGGAAATTTTACATACGCAACTATTTATCTTCTAATTAGTATTATCCAGAAGACACCATTAAACTACCGATAGTTTACAGCATTGTCGCTCCATCGATTATGCATTCACATTTATTTGACAGATTACTATTGCAAAGCTGACGTATTGATTCAGCCAATCATAAGACAATGTGCCCTAATGAGAAAATGTTGACCGAGACGGTGCACCTACCTGTATGCTGTCCTGTAGATAAAACTGGTGCTCCCCAAGAGAACACTGCAGCCGCACCTCGAGGAGTCGCTTGAGAGTCTGCAGGGGCTCGGCTATGTCCATGTGCTGGATGATGAGGTTCTGATACTGGGGCGGAGGCTGCTGGGGTTGCAGGATTTCCTCCTCGTACACAACACTGGGAAGAGATACAACTTCATTTTAGCCTTGGACTAGTTCCATATGATTTGGGCAAGATGTTCTAGTCAAACAATGCATCAGTTCCAAATTTTACAAATCTCATCAAGTGCTAAGGGCATGCTTAACCAATACGTTTGACATGGGTTCCGATCACCTTAGCCTAAGTGAGCTACGTGAAAGTCGGCCCAGATTTCTATCTCAATACTTAGCTCAGCACATAAACTATATAATCCAGACTTGTTATATAGATTTATATAAATAAATGGTCCATGCATTTCTTCTTATCCATCATCAATTATGTTATAGAAGTGATAACTGGACTGGAAAATAGCCATTACCTAACAAATTGCAACTGTCATTGGATACATCGTTTTCACAAGATGTTTCTGTTATATTATCAAACCATAGTCGAGTTTTAAAACATTTAACTTTAAATTGTTGGTACATCTAGAATAATTGAAAGAGTGCTGGTATTTGATTTATCTAATGTTCATTTTTCATTCATGTAACACTTGTATTTCTGTTTTTATATGATATTTTCATTTAAACATATCTGCAATCAATATTAGTTATGACATAACTATGAAGTAACACAGGGAAAAGGATTGTTGGGTTCAGCCAGATTTTTTAGGAGAGTTCTTGGTTCAGATTTCGGGACCCATGTGACAGTAGCCATAGCAACGTACCCCTCATCTATGCAGACCTCTTCCTCGTCCCCCTCGGTACGAGCCCGTTTCTCCTCCTGTACCTGTATTTCCACCGTCCCGTCCTCCCCTAGCACCGCTACCGGCGACCCAGCACGCTTCATTCTGTGAACATAGAACATTATGAAAAAAGGTGACAAAGTGATCCCCGCCATCTTGGTTCTCACTATTTTCCTTTATCACCGAACATAACTGAAGAAGGGCAATAACTCCAAATATAATAAATAATTCTCATTTTAAAATTCCATCGAGGGATCGATACCCTGAAACCACTCACTAAATTTAGTAACCCTATCATAAATAGTTGTAGAGAAACCTGTAGCCTCCCAAAAACCGAACAAGGGAATTAACTCAGGTTAAAATTAATGCATTTAGGAAACTCCATCAAGTAATCGGTATTCTGAAGCCACAAAACAAATTTGGTTATCCTATTTCAAACTGTTGCTGAGAAAAGTTTAATCTGACAGATACAGACACACATGGACATAGCAATAGCCAAAATCCATATCTGTTCTTCTTGGTGACCGGGTATAATAAAAATAAGCTTGCTTACACAGTTCTTGTTGCATACACACAATAGAGAGTAGAGTGAGTGAGTGTGTTACTGTTTAGCGGCGCTTCGGCAATATGTCAGTCATTAGTTACTAGAAAGTAGAGAGAACATGTCAGAGAGACTTTCTGGGGTCATTTCCTGGTAAAAGTTCATTTGGATGCATATATCTATGAGATTTTGTCAGATCATGGAATAATGAAAAGTAACAACGCAATATTAGACTGGGGAGTGAATCGACGATGTGATTTTAATAAGATTGCTCAACTATAATAGTTAGAATATATAACATTTACACTCTTTTGAGTTATATTTACACTAAATAAACAGGACCTTTTGAAGGAAGTTCAGTGTTAAAAACCATAGACCAGGATCACTGCTAATGCAGGGCTCCAGATAAGATGCATATTTGCGTGAAATACGCACTGGCAATTCAGATATACGCATTGAAAATAAAATCAATGAGTGACAGATACGCACAACTTTCCCAGAATACGAGTCAGATATTTGTTAACAGGAGTAATCGTGACTTGTCAAAATAACATTTCATTTCTGCATGTCTCATCTTTACATCTCAAATTGTAGTCAACTTGATGCCAACCTGTATGAAAACAAAGATTGCCGATTTTATATTTCATCAAAAAGAAATCACTTGTTTATCTACAGATTAAACGTGTGGAAAATATAATCAACGACTAACATTGACAAAGATGCTCACTTGGAATGAGGATCTGAAAACGATAAACCTTGAAATACTCCTAGTCTTTTTCATGTGGTAATTTAACTCCTTAATTTTTATTTTGAGGAGTGAAATACCCGAGTCCAAATAATTATCTGGATCCCTGTAATGACTTCTTATAAATGTCTTATTTCATGTCATAGCCAACTGTTTCAAAGACGGTACTTTCCTTAAACTTATGATTTCTTGCATATGAAAAACATTTTTAAAAATTCATGTCATGGTATGTTTAACTATTAATAACATCCTGTCCGCTCTTGCTCACTCTTATAAAATACATTCAGGTTTCTATGCTGTAAACATGTCATGACATTGACATTTATATCCTCTGTATTTGGTACTTAATCCATACCCCTAATATGACATTCTTCATGTTTCTGCAAGGCTCCAGATAATTATTTGGACTCACTATTCGAGATGTAAAGATCAAACATGCAGAAACTAAATTATATTTTGACTACTTACTCCTGTAAACAAATATCTGACTTGTATTCTTAGAAAGTTGTGCGTAACTGTTACTCATTGAGTTCATTTTTAATGCTTATATATGAATTACCCGTGCGTATTTTACGCAGATACGCACCTTATTTTGAGCCCTGCTTCTTTTGAAAGCAGGATTCAAAGTTAGGTGATTTATTGGTTTGCTATTTAAAATGATTTTTAATTAGACTTCATATTTTGACTACAAATGTACAGTGTTCTTCCTCGGAGATTAGCATTGGGGGGTCATTGGGTGTATTCTGAGATGGGATCCCTTTTGATGATGAAAATATCCCATGCATTAAAATTTTAAGGGACACCAAGCCAAAAGAGAGGGCAAATTTTCCCCGGACCCCCTCTAGAATTTTTTTAACTAACATTTTATAAGGGATAGAAAATATATTTTAAATATGAAACAAGACAACTTCCAAATAATAATCTAATGATTACACAAAATATTTTCTCTATCGATAACAAACAGGTTTTGAACAAAACTCTTTTTGAAATTTTACCATTTGTTATTTTTCTTTACTTCATGAGGGGAAAGTCAGTTGACAAATTGACATTATAACTGTTTGTTGAACAATACTAAAATCTGGCAAGTACTTGACCTCCAACCAACAGGTTCTTAAACTATTGAATATAATAATGAACTCACTTTAACATAACGGAACACCACAACAAACCTTAACATCCGATGTCAATAGCCACCAATCCAAACAAAGTAAACATAGACCACAATGACAGTTCCAATAATGAACGTTCTCAATAGCTAGAACCAGAGGTTATCATCCCGTTATGGTAGTCAACACTTAACAACCATTCGTAACATTCCTCTCGTGTGAAAAACACAACTTCTCAAGGAAGAAGATATATGTTAAACCGTGTCCGGGTTCAAAATAACATCCATCCTTGTTTGAACGATTGGTTGTCGTTTGTCCTAGTTTCGCCGAACCGGAAAAATGGCGGTGGCAAAAACCCAACATGCTCTTAGAATTTTCGGGGTCAGTAAAAGGGTACGTGACCATTAACTATTAACTGTACATGTAAAACCATCATGAAATGTACAAAGCATGAGAGGAAATAGGTGTCTGCTTCTTGTTCATAACGAAAACTTCCGGCCAGCCTAAACATGCTCAACATCCTGTTCGAGATGAGGCTTGCATCGGTCAGCCACACGCCAAGAAAAAAACATTGTATGTCCAAATATCGAATAGAAAACGTTAAAACCTAACCAAACCTTAAGTCGAAGATACTTACGTGTGTTATAAAGTCACTGGCAAACAAAATATTCGTTGTTTTTGTAAAATATCGAACCGGAAACTTGCGATAAGCGGAAATTGAACACAAAAGCGCAAAATTCTCCACCTTGAGTCACGTGATATCCGCAAAGTTGCATTTTCCTACAACTTATTTATTCTCAAAAGCGGCACCTAACGACTTCTTGCGTATTTTCAAATGTCATCGTCAAAAAAGTGCAAAATAAAATAGCTGTTTCACAAACATATAAATACCATGATTTTTCCTATTCAAATTTACATGAGAAATACGAATAAAATGCTGCCATCACAGCATTTGAACAGTTACATTTCCGAAAATACAAGAATTTTCTACAAGGCTAAATTCTTAAAACATTGGGCCACGATCGGGTTTGTTTCATTATTGTTTTAGGATATTAGCCCCTATTGGTTTGTTATGGTTATAATTACTTAAATGATGCGTTTTTGCATCCATTTGTCAGTAAGTTATCTGATATAGACTATGATATTTGGCATTATGGCAAACGAAATGGTTTTGATTGAAACATAATTTATTCATTCAAAAAAAAGATTTGGCACAATTTATAAAACTTAGATAAGCCCTCTCAAAATATTTACAGCATTTATCTTACAACAATGTACAGCAAGATGCGGAAAGAGATATGTACAGGAATTTATTTGAAAACGTTTAGTTTGAGAGATATAAATATGGAAATATTTGTAAACATTCTGGTTTTCGAAAAAAATTAGACATGCATTGCCATCGAAGATAAGATTATCATCGATTCCAACTCTAGCTGTTTCTAACAATGTTTACTAGAGATTTAAACATTTTTGTTCTTTCTATGATATATAAGGGGCATTGAAGGAAACAATTCAACAACCATCCAATATTTCAGCCAATGAAAACACCGCATGCATGGATAAATTTGTCGTCACACAGGCCTATACAATGATGGAGTTGCTAAATTAGGCGAATGTGTTGTGTAACGACTCAGCGCATAGTTCATATTCGAATAATATTTAGCATACGGAAATATCTGAAGCGCATGGAATGATATCTTTGTAATGGCGTCGCTGATTGCACAATTAACTTTGATTGCATCCAATCAGATTTCAACTCTGTTGGGCGAGAATGATTTTTGGTTGATACTAATAATTTCTTCTAAACGACCATTGGTTGACTAACGAGATATTCGGCCACTCTGAAGATAAGACGATTGGCATAATATTATGTTTATTGGGGAATATTTGAAGAAAGAAATTCTCAAAACAAATTATTACTGCCCCTTTATATTATACTTTTCAGAAGCAAGCGGTACTCTTCGATTACACCAGTGATGACGTATGGCATACGTGACATCAACGAGTCACGGAGTGTTCAGATTTATTATATAGACTTGTATACCATGCACATTTCTTTAATTTTACAAAAGTTGCTTTTATGAGCTATCCTGTAAACTTTAAAAACATGCTTAGAGTTATGTTTCAAAGGTCTGGCGTTTTTTTATTCTGCATGGCATCATCATTGTGAAAACGTTACTCCCCTTTCAAATTATTTTCTCCAAGATAAGTATTCCGGTTGCGCTTTCTCCTATGAAAGATGACAAAATATCGAAGTAATCAACTTAAATCAAAACTCTCTTCTGAAGTTAGATCTAGACAAACAGAATATCAATGATGCCATTGTTGTTAAAAATCTACAAATAAATGTTTTCAAATGAAATTTCAAGGCAAAGTCTGAATTTAGACCCCGTAATACATTTATACTTAAAGGTTAGGTGCGGTGAGTTGGTGTTTAACGCCGTTTCAAGATTATTTCACTTATATCACGGCTGCTAGTATTATTGCGGGGATAAAGCCCGGTACACCATCGTGGCTATGCATTGCGGTGAAACCTGCGAGCAACGGCTGGAACTAGCGAACCACAGAGTATGTTGTTGGAGTCAAATATGTCACCCTATATAAATGGTATCATTTCATCGAGAAGTAGTGGTTGTCTCTGAAAATCAGTGTCAAAATGATTGTAGGCTCTGCATTTATACAATTAACAGTTTTAAGTCATGTTTTGTGATCGAAAACCGGACAAGGACCCAAAAGTTATTCCGGAAACTTATTAACAGAAGGCGTTAAAACCAACATGGTTTGGTAGTGTTGAGTAGATCATTTAAGAAAGATACATGTAAATGGGACGCAGAAATTCGACTTCGTAACATTTCTATGACAGTTTTCCGATTATCATTCTTTAGAGATAAAGATGTCAGTGGTGATTTAGCATATCTCAGCATATTTGGTATTTTGGATCGTATTGAAGTGACATGGAAAACTCATAAACATACTCTGTGTCACTTTAACACTAACAACACTCATTACTTTATGTCCCATGAGGTAATGAAGATAATATGATTTTTTTTAATTTACCCGTGCTAATGTAATTATTCAATAACTTGTCGTTTTATAGCGGGCCTCAAATCTGTGGCGGATTTCCAAATCTATGGCAGATTTTCAAATGCCTGACATTTGTACCTTTTTTTGTATTTTTCTGCAATGATTAACCAAACCTTACGCCAGACAAACTTACCCTAAAATCCGTCGACAGGAATCCAAGGGTTAAAAAAGATAGTCTTTCAATATCTTAGGGCTAAAGAAGACAGACTCACCGAGGGCGAAAAAGATCCTACAAAATAAACACAATTGATGTGGCATGAAGCCGTAAATGTCCTGTTTACATGTAAGGTATTGTTTAATGTATTTTCGTAATTGGGATATGGACTCTTGTTATTTGGTCGTTATCCGTTTGCAATATCTCTCTGTGTCTTCCCTAATTATTTCGCTAGCGACGCAATTGGGCTTTACGACGGGAACAGTTAGCTATTATGACGTCATCGCACAATGACGTCACTTAGCATGACGTCATGAAACAGTCTAACAATCAAACGCGCCACAGATAAGGAGATCCGCCATAGATTAGAGACCCGCCACAGATCTGAGTCCTACATATATATTCTGACATCCTAATTTGATAACACCAGCAACCCTATGTTTGAGTTTGACATACCTTGAAAAGGACATAAAATGCCTGAATACACGCATTACAATGCTCTTACACAGAAGAACAGTTTAAGTTTGTCGTTATACTATCAGCTTTGTTTCAACGATATTGTAATCAATTTGATTTGATATATCCACAACGATTGCAATATGGATCAGTTAGTTCTTGATATGCAAATAAATTTTTTACTTGTTTTTTTTTTACCACGAGGTAGATTATCTGTAATTCGTTTAAATCAAAATGTAACAAAATCAAACGACATACAAATGAAAATTTGCTTTATGACCATGAGAGAAAATGTAACTGAAAAATATAATTTTAACGACTTTTATTAAGATAAGATAAGATAACACTTTATTACCCAGAAGGGAATTCTTCTTACATCCGACAGAGCATGACAAGATACATGTAAAACTTAACAATAAGAATTCAATACTATGGAAGGATAATACTATGCAATGCAATATAGATACACACAAAAACAACAACACACATACATATTTATATAATTACACAAGCCGCACAAAGCAGTTTTCATATCATTAACAATGTTCAGAACTCTTGTTTAAAATTGTAATACTCGAGGGTATGAATGATTTCCTGGTTCGATTTGACCTATGGTAAGGAACATTAAAACGTTTTCCAGATGGCAAAAGAGAATATTCTGAGTGTAAGATTGTGTTGGATTATTGCATATTTGTAAATGTTTTGGTTTGTTTGAATTTTAAATTCTTACATTCTAAAGTAAAGATTTTAACATTTTAGCTCAATAAGAACTTTCCAGCAAAAAATGTTGAATAAACTCATTTTTGTAGTTTTCTTCACCAGAAGTCTTCTAACCAACTTACATTACAAAACAGTTGTAAGGAATATATCATATCAACTCTAAGGGCACCGGTCGGGTTATTTCGTGTTGTACAGTCGTCCTTTTGGAGTTGACCTCCGTTCTAAATTTCAACTAACCAAGGCTTAAAGTATGTTTGATCGCTTCTTCGTGTTTTTGTGGATTTGTTCTCACATTTTGCATATAAAAGAACATTTGTATGATCGCGAGGCTTTAAATATCTTATAATTTTTTGGGATGATCAATTATTTGCATGCATGGTTCACATTTTCATGCAAACCTATCCAAAATACCATTCATCATTATCTCAGCATATCATGGTAATAAAGAATGTAAAGAAATATGTTAGGTCAATATACATAAAAACATTTCAGGTAAATATTTATTGAAAAAAGGTTGTTGTTGAAACATTAACATCACTAACGCATGCCCTTGATTCATTAAAGTGACATTTGCATGGATAATATTCTTATTTCAGCCTTTTCATTAAATAATTAGGTAAGAGGCCTAACCAAGAAAGTTAGAGGCCCATGACCCCGCAAGGGTCATAACGACGGCGTAGACGTCGTGGGGAGAGTATGGGAGGGTGCGCCCTCCCATTGGTGGGGGTTTGGGGGGCCTCCCCCATAGAAAATTTGTAGTTTTAAGCATGCAATAGTGCCATTTTAAGCACACTTGGGCTTGAATTTAGATTTGTGTATTGAATATAAATTGCAGATTTTATATGTAAGATTCTGGTTGAGGTGTTTTCCTGCTACAGATGTATCTCACATACCACACTTCCAAAAAAGATTTTAAGATGTTTTTTTTGTTTTTTTTACAGCTATCTTGATTCATGACAGCTAATAAAATTTATTAAGATAATCATTCAAAATACAAAGTTTATGATAGCAGTACAGTTCTTAACAAATGAACAAGAGAAACAAACGAATACTTTGATCAAGATTAAATCAATCCTTTGACAAGTCACTCATATACCAATTTCATCAATTTCAAAATTAGAACTAAGACTATCAACCTGTCAACTGTAGGAGACAAAACAATTTCGTAAATCAACTCATTATCTAAAATTAAATGGAATGTGGTAGATTATAATCTAGACTAAAAAAATTACACATATGAGTAACTATTGTATCTTGCACGAAAATATTAGTTCCATAACAAAAATATGATATATATTCATTATTTACACTGAAACTGATTGACAAAAAGATATTTATTTGTAGTTAAAAATCTTTTCATTGTATCTTTTAAAAAAAATAAAAATCCAAAACATTTGCAATCTACAGCATTATATTTAATTATGCAACTTTTTACTCATCGGCAGTCAGGGCTAGAAACTAACCAAAATCTACCACACGCCTTTCGGGCTAGTAACTTTAAAATGTCACTAGCGCACAAACAATTCAACTAGCCCGAGAAATTTAATATTATTCAAACCATCAACAGTCAATTGCATTATTTTCAGCCTAGTCTTAAGTTGTTGACATGTCCAGAGATAATTCTTAATAAACCTGTGTGTTTGAATAATATGATAGTGATGACAAGTTTATGAGAACAAAATTATAGCTAGTGTTTCTATGAAAATAAATCGAATAATCCTAAAAAAAAAATTCAATGTAACTTTTCTTTTAGATTTATCAAGGCATGATTTTAAAAGTTTTGATTTGAACTGTTGATCTGACATATATTGTATACCACATGAACTCATATATTATAAAGTAACCTAAATATCCCACCACATAATGGGTAAATATTGGCACATTCTTTTACCTGTAGTACAAAGTGCAGACATATATAAATTTTTATATTTTCATTATCAATTTCTCAAAGTACACACATTGCTATTTTGATCTATTATGATTTTAGAATAACATCAATTCTGTAACTAAATATGAAGCAGTCACCAAGCTGTATCCATCCACTACTTCGACAGGAAATACCTTGACCTAATTCCATGAAAACCTTGCTAGAAGAGTCTATTACAGAATATGGGTTGACAGTTATGTTTTAAATGACTCAAAATGTCTTGAATTTATTTTAGAATATTTGATTATTTTCATTGCTTTAGATAAGTCACCTTGATTTGAATAAATGTACAAATATTTTGAGAAGAAGTTATTACACCTGTCTCCCCTTTTAACAAGTGGATGTTCCCATCAGTAGATTGTCACAGTTGATTTGCCGACTTTGTCATGTCCTAACTGAATTCTTTTTAACAGTAATGTACTGATGGTTAAATTTTATGGAAGTATGAAGATATTCATCATCTTGAGCATATTTCTTGAACATTTATAGCAATATTTAATTAGATTTTGCCTTTGATATTGAAATGAATTCAAGTAATTTTCTTGTTTGGTTCATCAATCTATAAATAGACCGGTAATTCCCACTCCTGGTTCCTCAACAGATTGATGTTAGTCCTTTAGAAATAATCTTTGATAATTCAACCTACCTTCAAAATTCCCATTGTTTCCCATTCCCATATGAATAATAGACTATTTAATGTTTTCAAAACCTTATTTGAAGCAATAAACGTCTTCCAAAGAAAAAATTGATAAGAGTTAGTAGTCCGACGGGCTTGTGAAATTTTGTTTCATTGGATACAGTTAATGATGCGTTACAACTACTTGGCACACGCCAAGAAAGTTGTTTTACCCTGTCAAAAATGCCAAAAGATCAAGCTGTCTGTTTTCTTTTCGCTATCACTGCAGATATGATGATAGAGGTTGCTGTTATTTTGCACCCCCTTCCTTAATGCAAGCTCCAAACATAGTTGGCTTGTTTCATAATAAATCTTGTAGCTAAGTCGATGCATGGAGCTTGTAAACCGAAACCGAAACTTGAAGTTATCGGCGGGAGGGTATAGTAACTGCATGTACAACTTAAAATAAATTGCCTGAGATTTTCTGACAGTTGAGACTTGTGGACGGGCTATATTTTCAATACATTAATATTAATCAATAGTCGTTATTTTCTACGTCTTTGATTGTTATTGAGAAATTTTGTATGATACTTATTTATTTCATAAAAATTATATTTGAGGAAAAGTAGCCGGCGCTGTTGTGATAATAAGCGGCCGTTTACGCCGGCAGCCGGCTCTTAATGAAAACCCTGATTATTTGCATATAAATTTTTGACAAACATTTACGCAAAAGAATATTCAGAGAGAGTAGACAGTCAAGTAACGGTTACTTTTATAAACTGATCGCACTATGACAAATGTTCAATTTTGTGACAATATTCTTCCTTACTCTCAACAATCTCAGCGTCATTTAAATCTGTCCGTTGGAAGGTCAGGATACAGCCGTGTTGGGTATAGATACCAATATGCACTTGCACGAAACTTTACCTAGTAAGTGCTTGAGGAGTGTTAGCTTGTGATATATGTTCCAGAATGCTGTCCCAAGTATTGACCGGTCTAGGCTGTGTCCGGCAGATGGTTCTCCAGCAAGCCAGACGGAACATTGGCTTCACCGCCGTTGCAGCGCAGAAGACTGACCCCATCCAACAGCTTTTTGTAGACAAAATCCGTGAATACTCCAGCAAGAGCAAGTATGTGTGAGGTTATAACTCTTGATTTGTATGTAGCCCAAGGGGAAAAGGGGGTTTAAACCTGGTACTAACTAACTACTATGCACTAATTACCAGTTTTCAAGTGTTTGTAGAATGTCAACTAATGATTGATTAACAAAACTCTTGATCAGACAACATTATCAATGATGGAAATAAGATGCGTATCTGCATAAAATATGTACAGGTAATTCAGATATATAAGCATTAAAAATGAAATCAATGAGTGCCAGATAGGCACAACTTTCCCAGAATACGAGTCAGATATTTGTTTACAGGAGTAATCGTGACTTGTCAGAATAAAATTTCATATCTACATGTGTAAACTTTATATCTCTAATAGTAGCCAACTAGATGCCAACCTGTATGAAAACAAAGATCACGATTTTATATTTCGTCGAAGAGAAATCACCTGTTTATTTACAGTTTAAGCGTGTGGAAAAATTAATCAACGACTAAAATAACTAATTTTACTCCTCAATTTTTATTTTGAGGAGTGAAATACCCCTGAGTCCAAATAATTATCTGGAGCCCTGATTATTCAGTTTTCTGCAACATACACGTCAAATTCATTCTTGGTATGGACATGGATTATTGTGAAAATGTGTTTCCAGCTGATAAATAGAGAACAGTATTTTAGGGTCAGGACATGTTTTGATTAATAATAATAATAATAATAATAATACTTTATTACCCCGAAGGGAATTCAGTTTGTATCATTACAGAGCTTGAACATGCACGAACATACATGTGATACATAAACAGACATTATATTCAATGAAAGATCAATTAACAGACGAACGCTGGAAGGAATGAATGTATTTTTACCTCTATTGGTTTCATAACGGGGTAATGAAAATCTTCTGCCTGAAGGAAGCTTAACAAACTCCCTGTATAAAACATGATCCGGGTCTGATAAAATCTTTAGGGATAATTTCAAAATTCTTTTTTCATAAAGATATGATAAATTTCTAAAATCATTAAACTTGTGCCCAAATATTAGTATGTCCTGAACAAGAAGAAGGGATATACATGTCTCATTTCATTGTCAAACGAACATTTTGTGTCTCTACCCTTCAAAGACACTAACACTCCTATTTGCAGATCGGCAGGAGGAAAGCTGGTCGATGCCACCGCCCAGGTTGAGGCTGCTTTCAAGGAGGAACTGGAGAAGGTAGATCGTATGTACAGCGCCGCCGGCAAGGATATGACACAGTTCCCTACCTTCAACTTCTCAGGTATGTCTCCAGAAATCTATCATCATTCCTGTAAAAAAATGCTAAAAACCGGCTGTGATCCCTAGTCGCTTGAAATTGGCATTTATGAAAATAATAGAACACTTATCCCTCTCATGGCATTGCACATATCTGCAGAAAAAGGTTCATAATCAATCTCATTGAAATCAGCCCGAAACTTGTCCCTCGTACCTCGCTGCGTTTCTTGATCTGATGATCTTCAGAAATCTATCATCATTCGCGTAAAAAAATGCTAAAAACCGGCTGTGATCTCTAGTCGCTTGAAATTGGCATTTATGAAAATAATAGAACACTTATCCTTCTCATGGCATTGCACTTATCTGGAGAAAAAGGTTCATAATATCATATCTTACAAATTTAATTGTTACAGTTTGGCAATAATTAAAACTGTCGCTACAAGTGCAGCAAAGGTTCTCACAGAAAAACTGTCCAGGTATAATTTGTTGTTGCAAAGGTATAGCTCCTGGTTAAATGTATAGTCGAGTACCTCCTGTGACATTGCCGAGTTGATTCAACAAGCTTTACAAATTGGTACTTTAACACACGTGATACCTATACAGTCGCGTGCCCGGTTATTCTAAGAAGAATTCTTTCTAGGTATGGAACAAATCTGTTTGCTTAGAAAAAGCTCCATCATGAATAAATGCATGGTACAAAATGTTATTTTTAAGGTTTCCAATTAATGTCCTATTGTGAGCTTGAAACTTATTTTAGCCCTGAATCTCTTTAAGTAAATGTGGATTAACCCATGAAATAAACACAATTTTGTGGGTGAACACATGAATAAAGAGGTCCTAAATTTGGAAAACATAAATTATTTTCAAATTTCTTACAAACCATGCCATAAATAAGTGTTAAGTTTAGGAAAACTAGTTGTGTATTAAATTTAGGGTTTTAATGATAAAATCTACTTTATTCTCATCATAGATGTCTATAGATAGTTTATCAGATGACACAAGCTTCAGGGTTTATTTTTAAAAATTTCGTGTATCTATTTGTTTCGATGATTTGATACAGTAGACATCATAATTAGTATGAAATTGGCAAATTGTTGCTTTAATGAAACTTAAGCAAAGAATATGAGGTTGAGACAGACATTATTATCCCTGCGTATTTTAACTTTTCTTTAACATTTTAACACAAATATACTTCTTATCTAGAGGGATGACAATATAGACACCATTGCCCAAAGACAGCAAAATGTCATGACTTTGTTTAGTCTCTTGAATCGATAAATTGTTTATTTAGATAAGATCCTTTTCAAATACAAATGTTTCTGTTTTGACTTCTCTTTAAACAGATCTTTAACAACATTGTCTTGTAAATGGGATTGTCATTCATTGTTATTTTAAACTTATATGTATTCAAATTACATTATGTTATGTGAAGGTATTTGTATTTCTGCAGTGTATTGTAAAAATATTGTAAAACTCAGAGACGCAGAAATTGACATGTCCTTCTGTGACTCTATGATGTCTGTTTCAAAAAACTGTCTCGCCTGACACATAAATCATGAATTTTCTGATCTAAAAAACATAGATCTAAAAGATAAATAATTCTACTCAAAAATATTCACAAAAAAGTCAAGTCTCTTTGACCATCAGTAAATGATTATAAACTAAGTGCTTTTCTTTTTTTATGTCTTCTAATTAAAAAAAAGTCCAAAACGGTTTATCCCTCTATAAAAAATATAACATTGTGGATAAATTGATATTTCATGTACAAAACTTTTTATGAATAAAACATAAAAAAATGTGCTACAATGGCTTAAATGTCAGGGCTCCAGATAAGATGCATATCTGCGTAAAATATGCACGGGTAATTCATATATACGCATTAAAAATTAAATCATTGAGTGACATATGTTTTTGAGTGATATATTTTGTTTCACAATATGTAACTTACAACTTGATGCCAAAGATTATTGAGTGTACAGGATAAATCACTCGTTTATTTACAGCTTAAACGTGTGAAAAATTTAATCAACGACAATAACATCGTAGAAGATGCTCACTTGGAATGAGGATCTGAAAACGATAAACCTTGAAATACTCCTAGTTTATTTCATGTGGTAATTTTACTCCTCAATTTTTATTTTGAGGAGTGAAATTCCAAATAATTATCTTGAGCCCTGAATGTTTAACATGTGTTTCAGACCCCGACCTTGAATCGGTAGGACTTGGCGAGGTGAAAGAAGCCCCTACACCCGTAGTCCAAGAGTCCATTTTAGATACAGCGGAAGCGGACAACAAGGCATATTATGAATATTAATAAATTATTCAAATTTAATCTCATTAACTGTGGGGCGTAAGCTCTGGCATTTCCAGCAGCAGAGTCTTTTGCATTGAGTGTTCTAATTGAAGAATCATTAGTGAAATGTCAACGTGAAAATGTGTACATAGTTCGGACATTAAATTGTTATCAACACTTTAATTTTGTTTGAGTTGTGTTCTTTTGTGAGTTGCTACTTATTGTGTGGTGATTCGGAAATATCACTGACATCACAATGAACATTCTCTTCAAAAAGAGGTAGCTCAAGGCATAAAATCCTACACTACTCTCTGTTCAAATACAAGCACCTCAAGGAAAGCATTTTGCTTGTGAAGAATAATTAGTTCAGTTTAGCTGCTTTGCAAAAGTGATCCTATGACTTTAATCTAAATTTAACCTTAAATGCTTTTTTGTGATTATCAGAATATATTACAAAAAATTCTGCACAAATAATGAATACAAATGTTTTACCTTCGATATAATTGTTTTGATGATACCATCATATCTTCTTAGGTCCAGAACCCAGCAAAACATTGATTCAAACCATTGATATGCAATTGAATAGCTTCGCATGATCTATAGTTTTGTGGTTTCGCATCAGGAAATCGGTTGTTAATTCTCACATAACTGCTCATTTTAACTACATTCCCCTGAAACTAAACTATAAAAGGAACTAGTCCAATGATAAATTGTCTGGTAAGTTTGGAATTTCGTCTATCTCGGAAAATGCTAGACACATTGTATAAGTCCTTTGTTTTACCGATGTTTGATTACTGCTGTCTTATATGGGATAACAGCACAAATGAACGCGTTATTAGAAACCGGCGACGCGGTACGTGGCACATGCCATGGTAAAATATATGAAGAAACCTACTACAGCGGTATTGATTTAAAGGCATTTATGCACGCTTTTAAGGTTTAAATTGGCTATTTTAAGGTTTACTAGAACTTATGCATTCACTTAAACTTTCTATCGATGCGATGAAATACTAAACATTCTTTACAATTTACCTGCAATCAACAATGAAAACGTTAAGACAGCCGCTGTCGGCTTGGAAATTTAAAAATCTATTGTTAGCTGTGCACAAAACGGATACATTATTGACACTTGGAAACGGCTGAACTAGTACTGTGTGCAGCTATTGAATTAACCTAAACTCTGAACTGAGAACAATCATGAAATACGTTTTATGAAAGCAACGTTGTAAATTAACCGATTTAATAATACACTATTAGCATTGTTATTAGGTTGACCATAGCGGCTGCCGTTTCCGCTTTTGTGTTTATGAGCAAAATTTTAATATTTCCGATATCGTAGTTCATGCGGATTTAATGTAACGTAACATTAAATACTTCCGGCCTTTAAAAATCAACTTTACTACCTGAATACGTAAATATTTGTTGAATAACTTACGAGGTAGATTACTTGAGTGAGCATAGTGAGTAATATCGAGAGATATGCAGTATCTGTGCGTTCGTTGTGTTTACGAAATATTGGCGTGCACTAGTGCGTTTAAACTCATTACCTTTTTTAAAATGTATTATAATATGGCTCCAGATTATTTAAGAGATCTTATACCAGGAAGAGTATTTGAAGAAAGTGACTATTATCTCAGAAACCGTTTTTCCATTTAAGAAAATAATTGCAGAACACAAAGATATTTTCAATCTTTCCTACCAAGCACCATAACGCTGTGGAATTCCCTGCCATTTCAAACCACTCACGCCCCTTCCCTGAATCAATTAAAAGTGTGGTAAATCCAGCAGGAACGCAAAGTTATTTCAATTTAAATTCAGGGTCTAGATTTTGTCAGATAATCCATTGTCGCCGCAAGCTTGGTTGTACACAAATATGTAATAGACATATCGGACACGTCTAGATGTTCATGCGGACACGTACATGAAGACGTGATTCATTATCTCTTAATTTGTTGGAACTATTAAAATATAAGAACAAATATGTATTTCTATATTCATAGATATGATGTAACGACAGTTTTATACGGAAGTGGCAAATTGAGCTACTTAACGAACAGTAACATCCTGAAAGGGCCACAGAGTATGTTGTGTTCAAATATGTCAAACTTCACAAATGGTGTTATTTTATAGAGAAGTAGTGGTTGGTTCTGAAAATCAGCATCTAAGTGTTTATTAGTTCAGCATAGTGACAATACACATGCTGAAGTCGTGATTCGTGGTCGAAAACCGGACAGCGGCGCGCGCCAATGACTCAAACGTAATTTTGGAAACTTATTTACAGAAGACACAAACACAAATATTGATTGGTGGTGTTCAGTAGGTCATTTAACTGATATATATTTAAATTCTTTACATTTATATGACCGTTTTTCATAAATCTTTGAAAACAAGAAAATGTCATAATTTTGGCAGTTTAGCAATAAAAATGTAACTGTAGAGGGAAGATTAGAACTTGACGGAGGACATATATATGGTATTTTGGTTCTTATTTACGCCACACATAAAATCATCAAACGTACCCTTTGTCACTTTCATTCTCTACATGAGTTAATCAACAAAAGTAAACGATTTCCTGATTTCCTCAATCACTTAAATTATTTTGAATTTAATTAACGTTTATAATCATAAGCTGCAGTTAACCCATTGACTAGGCATACCAAACAACACTTGGTATTTTTTACTATGCTTTGATATTTATATCACAAATATGTTTTCACTAATTGTGTATTTCTCGGTTTCGTTGTTATGTTCTGTATCCAGCTTGATGAATTTTATGTTGGAGCGGCGTTAAATAATTTAAATTTTTATACGAAATAAAAATGTGTTTAAACCATTTAACAAATCTACATGTTAATGGAACGCTGTTTCCACCTGTTAACATTAATATCGCCGTTTTGGATATTAATTGAATACATGAAAATATCATAATTTTTGCAATTTAGAGATAAATATGCAACTTTAGATAAGCGATTTCAGCTTACCTCAGGTCAGGGTTACGTTACAACGTTATAACATATGATTTTCAAATTATTTTTATTGACTCGAACCTATAATCCCCCTGAACCGCCATATCATTCACGTTGTGTTAGCTTTGTTATGTTATATTGCATATGCTCTCCAATTTAGCTCTTACACAAAGTATTAGTACAAGAGTAAGATTAATCTTCTTGGGGAACTATCCATTTAATGGACATTAACTTTGCTTTAAGGTATTAATGTTTATATGACACTGCAACGATTTAGAGCAGAGTGTCCCCCGAAAAAGTTGATTACAAATGCGCAATTACCGTAATGTAAGAATTACTAACTTTATTCAAATCGAAAATATATGTTGTCAGTTGTGAAGAAAACTTAAAAAATAAAAACTTTTGAAAAATACCATATACCTGTAGAGCTAAGGACAGAGTTACTTCCCTTTATTGTGAAAATGAAAGGTATTAGCTTTTATCTAACTAAATCTAAAAGTGATGACACCTGTAAATGTCAATGATAGCTGTTCATTTTTTCATTTTTCATTTCATTATTTAAAGAAATCCATAACTTAATTGAGGTTATCAATGATAATGAAATTTTATAAAAGTAATCACTTGTCAGTTCTAAGTTGTTCTGATGACGTTTAAACAACCTTTAAAACCCAACCGAATTTCAACGTCGAAATGACGTCAGATGCCTGCTTGGTGAGCCGTCATTTATTTATCCGTTTTGTGCACAGGTGACCATAGATTTAGTCTATGTCCAAGCAGATAGCGGCTGTCTTAAAGAGCCACTCCGTGATTTTCATAACCTATTATTTACCTTTGTTACGAACCTAAATGTCATATGTTATAATATAAAATCAAAACATCTTAACTTTACATGTCCAAAAGACATATATATGACTGGTTTTCCATGAAAATCTAAAAACAGCCTTATAAATGCACAGAGGTGTAGATATAACGTCCATTATACATGGATACTAGTTATATAACCTAACACACACTATCAACTCCAAACTGCCCTCCTGGCTGTTTTAGATAAGTCTCCAAAATTACGTTTGACTATTTGACGCGCGCCACTGTCCGGTTTTCGATCATAATTTCGACGTTCTACCTTCATATTGTCACTGTAAAAAAAACAATAACCTTTAAAATGTGTCTTTTTGGTAACAGTAGATGCTTCGCGATCAAATGACACCATTGATTAAGTTTGATATCTATGACTCCAACAACTCACGGAGTGGCTCTTTAACACTTTCGTTGTTAACTGAATGTCAACTGTAAACAATGATAAGTAATTCACTGCATCGATAGAAAGCTAAAGTGAAAGACTTAATGTCCTTATATATATACCTTAAAATAGCTAATTTGAACCTGAAAAGCGTGCAATAGTGCCTTTAAGCTCGAACGAGCCTTACTGGCTGTCAGTAACTTAAGCATTGTTATATTTATGAACACATTGTCTTCTTCGGGTCAAACCTCTTGTGGATTCGAACCTCCACCGTGAGAATCAGATGATGACACTAGCACTGACAATGCAAACAACTTACCAACTCGACCACAAGTCCTTCACATTGCAACAATCCTTTTCAAACACGCATGTGCCATTTTACTCTTCCTAATGAGGGACCATACAAGACCGTTATCACAAAACACAGAGTAAGGATTTATTCTTTACAGGCTAATCATCAAGAAACAAGGCCGAAAAACAAAAACACACATTTCAAAGGCATTAAAGCACATTTTTGAATTTTTATTTTTTAAATTTCACCTTTTGTTTCTAGTTAATTCAACTTGTATTTTCTTCAGAAGATTAAACATCTCATAACTTAACCCGAACATCAGTAACGGAAGGAAAAAGTTCAAGTGTCAGACAAAACCTGCATTTAGCCATTTTGGTGTGAACACCTTGAAATAATGTAGGTGAGGCTAAAGAGGGCCCATGTTAACCGAACTTCGAAATCCTTACATTTATTAAAATAAAATTTCTAGCAATTGGTAACCTTTGTTTTCCATTTATTGAGATCCTCTAATTTCCGATATAAAACTTGCCACAGTGACTTTAGGCTCGACAATTAAACAACTATTTTTAAGATATTACAAATATTGCCTTCCCAATAATCAATGCAAGCATTAAAGATAATTAGTTTTATATGCGATATGTACTTGTCTCAAAATAAAGGAAGATAATAAGGCCTTAAATTAAGATAATATCCATTTAGATTGTGTGTTGTAGACCAATGAATCGAAGACAAAACAGAAATATTGTCGAATTTCAAATTTTCTTGTACACCAATATCAACTTTTTACAAGAAAGCGACTTAACAGATCATTAGTATATATACGTTTATTGATGTGAAAACTCCAATGATATAAATATTTCGTTTCGCGTCTAGCCGACTTTTACCTGTATCTGTGACTCACCTGCCCAAACGACATACCATCCAGGTGTGACAGTAACTGCGCATGCGCGAACGGATGTCGCATTCAGGTCAAATTGATGTTATTTGTACCATCTAGTACATATTTGTGTGTTTTTTAAAGAAGTATGTGGCAGGGGATAAATTTATTCCTTGCTGTAGCAGCGTTTGTAGCTTTTTTACATACAGGTAAGACCTTTAGGTAATTATCACACCTGGATTACTGGCATATTTCAAACTAGTGATCACTTCCGCAAATGATTACAACACTACTCAGTTGTTTAGTTTGAATTTACATTATACTTTATTAACAACACCATATCTTCGATGGCCATCTAAATAAGATGTCACGGATTTCCATTACCTTGTAAATTAGAGGTAAAAAGTAAACATGGAAATACCAAAAAGCAAATATAAAATAAAACTAAAAAAGTTGATGATGTCTCTTAATTCCATGAGCTCGAGGTTACTATTTGTGATTTTTAACAATTCCCCGTGAGACAATCATTACTAACCATGAAAAAAAGAAATAATGTTGTTATAATCAAGTGAATATATGATATATTTTTGAATGGAAATGGTGAAGAAAGTGAAATTTATTTACAGTCATCCCTATACTATCAAACTGAAATATTGTTTTACGTGATAGTTTTTACACTTGTCTGAAGAATGGTATAAACATGCAAGTTGGACTTAAAGACTCATTCAAGATCTATCATCATTATAAATCAACCTTATCTTTTGTAAAAACATTCACATGGCTTCCAAACAGAAGCTTTATCTCTTTTTCCAGCACTTACAACAACCAATCAACTTTGCTCAATCTTGTATCAAAACATGGTACATCAAAACTAGTTATTGTATAAACAATCCATCATTATATTTTCTCAAACCTACTCTGATGGTCGAGTGTGAAGTCATCTTGTCATTGTTAAACTCTCAAGCAATCTTCATCATCATCATCATCATCATCATCATCACCATCATCATCATCACCATCATCATCATCATCATCATCATCATCATCAATCATCATCAATCATATTCATTTGATAATCTCTTGCTTGACAACCACTTTAGAATCTATGTTGAAAATGTGCTTTCTCAGAATAAAGAAGTTGCTTATCCATAATTATTTATCCCAAATCAACTTTTCGAATGCTACCCGGTATTCTAAGATGTCCATTACAATACCTCTATAGTGCCATCGCTGTAATAAGTTTTAAACTTGTGAAATAAATTTTCATGAATTGAAACTTTGACAAATTGACATGTACGTGATGTTTAAATTTGCTAATTACATGGAAAATTACAAATGTATACAAAACACATTTCAGATATTAAACAACTGCTTTGTCTCTTTTAGAATTGATATGATGATAAAGAACTATATATAAAAAAAATTCTAATGATTGTTATTAACTAATTTCTAAACCAATGAAGATATTGTTATATCTGAGCATATTAAAAATTATATGTTTGAAAAATGCATGTGATCGTGCATTCATAGTGCACTGGGCCAAAATGGCGAAATTTACAAACCTCATTTCAATTCTGGAGCATAAGATTTTGAAACTTTGAGTTCGGAGAGAAAAATACCTGTCATAGTTATTCAAGTGGCGTGATCTTCAGAGTGAAAGCGTCATCGTTTATAAATGGCTCTATAATATTTCTACTTTCAGTCTCCGGGGATGACCCCGTTGTTGTCATCACTCAGACGACGCCGCTGAAAGACCCGGTCGATGACTATGTCAAGTGTCCTAAAGATGCAGATGCATTGTTCACTTGTGCGGTCACTAACAAACCAATTGACTCAGATGTAAGTGTGACTTCAAAATCTTAAAGGCACTATGTTACAGTTTTTGGTAGATGTAAGTGTGATTTCAAAATCTTATAGGAACTATGTCACAGTTTTTGGCATACTCACTAAGAAACCAATTGACTCAGATGTAAGAGTGACTTCAAAATGTTAAAGGCACTATGTCACAGTTTTTGGCATACTCACTGACAAACCAGTTGACTCAGATGTAAGTGTGATTTCAAAATCTTAAAGGCACTATGTCACAGTTTTTGGCATACTCACTAACAAACCAGTTGACTCAGATGTAAGTGTGACTTCAAAATCTTAAAGGCACTATGTCACAGTTTTTGGCAGATGTAAGTGTGATTTCAAAATCTTAAAAGGCACTATGTCACAGTTTTTGGCATACTCACTAACAAACCAGTTGACTCAGATGTAAGTGTGACTTCAAAATCTTAAAGGCACTATGTCACAGTTTTTGGCAGATGTAAGTGTGATTTCAAAATCTTAAAAGGCACTATGTCACAGTTTTTGGCATACTCAATTACAAACCAGTTGACTCAGATGTAAGTGTGACTTCAAAATCTTAAAGGCACTATGTCACAGTTTTTGGCATACTCTGTTGCCCAGGGCTTAATGTTTCTAGACTCTTCACAAATCACTTCCGCGACTTATTGTGAAAATTGAACTCAAATTACCCGCCCTTGAGTTTTGTTATGAAACCATTACCATATGAAATCGCTTGATATGGGTTAACGTGTTTAGTAACACAGAGTGTTAAACAGTCCTTCCGAGCAAATGCTCAGGAATTTGAATTTGAAATTTAAAAGGAAATCTTACCTCCTGATTGGCTGGGATCACAAAAGTATGAGCTAAGACCTTGAAATTTGAGCTAATATCCTTGTTGCAAACACAGATTATGTCCAATAGAAATAGCACTTTCATCCGCTTAATCAAAGTATAGGTAGGTTATTTCAGTAGAGATTTTCCAATGAAAAGTCCCAGGGGTGATATAGTGAAAAGCATTGGAATATTCAGTCCTCAGTAAATGAGTATGAGTTTTTGGCTGCTAGTTAAAATTTTCCCCATTAAAGTTTTTGACTAAAGTTTTAAATATGGTTTTTCAAAGCGTAAACTCCTTTTTAAAATTCAAAATTTGTTAAGTTTCTACCTTCAAGTGTTTATTAAAAAAACATGGTTATGCAAATTGTAACATATGTTTGTCTGTTTTATGAAATCCCTTCATTTCTATAAGAACACTTTTAAAGCGCCTTCAATTATTTTCACTTGTTAATCATTGTTTTATAAAAGTGTTTCATTCTTTGCAAGGCCTAATTTGTACCAATCTTCGTCTGTTGCTAATCTAAACCTTGCTTCTTAAAACTTAGTGCTAAAATTCTTGGTAGGAGTACAGCATCGTTTTCATCGATAATTCCAACCTTTTTCTCAGAAACTGTTAAAGATAGGATAACCAAATATTGTGTGTGGCTTTAGGGAATTGATACCTCGTAGGATTTCAAAAATGAGAAGTGTGCATTTTTTATCTCTCGATTAACTCTCCTTGTTTCATTTCCTGGGCTCTGTTTGAGGGCATCTGCAAAGGGGAAGACTTTCCCTCGGAACAGTTTATAATAGGATAACCTAATTTGAAGTGTAGGTTCAGGATTTCAATATGTTGATTGAGTTTTAGAGTAAGTTACATGTAACTATTTTTTTCTGGAGCAATTGCCCTTGTTATGTTTCTTTTGCTCTGATTAAGAACATAAGGAACCTGGCTGGGGATATCAATGAATATGTCTTCTTTTTTTTTCTTATTATGAGGGCAATCATATCAGGGGTAATATTTTTCATACATATCATGCCCTAGGGCAAAATATCAATACATATATATGCTGATATTTAGGCATCCGTGTCATAAACACTGTATGTCATGGACACTCACATAAAATCCTCTATATATGACAGGTAAAATGGGTGGTATTCGTCAGTGACAATAGGAGTCTGCCAATCAGCACAGACCGAAACAGCAGGGACCCTTTTAAGTACAACGTGGAGAAACCCTCGCCTACAGCCTGGCGTCTCAAGATACAAAACGTGCAGGTCACTGATGAGGGAAAATATATGTGCCGTGTGCAAACTGGCCCTCAGCTCTACGTCGGCGAATCTGCGGTTCTGCGAGTGACAGGTTTGTATTAGATTTCAGTCGGCTGATAATACTAACTGCTTCTTTTACATAGCCAATCAAAACTGAGAGTCCCATATTTTTTGGAGTCCCATTTCCTATTTTCGGAGTCCTCCAAAAATACAATGGATGTTTCACACTCGATAACAGGTTGATGAAGATTTATCTATTTTAGATTATTAATGGTTGATGTTTTTAATAACATTTTGTCATGAAAATCATACTAAAATCTGTTTTTTATCAAAAGATATATATTTTTATCAGAAAAATCCAAGGAACCCATATGAAATTTTTTGGGGGATCCTCCAGACATTTTCTGCGTCAAATATTCAGGAAAGTTGGGTCCCGTAGCTGCTATTACTGTTACTACTGCCGCTACTGTTACTATTGCCGCTACTGTTACTACTGCCGCTACTGTTACCACTGCTGCTACTGTTACTACTCCTACTACTGTTTGTTGTGATTATTACTACGGTATATTACAATGTATAAGGCGACTTCTATTATGCAGAGGCAGATTGGGCAATTATTTTGGCACCAATATCAAAATTAGGATACATAAAGCCTCTTATGATTATGCTTACTGAAGAAATCAGCTTTTGGAGAGATCCTACCCCTATGTTATTGCAACTACTACAAAAAAGTTATATTCTGCCTCTCCACTTTCTTACCCTGGATTATAACCCTTTTGGGGAATAAACACATTTGTATCTTCCTCCCTTCAAAGGTTCCATAATTGGTTTCTTTGCTTGGAATTGCTCCGAAACAGCCAAAAGTGATACTTACACTTGTTCATATATGAAAAATATGACACTACATATGTTTCACAATACCTTCTTACAGAGGTTCCAAGGATCGCTGACCTGCAGACAAGCAGTGACACAACGGTGAAGGAGGGAGATAATGTGAGACTCACATGCAACGCCACCGGGCGACCCTTCCCCATCGTGTCCTGGAGACGACTCGCTGGGGAGCACTTGCCAAATGGCGGCATCGAGCTGCATGTGAGTTGATATCAGATTTCAGTGCCAGACCAAGGGGGTACTCAGGGGGGGTCGAAACTCCCCCTTTGGAATTTTATCAAAATCAACCATAAAATATGTGACCCACAAGGGTGGACCAAGTTTTCAATAGGTTAACCCCCTCCCCTTCAAAATTCCTAGATTTGCAAATGAACTTCCTTTCATAAATTTTCCATGGTTATTTGCTGACTCTGGACATTTCCAAAGTTGGTATCACCTTTTGATAATTGTGAGTATGGATTGTCTATTCCTTCCCAATTTATGATAAATAAAAGTACAGATTCAAAGGAGGGGGGAGGGATTAAACATCCAAAATCAAACCCTTTTGGTCACTTCAAACAGGATTCTATTACATGTATATACTTTAGAGTCACATCTGATAAACATCTGGATCCAAAATTAAAATTCAAAATAAGCGAGTCACAAATGCTCTTACCAAACATAAGTATACATGGTACATGTACCTGGCACTTTCTTGAGTCCCCAAATCCAAGAAAAATATCAGGACTCATGTCCAGTTGGACCTGACTGCCTTCAAGTACTCCAGTAATCGAAGAAGCCCTACCTGTCACTTTAGTATATGAAGGGCTCCAGATAATTATTTGTACTCAGGGGTATTTCACTCCTAAAAATATAAATTGAGGAGTAAAATTACTATGTGAAAATAACTAGGGTTATTTAAGGTTTATCGTTTCAGATCCTCATTCCAAGTAAGTATTTTTTTTCGATTTTTATTTGTTCGTTATATTTTCCACACATTTAAGCTGTTGGTAATCTTTGTTTTCATACAGGTTGGCATCAAGTTGGCTACTATTCGAGATGTAAAGATCAGACATATAGAACTCAAACTTTATTTTGACAAGTCACGATCACTCCTGTAAATAAATATCTGACTCCTATTCTGGGAAAGTTGTGCGTATCTGTCACTCATTGATTTCATTTTAAATGCGTATACGAATTACCCTTGCGTATTTTATGCAGATACACATCTTATCTGGAGCCCTGTGTTAATGTACAACAAATGGATCAAGTGGAAGAGTCCATTATCAAACATAGGGTGGAGGAACCCGATACACAAACCCCTCATGCGTGGATTTGTTTTGATCACAGTGTAGGCAAACTGGGCTGTAGGCACATTGGGAACATACCCCCCTAACACCTCACCAAAGACGCTGGAGACCACAGATGTTGAAGCAGTAATTTTTTATTGTATGTTTCATTACATTCTCTTTTCATTATCAGGACTACATTTTGAACATCCCCAGTGTTGTTCCTGAAAACGCTGGCACCTATAAGTGTACAGCTACAAACTTCGCAGGAATGGACTACAGGTCCATCTTCCTTCAGGTCAAATGTAAGTTTTTTTCTCATTTTGTGTATGTAGCTCAAATTATTGGAATCTAAGAAAATGATTTGCAAATTTCAGTACTGTTTAAGCATAAGAAATTCAGCTAAAAAAACAACATTTTGTTGTATATGTATTTTTTCAATTCCGTATTTGCCACATATGATGAATAAGATTTATAACATCTGCGATGTTTGGTTGAAACAGATAGTCTAGTGTTCATATGATTCATAAATTTGTGGCTGTAATGAAGATACTAATACTGCAGCAGACGATACACCACAAAGGCATGCTCAAAGAACCATATGCTAAGGACTAATATGATTCAACTTTTTCATTCCTATCTTATTTAGAATGTCCAACCCAGGAGTTAGTTAAACATTTCATGGTTATCTCTCGAATTGCCATCACTTCCAAGGTACCCAATTACACAGCTAGATGAACAGAGATACATTTTGAGTTAAGTTTCCTAAATGAATCTGGTATTCCATCATTCCTGATCTAACCTCTGTTTGAATACAAGCATTTCTCAGGCTTTAAATGGAGAAGCCTCGATGTGCACTTCACACTGATATTGACATGACTTCTTCACATAATATGGCAACTAAATCACGACTGAGGCCTTGGTAACAAAAAGAAAACTATCAATGCAAGAAGTGTTTTCATTGGCTGAAATTTTGTAGATAGTTTGTGTTGCAAGATTTGACCACTAGGGTCAATCTGATGGGAGCGAAAGATGTGCTTATTATCATACAGGCTAGTTTAGAATCTTATGACTTGAGAAACCCTTGCAGGGACCTGAATGGGACTGAGTCTGCCAATCCTCGAAATATTTAAAAATAAAGATTCTGCAAGTCTGCCACTCAGTGAGTGAAAGGCATTATTAACTCTTCCTTATGCAAACCGATGTATGATAATAAGCATGCACTCATGTAGGATAGCATGTCAATGGGCTTTATTCAGATTGCACATTTCAGTTTCCCCGAGAGTGCGAGCAGAGAGTCCGCGTGTGGGCCAGTCCCCAGGCTACGTGAAGGATTTGGTGTGTAACGTGCGAGCGTACCCTGTGCCAGGCGCAGAACAGGTCACATGGTCTCATGCCAATGAACAGCTCTACAACAGTGGCAGGTAAGCTGATCTTACATACATCTCATTAAAAACAGTTCATGCCTTACATCCTCGCTGTATACCTAATGTGATTGGCCAGTTATTTCAAATCATCTAGTTGTTATCAATGTTTTTCCATAGATTCTTACCATCGTCATTTTCTTCTAACAGAGGTAGCTTTGTCATAAATACCTATACAAACCACTGTCCTAATATAAGATTTTAGAAATCTAGAAATTTGGAAACGTGCTTGGATGAAAGCAAATTAATTAGTTGAAAATTGATAAGTAGGGAAATAAGAGATATAAAACTCAAAGTAACGTCACATGTAGTATGAAATTTTCTTCAAAAGCAAACTACAGTTCTAAATTCATTTCTAGGTTTGTTATTCGGACCATCCCTGGGGCCTACAATAGAATTACCAGCATATTGACAATTGTTGGAGTTCACTCGTCGGACTACGGAATCTACAGCTGTGCAGCAACCAACGAACAAGGCGATCAGTCTGCCAAGATTGAACTGTATGGTATGTATAAAGGATCACTCTCATTGACGTTACACATTGAAGCCACTGTAGCATGTTCTTAATACGAGATATGAACTGGATCTAGCGAAAAAGGTAAACAAATGTTACCTGTTATAAGAAATATTATTTAAATCATTAAAGGCAAACATCCTGCCCCTTTTGATACTTAGAAGAACAATCTACTGAAAAAAGGACAAACCCTTCTAAACGTGACTCCCACCTCCCCAACCCCTCCTCACTTTTCAAAATTTTGGATCCGCTTGACTTAATTCATTCATGTTCATAATCTTTGGTTCTGAGTCCAGACAGAACCGGTAGAATCACATTCCCCTTCCCCTTTTAAAAATGTTTGGACTGGACTTTATTAATTCAAACACTATCTTTGTTTTAGCCATATACATACCAACCCTGGACAGAACCAGTAGAGTCGCTCCCCCCTCGCCCTTTCAAAATTGTTGAATCCGCCACTGGACTTTTTTAATTCAATAACACTATCTTTGTTTTAGCCACAGACATGCCGATTCCAGGCAGAGCCCGTAGAATCGCTCCCCTCTCCCCCTTTTAAAAATATTTGAATCCGCCACTGGACTTTATTAATTCAATAGCAGTATCTTTGTTTTAGCCACAGACATGCCAACTCCTGACTGAATGAGTAGAATCGCTCCTTCCCCATTTCAAATTTTTTTAATGGACTTAATTCATTCATGTTCATAATCTTTGGTCTTGCTACAGACATGCCAACTTCAGATATAAGCGGTAGAATTGCTCCCGCCTCCCCTTTGTGGAAATGCTCCCCCCTCCCCCTTTCAAAATTTTTTATTCTGCCACTGGATTTAATTCATTCAAGTCCACAATCTTTATTTTAGCCACAGACATGCCTACACCAGACAGAACGGGTAGAATCGTCAGTTCATCGTCAACTCTCACAACAGGAATTACAACAATCATTATGCTCCTCTTCACCTGCCTCTTACATAGACTCAACTGGTGGTAAAGCAACCAATCAGAGCCATCCTTTCATCATTGAATTTGGTTCAGCAACAAATCGACCAATCAGAGCCTCCCTATCATCAATGGAAATAATTGGAAACGAGATCATTGTTCAAATCTTTCTGGGAGAGTAGTTTCTTTTTCATGCGCAACTTGCCATATGTTAATCATGGACAAATATATTTCATTCCAATTTTTTTAAATGATTAAGGTTTAATTTACTTCATCATAATTCCAAAGCTCTCTTTAGTATTGAACACTTTTAAAATCAAGGGCCTGACTTACTCTGTTGACCAGTCCCCGATTCAGTAAACGGGAAAATCAGAATAGTTTGTCAGCTTAGAAAGTCAAACCCATTAATCTAAAGACAGAATGTTTCTAAGCCGAACTTGAAATTAAAAAAATATCCCTTACTCAGGCAGTTGTATTTCAATAGTTAAACATTCCAGTAACTTCATTTATTATAAAAAAGTATCATACGCAATGATTATGTATTGTATATATGGAAAACAAGGAACTTAAATCATGGATGATTTTATACCACATCTGTATATATTCATACATTTAATAAGAACTGTGAATATTATTTAGTCGATTTTTACTCAGATGTATCTTTTATATTCGTATATGAGTATAGTTTCATGAAATTTACATATAAATCATCTCTTTTACTAAAATTCAATATTGGTTTGATAATAGATTTCAGTAGACTGAATAATTCTACTCAAGGAAAGGCTTTATGTTCTTTATGTACAAGAAATAGGTATTTTTGATATTACAATATTATATCAATGGCTTTGTTTTTATAGGAAGGGAAATCCATATTGTTTCCATTAAATTTCATTGTTTCCCTTTCTAATTATAATTGAATTTTATTGAGAGTCTTACATGTTTTGTTGCGAAACATTTTTTCAATCAATCAAAATAACATTTTTTATTTCATATGGAAAATTTTCTTGGACATGTAAGTTTTGTATATTTCATCCAAATTTATAAAAAAAATCATAATCTGAAATTCATGTATTTAAGAGATCTGCACATTCCAATCTCAAACTCATGCAAAGAAAATTGAATTATGTAAGCAGTGTATGTATATATTGTTGATAATCATTTTAATAAAATTTTAGTAATAACTCCATTCCTTTTTTTCTATTTTTTCCAGAATATGTTAGAATCAAAATCATGTCTTTTCTTGGTAACAGATCTTCAATTAACTTTGAATGTAAAGAGGCAAATAACTAAAATGTAAATGCCAGTCACCCTGCAACATTAGCATATGAGAATGCTCGAATGTTATACAAAACCCTGACATCTATAACAGCATTTGCCTCTTACTGCTTTGTATAACAGCCAATGAAATCACCAACTCTAGCAAGTCAGGATGAGACGTCCATTATTCAAGATAATTAGCCTCAGGTTCCCAAGAATATGGACACTTGTTGAATGAAAAAATGAGCCACCTTTAAGCCATGAAGAACTAGCTCTAAAACATAGAAATTTATGAGCATCAGGGGATTAATTAATTAAATCATTTATCAAAGAGTTGTATGCATATTCAACTTCATTTCTGATTAAATTTAACTGTGTTCTGATCTTCAAAGGAGTAAGTTATTCAAAATTGGGATTCGAACTCCTTCTGTCAGGGGCTTTCCTTTGCACCACAATGACTCCAGCAAAAGCCTTCGATGAAAGTATCTAGGGGCAAGTAACTGCCGTTAACCATTTGTTTAACTTGATCGCCACCATCCTCCTTTTAAATGAGATGATGCTATTGGTCTGCAAATGACTAGGCTTAGTCTGCATTAAACTTGTCAGAACATGTGAGCTACAAGGCTGCTTTCAGACGGTTGTAGTGAGGAAAGCCCTTAGATAGAGGGGGGCGAGATAGCGCAGTGGTTAGCGAGTTCAGCTTCGGATTAAGATATCAAGGGTTCGAATTGCGCCAGGGGCTCCTTAACTTTGTGTGCAGTAGAGAACTGTTCTACACGTAGTAAGGTTTGGAACCAGCGAACCTTTGTAGGGACTCTGTGAAATTCAGTGTACCCAAACCTTACTGTGTGGAGACCAGTCCACTACAGCAGGCAAGGTTGCTGAGCCCCTGGCAGGAGCTACATAAACAGAAGACAAAGCCAAATCTAAGCACTGAACAAATCTCATAGTATTAATTTGGTTAAGATTTGTAACATTTTATTCAGTAACAAAAGATAATTTACATGATAACAAAATAATACAAATAAATATTATTATTTATTAATGTACTCAGTTCCACTATGTAGCCATGTTTTCTTCATTCCAACAAAATGAACATCCATAATTGCCTCCAGTTAAAGTTCTAAAGTGGAATAAAATAGAGCCATTGGCTCTGAAGCTCATCATTCTTTCATGGTTCATTGTTTGAGGTACAAGACTTGAATATGAAAATAACAGGTTTTTAACATTCAATGACTTAATGTTAACCATACTAAAATAATAATTTTTTGGTCAAAATTTGTTCACTCAAGACTTTAGGATTCAAGTGCTTATTTTTTAAAATAAAGTCATATAAAGTATATATTTTGTTACAAAACTAACTTTGGGCTCTTGAGCATACCAATTTATTGAACATAGCCTTTGGTTATCAGTAAGTTTGGATTTAAGGAAGAGATTCAGATGTTTCATTCAAGAATTTTCAATCTTGCCTATTTAAATTCAGCGAGGCAAACAATTGTCTGTTATAATATGAACAGAACTTGTTATACTATTAACACATAGTGACAAAAAATGTTTTGAACAAGGCACCATATACAATTTCCAACACAAAACTGTATGATAAAACATACAGGACATTCAGTTTCATGCTAAGAAATCTTTCCGTATCAGCGTAATAATTCTGCAGAGCTCCTTCCCTGATATTTATAAGACCACATGTCCTGTGTCGCTAAATATACCAGCAGCCAATAACTCAAAAGATAATGCCATTTTAACTGCCAACTGAATATGAGCATTTTCATGTACAACAATTTCCTTTTCAGGCTTATAGAGAATTATTATCACTTACATTATTAAGGATTCAGCGATTCCACTTTTTGTTTTTGCATGCATTGAAGGTGAGTGCAGTTATAAGACGGTATTTCATTGATCTAAATTAATTAAATTTATTTTTCAACTTTTTTAAAATCATATTCTGCATGATTCTCATTATATGACATTACACTTTCACAGACAAAACCCTTAGATCTCTTTCCAGACCATTTCAAGCATAACAATTATTTTCAATAGTAAAAGGATATGTTTGGAAGATCTAGAGAGGGGTTGTGGGGCAGTCTCATTAAAATCGACCAGTAGGGTGCGGTCAGACCTAGTGGAGAAGATAGCCTACACATATAGAGTTCGAATCTCGGTAGAGTCAATATTTTGAAGCTTTTATTCTTCGGAACATGGTCGATTTTAATCAGACTGGGTTGTGGGGGAGCACACACTTCCCAAATTAGTTCCAAAAATGATAAACTAGTCTTATTTCTCATACATGAAAAAAAATATACAAGAAAAGTGTAAGGCAGGAAACTTAAATTCTGTAAAAAAGTTAAATTAAGTTTCATGTTAACAAATAAATTGAGGATAGGGGAACCTGCTCACAATTGCTTGTAATAGAATAGAAGTTAATTTTGGAATTTGTGAAAAAGCTACATCTGTCACTGGGGAAGAGTATGAATGTTTGCTGGAACTGACAAAATGCTCAGTTTTAAGCACTGACGCTCATCGTTAAAATAACTTCGACTTCAACCAGACAGGATTCTGTTTTTCTGGCCAAGAAAGTGTTCCACAACTTAAATATCTACTAATTTTAGATATACTTTATATATATTTAATATATACTGTGGAAGACACTATTTGAGAAACCTTTTGGGATGAAAATGAATGAAACCTGTTAATAAAGGTAAATTGATTTAATATGAGGGACAGTCTAAAACAAACTTTTTTTTATCAAGATACCACTAGATTTCTTGATCTCTGGATTTCTTTTTACAAACTCATATTGAAAAAGATGCAAAAATATTTTTGTGGACATACCTATTCTTTTATGCAAATAAAACACCAAGGCTCTATGAAAGTTGACATTTGAAATGCTTTTGAGAAAAGAATTAGTATTTTCTTCATAAAATGTCTGGAGGATTTTTTTTTTTTTCAAGAGATTTCTATGTATTGCATGATCTCTAAATATGAAATATTGCTGAACATATTCTTTGGTCACTAAAACCTAAAGAGCCACTCCGTGATTTTCATAACTTATTATTTACCTTTGATATGAACCTAAATGTCATATGTGGTGATATAAAATCAAAACATCTTAACTTTTTATGTCCAAAAGACATATATGACAAATACTGGTTTTCAATGAAAATCTATAAACAGACTTATGAATGCACAGCGATGTAGATATAGTCCAATAAACATGGATACTAGTTATGTAACCTAAAAAAACACTTTCAACTCCAAATTGGCTGTTTTAGATAAGTCTCCAAAATTACGTTTGACTATTTGACCAGTACCACTGTCCATTCTTAGATCATAATTGTGACGTTCAACCTTCATATTGTAACTGTACAAAACAAATAAGCTTTAAATTGTATCCTTTCGGTAAAAGTCGATACTTCGCGATCAAATGACACCATTGATTAAGTTTGGCATATATGACTCCAATAACTCACGGAGTGGCTCTTTAATACAAGGGTGACGTGATCAAGTCTTTTCTGACCAGCAATTACCTTTTAACCTATTTCATTATATTCCTACCATCACCTCCAATAGTTCTTCATTTGTCGACCTCACACCATGCTATTCATGAGTGCTATGAGTCAGAGATTAAACTTTGAAAAGGCAATTTTGAGGTTTCAATATCACCATCAGATGAGCAAGATTTGGACACTAACACTTCAGCTCCACTCACAGAGTTCAAGGCTATGGAGAGTTCCAAGCCTTTCTCTCTGTCCACTGCATCATCATCATCATCATCATCATCATCATCATCATCATCAACATCAGTTACAACTCCAAGGTTTGACAAGATGTGCACCAATCTGGAGTCCTTATCATTCACTTCATCTGATTCCAAGGACGTCAACGCTTTTCTGACTTCTTTGTTCGTATGGACTAACATATGCTTCTTCAAAGCTGAAATGTAAGCAAAGGGCTTGCCACAGAATGGACAAGTTTTCCTGGAATCAGCGTGGTCCCTCAACATGTGCAGATGTTGCACAGATACATTGTGGAAAACCTTTGGACACTTGGTACAAGGGATGTACCTTGATCCAGGAGTGTCAAGGTCTTGAGCTCTGCAAGTTGACTGATGTCCGACAAAAGGTTTGGCGCCCATAAAGACTTTCCCACAGGTCTCACAGAAGATGTTTGGCATTGTCTCAATGATTTTGTTTTGGGAGGGTCCGTTTACAGGTCTTCTAGGTATATTATCAAGGCTTTCTTTTATAGCAGATGGTTTTGTGTTGAATATGAAAAAATCTGGCATTTCCCTTTGTTTGCGTTTTCTGCCCGACCTTCTTTCAGAATTGACAGGTATTTCTTGTTGTTGATTGTAACCTACGATGGGTGAAACTTCAGTTTCTGTGTCCACCAGATTGTTCTCTCCTGTTGTTGTCAAACTGCTGGATACATCTGGATGTGGTTTCTTTTTTGGTCTCCCACGTCCTCTTTTTGTTATTAAGCCTATTGTAGATTCTGAATGTGTATTTAGATTGATGATTGATTAGTTGGAATTCTCAGTTCCTAAGGCAGTAGCAGACTTCAACCTTTCATTTCCTGTTATGTTCTCAATCTGCAGAGATGTTGAACTAACCTCTGGTCGTGGTTTCTTTCTTGGTCTGCCACGCCCTCTCTTTGTTGCCAAACATACTTCAGAGTCATTAATCTCATCATCCTCTGGTCGTGGTTTCTTTCTTGGTCTGCCACGCCCTCTCTTTGTTGCCAAACATACTTCAGAGTCATTAATCTCATCATCCTCTGGTCGTGGTTTCTTTCTTGGTCTGCCACGCCCTCTCTTTGTTGCCAAACATACTTCAGAGTCATTAATCTCATCCTCTGGTCGTGGTTTCTTTCTTGGTCTGCCACGCCCTCTCTTTATTGCCAAACATACTTCAGAGTCATTAATCTCACCATCCTCTTCCCGATCTTCAATGAAACACTCCGGCAGGTCCCATGGCATTGCTCTCTTATCCTCTACAAGAACCTCTGCATGAGATTTCTGAATGTGGTACTTGAACTGGAAGGCAAATATGAAGGTCTCTGCACAAACTGGGCACTTCTTCTTTGACACAGTTACAGCTCCAGGATCTTCCGCAGTCAGTTCCTTGATCATTCTGATGTCGATCAAATTCTCTGGGTGTGCCATTTGCATATGGCAGCTCAGATAATAGGGATGACAGAACGCTGTCGATTGGCATATGAAACATTTTTTGTTGTACCGAGCATCATACTTCTTCTTGACTTCAGCTGTGCGTTTGTCATCCTTCAAAGTGTCTGGATGGACTTGTTGCACATGGAACTTCTGGTGGAACTCGTACTCAAATTCCATCCCACAGATATGACACTGCTTTGGGTTTACAGACTTTATCCCAACCATTTCCTTCTTTTCACGATCAATGATGGCATACTGGGCGATCATAATGTGTTCATTCCTGTCTCTCTTTACGATGACTCCTTTGATATTGCTGTATTCAGGGTTATCTCTCTTCAGGTCCTCCCAAGCATTATCTATATAGACCTGAACATCATCCAACTGCTCTTCTTCTTTCCCTGCAGAAGCTTTTTTCTTCCTGCTTCCATTTTCAGCCTTTACTTTTCTTGTGATTCTCCCCTTGCTTGAACTCCCGTTTGTATGTTTAGATCCTGCCTGCTCAATATGCAACGCTACATTGTCTGAGTAAAGGAACTTCTTCCTACCATACCGCCATTCTTCATCAGATTCTTCATCACTGAGAGGATCCTCCATGTCAGAATATTTGTTTTTGAAAACGTTGACATTGTCATGGGTTAATCCAGGAAAGTCTTTCTGAATAGGGATGTCATCATCATGACATTGATGTCCTCTTGCAGTTTCAAACATCCTGCTTCTTCTAGAAGTTTCTTGAGTTCCTGAAGTATCTTCTATACCTTCAGAGACAGGCATTTCCTCATATAAATGACCTTCATACCCTGAATCTAACTTCTCTTCCTTGATTTTAAAATCAATCTCAAAATCATCAATCCCATTTGATGACGAAGGACTGTTCCTACCATACTTCACAGAACCTTTCACATTATCGATGTGTCCAATTTGACTACCTCTTGTAGAATCATTCCAATCATCATGAACATTGTGTTCATCTTCCAAATGAATGTTTTCGATGAAATCGTAACGCTCATCACCGTCTTCATTCACATCTTCATCTTCATTCATATCTTCATCATCATCTTCAGAACATGAAGCTTCCACAACTGTAAACTTTTCTCCATCAACTGTGCACATTTCCTTCTCCAAAGCGTACTCTATATTTTCTAAGGAATCTGCTTCCTCTGCACCACCAAGAGCATCTTGACCAGAATGAGACGGACCAGAAGCATCAAAAGCTTGATGACCCACTTGTTGGTTTTTGGTACCGTCATCACTGCTTTGATGATCTGATATCAAATCATCGTCCACATCACTTCTTGGTTCCTGTTTCACAACAAAGTCTACAGACTCCATCTTTGATTCTGCTTTTTATTTATCTCAATGTCAAGTCAACAGATTTTTTCCTCAGGATTTTTAAACTTCACAAAATTGAAAGATAAGATCACGAGACCAGGGAGTTCATTGATATTGCTGACTGAAATCATAAAGACACTTTTTTATTTTTTCCTCAGGATTTTTCAACTTAATAAATTAAAAGATAAGATCACAAGACCAGAGAGTTCTCTATTACTGATTTTGCTGACTGAAATCTTAATGACTTTTTCCTCTGGATTTTTCAATGTTCAATGTTATCAAATCCATTGATGATGTGACAGAGTCAAGGTCATATGGTTGAAGATGCCTTCATTGTCTTTTTGGGCTATTTTGCAACCTTGATGACATTTACACAGATTGCATCTTTTGCTGGACCTATAAATAAAATGTTTTTCATAAACCATCTAACAGGTTCATCAGGGTGAAAGATTCCTTCATTGTTTTTTTGGCACCTTGATGACATTTACTCAGATGGCATCCCTGGTTTGACCTCTGAATAAAATAGGTTTTTCATTAACCACTTAACGAAAATACTGAGTTTCTGAAAGACTTGGTCAGTCAATCAATCACATCACAGAAAGTCAGAATAGAACTATTACCGTCATCACAGAGTCATTGAAAAGTCCTTGTTTGGTTCATTCAAGTTTTTCAAACTGAGACCAAGAATTCATGTGACATCCAAACAGATCTGTATTCCATTAAGTTCAGATAGACACCTTGAGTTGCCCAGTTAACTTGTAACACCAGTCAATGACCTATTCTCAATTCTGATATCCAATACACTTCATCCCAGCTGTCCTTGTTTGGATCGCCATCCAAACAGATCTGTATTCCAATAAGTTCAGATAGACACCTTGAGTTGCTCAGTTTACTTGTAACACCAGTCAATGACCTATTCTCAATTCTGATATCCAATACACTTCATCCCAGCTGTCCTTGTTTGGATCGCCATCCAAACAGATCTGTATTCCAATAAGTTCAGATAGACACCTTGAGTTGCTCAGTTTACTTGTAACACCAGTCAATGACCTATTCTCAATTCTGATATCCAATACACTTCATCCCAGCTGTCCTTGTTTGGATCGCCATCCAAACAGATCTGTATTCCAATAAGTTCAGATAGACACCTTGAGTTGCTCAGTTTACTTGTAACACCAGTCAATGACCTATTCTCAATTCTGATATCCAATACACTTCATCCCAGCTGTCCTTGTTTTGATCGCCATCCAAACAGATCTGTATTCCAATAAGTTCAGATAGACACCTTGAGTTGCCCAGTTAACTTGTAACACCAGTCAATGACCTATTCTCAATTCTGATATCCAATACACTTCATCCCAGCTGTCCTTGTTTGGATCGCCATCCAAACAGATCTGTATTCCAATAAGTTCAGATAGACACCTTGAGTTGCTCAGTTTACTTGTAACACCAGTCAATGACCTATTCTCAATTCTGATATCCAATACACTTCATCCCAGCTGTCCTTGTTTTGATCGCCATCCAAACAGATCTGTATTCCAATAAGTTCAGATAAACACCTTGAGTTGCTCAGTTTACTTGTAACACCAGTCAATGACCTATTCTCAATTCTGATATCCAATACACTTCATCCCAGCTGTCCTTGTTTGGATCGCCATCCAAACAGATCTGTTTTCCGATAAGTTCAGATAGACACCTACAGTTGCCCAGTTTACTTGTAAAACCTGTGAACAAACTATCCTCCATTCAGTTATCCAATACACTTCATATCAGCTGCTCAAGTTTCGATTGCTTCCTCCTTTGTCAAATCTCGACAAACTCTGGAGTGTGGTTATCCTGAAACAGAAAAAAAGTGTCAATTTTTTATCCTATTTAAAACAAGAGGCTACATGTAATTCATAGAGGATATTATATGAGTGTCCATGACATAAATTATTATGTTTACGACACGAGATCTTAAAGAGCCACTCCACGAGTTCTTGGAGTCAAATATGCCAAACTTAATCAATGGTGTCGTTTGATCACAAAGTATCTACTGTTACCAAAAAGAAACATTTAAAAACTAATTTGTTTTGTACAGTGACAATATGAAGGTAGAACGTCGCAATTATGATCGAAAAATGGACAGTGGCGCGCGTCACATGGTCAAACGTAATTTTGGAGACTTATCTAAAACAGCGAGGATGGAAGTTAGGAGTTGATAGTGTTTGTCAGGTTATATAATTAATATCCATGTATATTGGACGCGATATCTACACCTCTGTGCATTTTTAAGGCTGTTTTCAGATTTTCTTGGAAAACCAGCATTTGTCATATATACGTCTTTTGCACATGAAAAGTTAAGATGATTTGATTTCATATCACCACATATGACATTTAGGTTCATATCAAAGGTAAATAATATGTAATGAAAATCACGCAGTGGCTCTTTAATATTAGTATTTCCCGAGCGAGGTATATACTGATATTAGGCACGAATGTCATTATATCATAGTATGTCAGGGACACGAATATGATATTCTGTTTATTACCGAAGTCAAGAAATCAAAGAAACTAATCAAAATCAACATCCAAGCTTAGGCATAGGCCCATTTTAAACTTGGACGTCAAAGGTGAACTGGGACGTCAAAGCATTGTTTTTGGCTTGAGATCACTATATAAAAGTGATGATTGCCCTCTTAGGTAATGAATAAAGATATTACAGTTATTATTGATATATGAGACTATACCTATATAGTTTGAGACTATATCTATTTATAGAACAATTCAACTGTGACTCTGTAGCTCATTAGTCTCTCGTGATCTATTAGATTAGTTTGACCACTTGAAAATAACACAAAGAATTGCTACCATGCATAAAATTATCATACATTGCAAAGATTTATCTTCAAAAGAATTCAGCAGACATAAAAAGACGCACAAAGGTTTTTAATTGTGAATGTTTCTAAAAATCAAAAACACTTTATTCAAACACTTAATTTTTAATAACAGCTGAAGCATTTAAAAAATATCATTTAAAACTAACTTCCATTATCTTTTTCCCTTTGCATGACGCAAAGACTAAAAAGATTTTATTCAAAATTTCAAGAAATAACCTACCTAATGTCAACATTATGGTATCAACTATTAACGTTTATTGAACAGTAAATGAAAAATTATCCTATAAATGTTTAAAAGTCAAAATTCTGTGTCTGTAAACATGTACTATATTAGTTTAAAGACATTGAGCACTACCAACTGAAATTTGCCGCTGTGTCTGCAGTAAATAATTTTTCAAAAGTATGTTTCAGTCATTGGCATACACCTGGGACTGTCCGGTTTTCGATCACAAATCTTTACTTGAACCTCTTTCTTATCACTTTACTGAACTGAGTAGCATTCAAATATTGATTTTTAAAAACCAGTAGTTCCCGATCAAAAGACACCATTTATGAGACACAATGACCAAAACAACATACTCCTTGCCCCTTTAAGTCTGGACATGATTTTTGGGATCATCTTCCATCTAGACAATGATGAGAATATTCAGAAAGTGTGATTGTTATGTCATTATGATTTTTGCACAGGATTAAAAAAAAATTGTCTAAAAGAACTAGAGTTTTGTTCATAATTTTAAACTGAGGATATTTTTGGGAAAATTACATGAAAAAGATTACTTAATTGGTTATTTTTAAAATAAACCTTACTTAACTTGAGTAAAATAGATCTATAACTATATATAGATTGCCTATACAACATTCTGTACTGAGATTTTTAACAAAAATTATATATGAACCCTTAATGGTAGTTAAAACTTCGATAATGAATAAAAAAAATCTGCTGCTCAAAATATTTGTCACAATTTGTATTCAAAAGAAATTTTTGACAATTTTAAATTATTCCATCGATGAGTTTCAATATGGCCGTCGAGAAATCATGACACACATTACGGCCATCTTGGACCGACCGAAATTATTTTATAACTATTAGAATTCACACTCAATTATACTGTAACTAAAAGCTATATAAATGTAGTAACAATTTGAAATCAGTTTAAATCAACATCAAGCATTTTTGCAAACAAAAGTTGAGTAAATTGCACTTTTAAAGCATCGGAAAAAAAGCTTTTTCAGCAACTTATTTATAGAAACTCGAAGTCAACTCGGCGTTGCAAATATCAACGCATTATATACGACAAATGACGCAAACAGATGCTGTTTAATCAAAAATGACATTACAATATTCTTGATAGTCACTCATATCCCTAATGTTTACTCACCTTTGTTTAATTATCAGCGATAAAACCAACAGCAGTGGATTTCGTTTTAAGTCAAAAGAGACTATCTAGACCTTTTCAAGAGTTACGTACCTTTGATTGCAACGGTTGGTTCAACCAGTTTGGCAATGAAAACTTAGGGTTAAGAAATTCAGAGAGACTTTGGATGTAATAATCTTTTTTTATTTACGTTTTTTTTCCATATTTCATAATATAGGCAAAAATATGTATTGACTATGACATGGTAATACAGTTATAATATCATACAATGGGCAATGGCAAACGTGTGCTTATGGTAATATATAATAGGCTATCATGTGTTTTTTACAAGTAACAAATGCAGAGTTGACCAGTATTAAAAAAAACATTAATTCAGTGCTCGATGATAGTAACACGTATCTTGAGACATCATAATATCGAACAATTGAAGTTATAATATTTATGCTACGCCTACAGATATACTGTTTGACTAATAAAATATGATTGCATTAACAGGATTATTGTTTTTGTTTAAAACATGATATACACACCTCAAGATAGGGGGGTAGTTATAAGCTGTCTAATGTTAGGACATTACGATGTGGAATGAGTTTTTCCTTAAATTGTGGGTGATATTTCATCACTTTAAGGACGACCCCCCTCCATTTCTCCATACCAAAGTTATAAGGGAAGGGATAATGGGGAGGGGAGATTTTATGTCCAAGAGTACTAATTTGACCCACTAGGGACCAGGAAATAAAATTTCAGCATTGTTAATGTTTAAGGACCCCCGATATCATCATCTATAATGATGACAACCTGTCTCCTCAAAATGAGAAATAATTTACTTTGAATTCAAACATCTGTTGAGTAGATCGATAAGTGTATTTTCAGCTTGCTTAATTAGTTCGAAATATATTGTAGTCGTGTATTAATTATCAAATAGATGTCCCCATAATTGACTTGAATGTGCTGTTAACATTTATGATAGAGCAATTTCTATAACATTTTATTGCCTGACAAAGCTTTGAAAACATGAACAATACAGGAATGATCGAGTAAAAGATCGCTTTCATTGTCGATTTCGTTTTCCGCTTGTTAAATCAAGTAAAGGCGTGTGACTCAACTTCACTGGAAGAGTGTTAATTGGAAATTTATGATAAATCGATTGCTATATCCAGTCATTAGTCATAGCGGAACTTAGATCCAAAAAAAGAAAAAGATATCTCATTACAGAATATAGTTAAACTTTTAAGTTCGCCTTAAATAATGTTGTTCTTCACTGCAGCCATGCCCTGGAAATCTCTCATTATGTAACTTTCATCCAAACTTAAACCTTCAGAAGTACAGCCATGCATGTCGGGTAAAGATACGCACTCGCACAAAACTTAACCTAGTAAATCAGGATGCGTGATAACTTGTCATAGATTGATGTCTTTACAATTTTATCAATTTGGAAGATATCATGAATTATTGTTAAGGTATAAAAGGACTTAAATGTTGATTAGTCGCACTAAAGACTGACATGTTAATTGGTGTAAACTGACAAAATTCCTAGCAAACATGGCGTCATCAAACAGTTTGACTTCTCACATACAAATCGTAAATGGAAACCAAAACGTTGATCCGACTATCGGTTTGTACTTTCCTAAAATTTAGAAAACAGTTTTAAAATCTATCAAAATCATAATAATGGAAATGTTAGGTGTATTAAAACCCTGCCTAGCTGCGTATCTTTAGCTTACACATGCCGGCCAATAGGATAAGGGGGGTAGTCGTTTGAAAACTTATAGTTATACAAACAAATTTCAACATGTATATTTTTCATTAATACTAGCTCTAAAACATAGAAATTTATGAGCATCAGGGGATTATTTAATTAAATCATTTATCAAAGAGTTGTATGCATATTCAACTTCAAGTCTGATTAAAATCAACTGTGTTCTGAACAAAGGAGTTAGTTTTTTAAAATTGATTCTAACAGGACTCGGACTCCTTCTATCAGGGGCTTTCCTTTGCATCACTAAGACTCCAGTTAAAGCCTTCGGTGAAAGTATCTTATGGGCAAGTAACTGCCGTTAACCATTTGTTTAACTTGATCGCCACCATCCTCCTTTTAAATGAGATGATGCTATTGGTCTGCGAATGACTAGGTTTAGTCTGCATTAAACTTGTCAGAACATGTGAGCTACAAGGCTGCTTTCAGACGGTTGTAGTGAGGAAAGCCCTTAGATAGAGGGGGGCGAGATAGCGCAGTGGTTAGCACGTTCGGCTTCGGATCAAGAGGTCCAAAGTTTGAATCCTGCCAGGGTCTCGGCGACTTTGTCTGTAGTAGAGAATTTTTCTACATGTAGTAAAGTTTGTAACCAGCGAACCATTGGTGGGACTCTGTGAAATTCAGTGTACTAAAACCTTACTGTGTGGAGACCAGTCCACTACTGCAGGCAAGGTTGCCGAGCCCCTGGCAGAAGCTACATAAACAGATGACAAAGCCAAATCTAAGCACTGGACAAATCTCATAGTATTTATTTGGTTAAGATTTGTAACATTTTATTCAGTAACAAAAGATCAATTTACATGATAACAAAATAATACAAATAAAGAGACTATTTTATTAATGTACTTAGTTCCACTATGCAGCCATGTTTTCTTCACTCCGTACCTCAATAATTACCTCCAGTTAGAGTACTGAAGCCATTGGCTCTGAAGCTTATCATTCTTTCATGATTCATTGTTTGAGGTAGAAGACTTGAATATGAAAATAACAGGTTTATAATATTCAATGACTTAAAGTTAAACATACTAAAATATTTCAATTCAATATTTCAGTTTTCAAATTTGTCTACTCATGATTTCAGGATTCAAGTGCTTACTTTTTTAAATAAAGTTATATAAATGCTTAGTATATTCTTGTTACAAAACTAACTTTGGGCTCTATACTTTATTATCATTAACATTATTCAGCGACTCCCTTTTTTGTTCTTGTATGCATTGAAGGTGAGTGCAGTTATAAGACGGTATTTCATTGATCTAAATCCGAACGCTAACGCGAAAAGTGTAATTGAGTCCTTTTATCTCATTCATAAAAAAAAATATACAAGAAAAGTGTAGGGCAGGTAACAATAATTCTGTAAAGTTAATTTTCATGTGGACAAATAATTTGAGGATAGGGGAACTTCCATAAAAAAGCTTGTAATAGAATAGAAGTTCATTTTGGAATTTGTGAATGAGCTATCGCTCTCACCAGGGAAGAGTATGAACGTTTACAGGAACAGGCCAAATGCTCAGTTTTAAGCACTGACGCTTATCGTAAAACTTCGACTTCAACCAGACAGGAATCTGTTTTTCTGGCCAAGCAAGTGCTCCACTACTTTGAGAAACCTTTTTGGGAAGAGAATAACTGAAACCTGTTGATAAAGGTAAATTGATTTAACATACGAGGGACAGTCTAAAACCAACTTTATTTATCAAGATACCACTAGATTTCATGATCTCTGGATTTCTTTTTAAAAACCACATATGGAAAAAGATGCTAAAATATTTTTATGGAACTACCAATTCTTTTATGCATATAAAACACCAAGGCTCTAAGAAAGTTGACATATGAATTGTTTTTGAGAAAAGAATTAGTATTTTCTTAATAATATGTCTGTAGGATTTTATTTGAAATTTCAAGAGATTTCTATGTATTGATTGCACCATAGATATGACACATTGCTGAATCCATCTTTGGGTGACTAAAACTTAATACAAGGGTGACGTGATCAAGTCTCTCTGACCAGCAATTACCTTTTAACCTATTTCATTATATTCCTACCATCACCTCCAATAGTTCTTCATTTGTCGACCTCACACCATGCTATTCATGAGTGCTATGAGTCAGAGATTAAACTTTGAAAAGGCAATTTTGAGGTTTCAATATCACCATCAGATGAGCAAGATTTGGACACTAACACTTCAGCTCCACTCACAGAGTTCAAGGCTATGGAGAGTTCCAAGCCTTTCTCTCTGTCCACTGCATCATCATCGTCATCATCATCAATATCAGTTACAACTCCGAGGTTTGACAAGACGTGCACCAATCTGGAATCCTTATCGTTCACTTCATCGGATTCCAAGGACGTCAACGCTTTTCTGACTTCTTTGTTCGTATGGACTAACATATGCTTCTTCAAAGCAGAAATGTAAGCAAAGGGCTTGCCACAGAATGGACAAGTTTTCCTGGAATCAGCATGGTCCCTCAACATGTGCAGATGTTGCACAGATACATTGTGGAAAACCTTTGGACACTTGGTACAAGGGAAGTATCTTGATCCAGGAGTGTCCAGCTCTTGAGCTCTGCAAGTTGACTGATGTTCGGCAAAAGCTTTGGCGCCCATAAAGACTTTCCCGCAGGTCTCACAGAAGATGTTTGGCATGGTCTCAATAATTTTGTTTTTGGAGGGTCCTTTTACAGGTCTTCTAGGCATATTGACAAGGCATTCTTTTATAGCAGATGGTTTTGTGTTGAATATGAAAAAATCAGGCATTTCCCTTTGTTTGCGTTTTCTGCGCGACCTTCTTTCAGAATTGACAGGTATTTCTCGTTGTTGATTGTAACCTACCATGGGTGAAACTTCAGTTTCTGTATCCACCAGATTGTTCTCTCCTGTTGTTGTCAAACTGCTTGATACATCTATATGTGGTTTCTTTTTTGGTCTCCCACGTCCTCTTTTTGTTATTAAGCCTATCGTAGATTCTGAATGTGTATTTAGATTGATGATTGATTCGTTGAAATTCTCAGTTCCTAAGGCAGTTGCAGACTTCAAACATTCATCTCCTGTTATGTTCTCAGTCTCCAGAGATGTTGAACTAACCTCTGGTCGTGGTTTCTTTCTTGGTCTGCCACGCCCTCTCTTTGTTGTCAAACATACTTCAGATTCAGGTTCCACATTTTGATGGATAATTGATTCCTGAGATTTCTCAGAACCATAGGAAGTTTCAGTTGTCAAACTTTCATCATCTGGGGTTTTCTGAGTTTCAAGATCTGTTTCTTTTCTTAGTGTTGTCAAATTGCACAAGATGGGTAGCTTGTCTGTTTCAGAATCATCTTCTTGTTTGACAATCAGATGCAAAGAAGGTTCTGTTCCTGATGATCTGGAGAGTTTTGACATTAATATAGTCTCATGTTCTGTTGGATCAGTATAAGAGGCAGGTTTCCTTCTTGGTCTGCAACGTCTCCTTTTGGTTGTCAAACCTACCTCATATTCCCTCACCTTCTTTTGATGGACATTCGATTCCCCAGAACTCTTGGCTCCTGAGGTAGTTGCAGTTGTCAAACTTTCATCATCTGGAGATTTCTCAGTTTCAAGTTCTGATTTTATTCTATATGTTGCTGTCAAAGAGCAGCAATTGGAAAGTTCTGATGCAGACTCTTTTTCTTGTTTGACGATCCCATCCAGAGATTGTTCTGTTCCAAATGTATCGAAAACTTTTGATATTGAAGCTGCTTCATGATCTCTTGTGACAGTATGGGAGGCAAGGATCTCACTTTCCGGACTTGGTTTCTCTCTTGGTGTGTTACGTCCACTTTTTCTCGTATTTCCATTCTCTTTTGATCTGTTTTTATTTCTTGTTGGACGTTTTAAAGGCACTGGTACATATAATGAGGTAGTATCAGGATACAGATTTGGATTCATCATTGAAACCTTTTTGATTTTTTTTCTCCTACCTCGTTTTGAAACTGGAGGTTTTGACTTTTTCAATACCTTTTTCCTGTGTTCCTTTTCTTGCTTGGGCACCTTTTCTGGTCTTCTCACCCTCTGCCTCGATTCCATTATCTTTTCCCATTTCCTTGCTTTGTTCAGTTCCTGTTTAAATTTCCACTTCTGCAAGTCACTCTTGATACTGATGATATCCTTCACAGTATACTTCACTTTGATTCCAGAGTCATTAACCTCACCATCCTCTTCCTGATCTTCGATGAAATACTCCGGCAGGTCCCATGGCATTGCTCTCTTATCTTCTACAAGAACCTCTGCATGAGACCTCTGAATGTGGTACTTGAGCTGGAAGGCAAATATGAAGGTCTCTGCACAAACCGGGCACTTTTTCTTTGACACAATTACAGCTTCTGGATCTTCCACTGTAAGTTCCTTGATCATTCTGTTGTCGATTAAAGTCTCTGGGTGTTCCTTTTGCATATGGCAGCTTAGATAATAGGGATGACAGAACTCTTGCGATTGGCATATGAAACATTTTTTGTTGTACCAAGCATCATACTTCTTCTGGTCTTCAGCTGTGCGTTTGTCGTCCTTCAAAGTGTCTGGATGGACTTGTTGCACATGGAACTTCTTGTGGAACTCGTACTCAAATTCCATCCCACAGATATGACACTGCTTTGGGTTTATAGACTTTATTCCAACCATTTCTTTCTTTTCACGATCAATGATGGCATACTGTGCAATCATATAGTCTTCATACCTGTCTCTCTTCACAAGGACTCCATTGATATTGGTGATATCAGGGTTATCTCTCTTCAGGTCCTCCCAAGCAGTATCTATATAGACCTGAACATCATCCAACTGCTCTTCTTCTTTCCCTGCAGAAGCTTTTGTCTTCCTGCTACTGTTTTCAGATTTCACTTTTCTTGCGATTCTCCCCTTGTTTGAACTCCTGTTTGTGTGTTTAGATCCTGCCTGCTCAATATGCAATGCTACATTGTCAGAGTAAAGGAACTTCTTCCTACCATACCGCCATTCTTCATCAGATTCTTCATCACTGAGTGGATCCTCCATGTCAGAATATTTGTTTTTGAAAACGTTGACATTGTCATGGGTTAATCCAGGAAAGTCTTTCTGAATAGGGATGTCATCATCATGACATTGATGTCCTCTTGCAGTTTCAAACATGCTGCTTCTTCTAGAAGTTTCTTGAGTTCCTGAAGTATCTTTTATACATTCAGATACAGGCAGTTCCTCATATAAATGACCTTCATACCCTGAATCTAACTTCTCTTCCTTGATTCTAAAATCAATCTCAAAATCATCAATCTCATTTGATGATGAAGGACTTTTTTTACCATAATGATTCTGAGAAACAAAATTCACAGATTCTTTCACATTATCGCTGTGTCCAATACCAATACTTCTTGTAGAATCATTCAAATCGTCATAAACATTGTGTTCATCTTCCAAATGAATGTTTCCGATAAAATGATCACGCTCATCACCATCTTCATTCACATCTTCATCTTCATTCATATCTTCATCGTCATCCGAACATGAAGCTTCCACAACTGTAAACCTTTCTCCATCAACTGTGCACATTTCCTTCTCCAAAGCGTACTCTATATTTTCTAAGGAATCTGCTTCTTCTGAACCACCAAGAGCATCTTGACCAGAATGAGACGGACCAGAAGAATCAAAGCAGTGATGACCCTCTTCTTTCTTTTTGGTATCGTCATCATCGCTTTGATGATCTGATATCAAAACATCATCCTCATCACTTCTTGGTTCCTGCTTCACAACAAAGTCTACAGACTCCATCTTTGATTCTGCTTTTTATTTATCTCAATGTCAAGTCAACGGACACAGAATTCATGTGACATCCAATCAGATCTGTATTCCAATAAGTTCAGATAGACACCTTGAGTTGCCCAGTTTACTTGTAACACCAGTCAACAACCTATCCTCAATTCAGATATCCAATACACTTCATATCAGCTGCCCAGATCGCCTCCTCCTTAGGTCAAATCTCCACAAACTTTGTATCATATCTGGAGTGTGGTTATTCTGAAACAGGAAAAAAATTGCCAATCTTTGGTCCAATTTCAATTCATAGAGGATATCATATGAGTTTCCATGATATACTATGTTTACGACACGAATGCTTAATATTAGTATTTCCCGAGCGAGGTATATAGAGGATATTATATGACCGTCCATGACATACTATGTTTACGACACGAGTGCTTAATATTAGTATTTCCCGAGCGAAAGCGAGGGATATACTGATATTAAGGCACGTGTGTCGTAAACATAGTATGCAATGGACACGAATATGATATTCTGTTTATTACTGAAGTCGAGAAATCAAAGAAACTAATAAAAATCAACATCCAAGCATAGGCATAGGCGCATTTTGAACACAACGTCAAAGGTGAACTGGGATGTCAAAGCATTGTTTTTGACGTGAGGTCACAATACAAAAGTGATATTTTGCCCTTGGGCATGGTATCAAAAATATGAGCCCCAATATGATTGCCCTCGTAGATATTACAGTTATTTCTGACGTATGAGACTGTATCTATATATAGAGCAATTCAAATGTGACTATGTAGCTCATTAGTCTCTCATGATCTATTACCATAAATTAGTTTGCCCAATTGAAAATAACACAAAGAATTGCTACCATGCATAAAATTATCATACATTGCAAAGATTCATCTTAAAAAAATTTCAGCAATCATAAAAAGACACACAAAGGTTTTTTAATTGTGAATACTTCTAAAAATCAAAAACACTATTCAAACACTTAATTTTTAATAACAGCTGAAGCATTTAAAAAATATCATTTAAAACTAACTTCCATTATCTTTTTCCCTTGGCATGACGCAAAGAGTAACAAGATTTTATTCAAAATTTCAAGAAATAACCTACCTAATGTCAACATTATGGTATTAACTATTAACGTTTATTGAACAGTAAATGAAATATGATCGTATAAATGTTTAGAAGTCAAAATTCTGTGTTTGTACTAATATTATTAGTTTAAAGACATTGAGCACTACCAACTGAAATTTGCTGCTGTGTCACGCGGCTGCAGTAAATAATTTTTCAAAAGTATGCATGCGCCACTGTCCAGTTTTCGATCACAAATATTTTCTTGAACCTCTTTCTTTTCACTCTACTGAACTGAGTAGAACTGAAATATTGATTTTAAAAAACAACAACAGTTCTCGATCAAAAGACACCAATATATGAGGTTCGACACATTTGACCAAAACAACATTATCTGTACCCCT